>JAMJFZ010000107.1:4707500-5145000 GCA_026225945.1 Cricetomys ansorgei
AAGAAAGGGCTTGTCACTATCACTACCAGTAGTTTTTCTTTAAGCACAGTCTGTAGTTGGGGAGAGTAAACAGTTTGTTAAAGTTATGGTTAAATTGAAGTTGGAAAACACAGGTCTTGGAGTTAGTATGCAGTTCATCCGCCTGAAGGATGAAAAGGAGGCCATTAAAATGCGGGTCAGCTGAGACTCTCTGGCAAGGAATGCACTGGGAGCTGAACATTGGACTGCACGCAGACCATTCTAATAACTAATCCTTTTTGTAACGGTCCATTTACATGTTAGAGGATCTAAAAAAGCAGGAAGCATAGAAATGGGCTTTGAATTTTCTTCCTTAGATTTCATTTCCAATTAATCTTTCTGAGACAAGAACTGCAATCACCACAAACTGTTCTGAAGCTTTCAAGCAAAGGTTTTGCTCCTTGGGACAAGATGTTAACATATTAAAAAAAGGAAGAAAACAACTTAGTGTTTGGCTAGATAATTTTTCCTTTTCAAATATGAAAACAATCATTTAATAATAAGAAAAAGTCAGTATAGAAACTTTATTTAAAGCTGACATTTGGCAGCTTATTTAGAACTTCAGGACTGGAGAAGATTGTCTGGAACACTTTGGGGATTAGGGAACTAAGACCCAGAGATGCCAGGCCATTCTCAGAATTCTGCTCTTCACTTTAGTGGTGGAGCCGGGATTCAAACTCAGCCTTCCCAGTCTTCACCCACTCTACTGCTACCTATCCTAGACTTTAGTGGTGGGGACAAAAACGAGGGGCATCCTCGGCCTGATAAATAAATACCTTGGAAATTCCAAACAATGCCTATGCTTTGTGAGTGGGGAGGTTTGTGTGCTATGAAAACCGTTTGCCCATGAGGAGATGAGCTGCCTCTTGTCCTGCACAGAGGATGCAGGGTATGATCTCAGATGCAACGTGAGTGTGAGACCCTGATTTCTGCCCACATCACCTTTCCTCCCTCACTTACCTCTGGTCTGAAACCCCTCTGTTTATCATACCCACTGTAGTTGACAATTACCTATTTCTCCTTCACGCTGTAGTTAACAGGAAACTCTGTCTGCGGAGAAGTCTCCCTCCTATCTGCAGCACTTACTGTTAACCACAGTTACTTTAACTTTTTGTGGGATCGCAGACATGATTCAGAATATAATGAAGTGGAAGGCATTTTCTCCTAAAAGATAAGCATGCCAAATTCTTAATGCATCATATGCTCTTAATGCCCTTCACATCTCATATTTTTACTAGATTGAAGGACTCCTACCTTAAAGTAAATTAGCTCATCCCATTAACCGGCCAGTCTCAACCAGCAGAGCATAATGGGAAAGGAATGAAGTTTCCATGGGAGAAAAAGGAACCTCAGAGGAGCTTCCCTGAAGGCTAAGAAGCCAAGACAGGGAGTCCCAGTTCAGCAAGAGGGAAGGAAGACTAGGAGACAGAAGCGGGTGAGAGAGAGTCTCAGGAGAGTTTGGGGAGTAGCCAAACACAAAGCTTTGCAACTTCATCACCTTGTCTAGGGTTGGCTGCAGTTGTGACTTCCAGGCTTCCCTAACTTATTTAACTGGCCTCTAATTATTCCAAAGTCACACACCTTGGAAGCATTCCCTGACATGCACAGCTCCTCAAAGGCAGCCCTGTGTTGGTGAGTAAGATGTCCAGAGGAGATCTGGGGCCTGGCTGCCTGGGATTTTGCCATCTATGCTGATCACAGATCTTGCGTCCCTTACAAGAGGTGGGAAGTTACTTGGAACATGCTTTGGGTGGATGATATATAACTCCAACCAAGACATGATCTTGGCAGGAACACCGAGTAGTGATGTATTGATAAACATCAAAAGAAGTAGTGAATTCCAACCAAGAAAGTGAGCTGGAGCAGCTCCAGGGAGCCACATTTTGTGTTTTCAAAGACAGAAGGTGATTTGTAATGCTCTGCAGGACACAGCTGAGAAATGTGCGGTGGGCTGCCGTGAGCAGTGAGAAGGGCTGCCCCAGAGCAGGACCCGAGCCACCAAGACAGTAAGTTCCCTAGATTCCCTGGCAGTCTTGAGGAAGTGACTCCAGGAAGGAGAATGTGAGTGCTAGGTGCCCTTTCAAGAAAGGAGGACGCTACATCCAGTCAGGGCTGTTTCTCAGGACTCTGCTGGTGCCTTACTACCGTCATCAGTCTTATGAATGACCCTGTTCTCTCGGAGTGGGAATTCTTGCATGAAGAGGGAAAATGGAAGAATCCAAGTTAAAAGCAACTAGGAAGCCAGGTTGTTAGCTGCATCGTCTTAGAACTACTTCTAGTAATTTGTTCAAATCTTTACTATTCAGCAGATATTTTAAATTTCATTTAAATTTAATTGATTAAGCGGCTACCAGAGGCTAATAGCTGTGAGGAGTGGATGAAGTCCTGGGTGAGTGTATATTGTTGAAGTGAGCACAACTATGTCGAGGAAGTTCCTGCCTCAGGCTCATGGGAATGGCAAGACCTCCCCCTGAGCTGAATACAGATGTTGAGGAATGGTTGAACTTTAGCTAAACCAGTATGTGCATAAGTACCAATCACCACTTCCTCATCCCAGACTATGAGGAGATCAGGTAACTTGCACTTCCGGGCTGCTGCTGCTGCCTGTCCGTTCTAGTGCATGGCTCACCAAATCTCAGTTTTACATTGTTTGTGCCAATCATTTCTTCATTCCCTATAGCCCTAGTCTAGTCAAGTCCAAAGCTGCGCAGATCGTGGGAAATGGCTACCTCATTAGACAGTACAGATCGGGGTCTCACATCTGAAGAAGGCAGCCTCTGCCTCTGCTCACTTGGTCTTTAGCCTGACTGCAAAGTATCTGCAGTCTGATCAGCTGTGCGCCATGGGGCACACAGGGCCTGCTAGGAAGGAGTCACGTGATTATTCCCCAAGTCCCTTAAGAGACTCCCCTGGAGTTCAGAGAAGTTGGCTACTGTATCTGTGAGTTTCACATCTGTGCATTCAACCAACTTCAGAGAAAAAAAAAAGTTTGAAAAATTCTTTCTGAGGCTGGAGAATTGGCTCAGTGAGTAAAAGCTCTTGTCTCCAAGCCTTGTCCCTTGAACTTGATCCTGGGACCCATCTGATGGAAGTTGAGAGCCAACATCCATAATTGGTCTTTTGACCCCCAGGTGAATAAATAAATTTTAAAAGTAAATGACTATTTACCTAATCTATTGGGTTAGGTTATTTTAAGTAACTACGAGTTGCTTTAAAGTATATTGATGAATCTGCACAGATGAAAACGAGCACTATGCTACCATGTAATATAAGGCACTTGAGCATCCACAGATTGTGATATGCACACGGAATCCTTTGTTTTGATCTGTTGTCATTAAATCACCGGGTTTCCTTTCTGCTTTCTGTGTCCCCTAAGAGGATAACGAAGCTGGCAAAAATCTCTAAACCATTATGAAGACTGGGAGATAAGGACATAAATTTTTTAATTGTGATTTTGTTTTGTTCTTCAGATAAGATCTTGCTATGTAACCTTGGCTGGCCTGGAACTCACTATGTCGAGCAGGCTGGCTTGAAACTCACAGAGACCCACCTGCCTCTTCCTCTCCAGCACTGAGATTTAAGGCATGAACCATCGCATCCAGGTAGGATACATATTTTGAAGTTGGAAAGAAAGTTGTGACGAAATTAAGTTTTTTCATTGCTTTCAAAAGGAAAACTGGGGAACCAAAGATATGGCTTTTTTTCTTGATGTTGTTGAAGGGGGGGGGGGGGCTTTCAAACACCAGGATTGACAGAATAACAGTCCGAGGGAGGCAAGAAGGAAATCTGATTTAACATGAAACATTAGCTGGTATTGGTTCAAACTTCTAGAATCCAGCACCAGGCAGTGTATTTTGGACACTTTTAAGCACTGCACAATTTTAGAGAGAAGTTTACTGATGATAATTAACTCAATCCTGTGTGCACAATAAAGTTTAAGTAGCATGATTGTATTGACACTCTTTTCAAATTACATATAACCTCTTCCATAAAGATGAGTTCTATTAACTGAGAAACAATGCTCAAGATAAAGGTCTAGGGAGAATGACAGATAAACCTAAGCATCTGTGGGAGTCAGGAGTGGTTTAGCTCTACAGATAGCACAGAGGTTACCTAGGACATTGTAAAGTACAAGTGACATCTCCCATAAAGGATGGGTTCTGTTGACTGAGAAACACTATTTGAGATAAAGGTCTGAGATGACGGATCTGGGATAAATATAATAGTCTGGGGGATTCAGCCATGGCCTGTTCCTACAGATAGAGCAGAGCACCAGGCTATTAACTGCATTCATTCCAAGCTTTCTGGACAGAAAACAAGTATACATACAATTCTTCTGCTGAAGAGATAACCCTGTGTTTTCCTAGTGCTTATCTATGAGCATAAGCACCTCATGCCCTCTATAGTTTATCTACTGACTTTCAAATATTTATGTGTCAGACAGACACTGATGTTCCTGCTGGGGTAAAACAATAAAATTGAAAAAAGAAGAGTAGATAGTCAACTCGCAGACAAACATAGTAAAAGGCTAGTGGAAGATAAGGACTACAAAAATAAAGTAGTGTAATGATAGAGATGTGAGTGTTGCTGTTTTAGACAAGATGGCCAGGAATATCCTCTCTGAGGGGTCGTAGTTAAGACACGGGGAAAGCGAAGAAATGCTCCACATGACTACCTGGGCAAAAGTTAACAGGTGGAGAAAGTAGGCCTGACACCAGAGGAACAGTAAGCAGCCATCAGAGTAAGTAGAAGGGGAGGAAAGAGTAAGGAAGGGGTCCAGGATTGCTATGTCTTTTTGGTCATGAGATGGGTTTGGATTTATTCCAACCTCTACAGAATGCCATTGTGCAGCCTCCTGTAATGCCTCTCTGGCTCGTTGTTAAATCAGGAGCTGCAGGCTCCCATGGTTACGGGCAATAATGTTTAGGAGTTTAGATTTTCAGCTAAAGTACTCAACGGAAACCATTTCCAAATGACGTCCACACAAAACCATGAGGAACCACATGATAACAAGCAGCACCATTTCCAGTACACGAGCCTACTTCTATGCAGTGACCCTTTTCCTCAGGATGTCAGTGCTGGGACAGACATTCCTCACACCATAATAGAGGACAAAAATGGGTGAGCTTTAAAAAAGCTGTGTTTAAAAAGACATCAGACATCTGTGGGCACAAATATGTCCAAGGGAATCAAATTCCACAGATGTACGAATTCTTCATAGAATATAAAAACGAATGTTCTCTGGGTCACATGCATAGTACGTGGGTGTGACGTGGATGTCATTTCTAGTAGGGACGTCTAACATGGAGTGGCCCTGCAGGGATGAGGAAGCCAGCAGATCTTAATACTCACATGGGCTGGCATCATGGGGTGCACACAGTCTAAGGGTTGCAGGAGTCACACAACTGTGAAGTAGCTCTCATTATTTGCTAAATGTACTTCATGGGATATTTCTGAATGGATGGTAGTGAAGAAGGCTGAGGGCTAAGCCTGGGAATGGGAGGAGGAGAGAAAGGGGAGAAGGAGGGGAGGCAAAAGGGGAGAGGGAGAGGGAGGGAATTCCCAGGATATTATTATGGTTCTTAGATCTCTAAGTATGCAGAGTTCTAATATACCTAACGGATGTGTCTCAGTCAACAGACATGCAGAACATCCAGTCCTTACTAAAGAGCAGTATAAATGAGAGAGATACTAAAATAAGCAACACTGTAGAGCCTGAGAGACCATGTGTAATTCTTACATAGCTTTTTTTTAATGTAAAAAAAAATCAGAAATCAAGAGCAAGGAATTTGAGAAGAAAATCCACCTAAAATTTTCTCTTATCCTTAGGGGATGGTTAGAGAAAAGGATTTGATAAATGTTGTGGTATCAGCACAGAGGACTATAAAACAGTCAATAAAATTATTCTTTCAGTCTATGCAAAAGCATGTAAAATATTTACAGTAATATGTCAGATGGAAATTTAACACAAAATAGAAATGTTGCTCAAGTGGCTTGTGGGAAAACAGCTGCACATGGAGGCCAACTGGAAGGGTGTTGCAGACACTGCTTGAGGGACACTGTGGTTTGAATATTGTTAGTCCACCCGTGAAACTCACATCGACATTGAATGCCCATGATGAGCTATTAGGAGATGGAATCAGGTGGGGATTTACGGGGCAATTAGGACTCTGCCATCATGCATGAGTTAATCCTCTCACTGAACTGCTGGATATCGGGAGAGTGGGTCAGCTGTAAAAGCCAGTTTGATTAGTTATCTCACTAGATATGTCCTCTGCTACCTTGGAACTCAGCTGACAACGTGATCATCACCAAATGTAGCTCCTTGACCTTGAGCTGTACCATGAACTAAAATTAGGCTCTTTTCTTTATACTTACCAGTATGCCATTTCATGAATAAGATCAGGGCAAAGAGTTTTGAGATTGGGTCTCACTATGTAGTTATGGTTGTCTGAGAACTCACTATTTAGTCCAGGCTGGCCTCAAACTCACAGAGATCTTCCTGTCTCTGCCTCCTGAGTGCTGGGTTTAAGGTATATGCCACCATTCTTGGCAAGGCCAGGTAAATTATGTCAATAGTATTTTGTTTTATCACTCTACACTCCATTGTACCTTAGTAAGACATTTCTCTATGATATTTAAATATTATAGCCAAGACGTGAAGGTGCAAAAAGGATTCTGTTCTCTCTCTCTGTCTCCCCCCCCCCCGCCCCGTGTGTGTGTGTGTGTGTGTGTGTGTGTGTGTGTGTGTGTGTGTTGTATGTATTGGGAGGGTCAGCTCCATGACAATGGCCCCAGAAGATAATATACAGGGTTTTCTTATTGCACACTGTACCAAGCACTCAGCTCAGGGCTCACTTGCAATCTTCTATGACACAACGGGAGGTGTAATTTTATATTCTGCTTTGCAGTTTCTTTTACAGCCCTACAAAGGAAGTCTACCAGTTAGCTGAACATACCCCACCAGGCTCTTTGGACGACATAAACCCAGAAAGGCAGAAGACCGCATGATTTTGTCAACTGCTACCTGTGGTCATCTGCCAAATCTATTGGGAAAAGTGGGAGCATCCGTGTTTTCTGACCCAGCATCCCAAAGGCAAATTCACATGCATTTGAGATAAAAAACAGAAATTCCCCACGTAGGGGGCGCTCTGCTTCTCGGAAAGCCGGCGGTGGAGACAAACTGTGGCAGAGAGCAGCGCCGCAGGTGCTTTAGCACAGCGGTGCTGGGGCTTGAACTCAAGTTTGTCAGGCTTGGTAAACAAGCGCGTTCACTCACTGAGCCATCTCTCTTGTCTGTACTACATTTTACAAAATGTATTCATTTGCTTGTGGGTATTTAGGCTGGTTTCATTCTTTAGCTATTGTGAATGTTCAGCAATAAACGTGGTTGTACAAATACCTGTCTCTGTGGAAGGTTTTGGAGTCGTTTGGGTAGACGTCTAGGAGCTGTATAGCTCTGGGGTCTTCTTACACCGGCAATGGTCTCACCATGAGGACCCTACCCCATTACCTCCTGTAAACCCAATCACCTCCCCAAAGCCCCGCCTCCAAATACCGTCACATTGGGAGATGGAGTTTCTGTATATGAATGTGAAGAGACATAAATGTTCAGTCCTTACAGAGCATGTCCTAACATTTTCCTGTCATATCTCCTGGTTGGAATGGGAGACGTGCTGGCTAGCTATCTCGCACCATGCCGATGAGAGCAATGTCTCTGGGATTGGCAGAGGAATTAGACGTGAGGTGTGTGCGGTCCTGACTCACTGGACAGAAGTCAGTTTCTACCTAGTGTAGCCTTTGTTCCCTTCTCTCTCCAATCTGATCCTCTCCTGGCTCAGAATCATGAAAGTTGAAGGGTAAGTTTCCCTGGAGGATAAATATCTTCCATGCAATACAGAAACTCTTAATATTTTCAGAGAAGTGACTGCCAGATGCTCAAAACATCCATAAAATACAATCAAAATGACACTGTTGTTGACGATGATTAATGCTCATATTTAAAATGAAAATATGTTCTAAGCGCTTTCCCGGAACCAGTTTATTTACTGTATCTTAAATCATGTGCAGTCTTTTCTCAAATTAATCTGCCTTTGACCTTGAAGCTGTTTCCTCTTCTCTGTAAATGTCCACCTCTGGTTTCAAACGAATCAGCCCTTCCAGATCTGACAGCGGGGTTTGACTCTTTATCAGTGTTCTTAACCTTTTCGCCATTATCGTCTCCATAGGAGGCTTTTGGACGGCTTCCCTCTAATCATCTCAGCATGAAATCTTTCATTAAAAATTGTTTTACCATTATTGAGTGTATGAATGGGGTGGTGCACGTGTGCCCCGGCACACAAGTAGGGGTCAGGGGACGATTTCTAGGAGTGGTTCTCACTTCCCACCTTTGTGTGAGTTCTGAGGGAAAAACTCAGGTCATCAGGCCTGTGGTGCAAGCATTTTTATCAGCTGAGCCGTCTCTGTAGTTGTACGCCTACTGTGGGAGCTCAGCAAACAGGACAAGAAGGCATATTCACGTCTGCAAGCTCTGCCAGACCTCAGCAGAGGGAACCACCGTTGTGACCAGTGCCGTACTCGTCAGTGGAACCCTGAGCGTCTCAGCTCAGGTGTTTTTAATCATTCGGAACTCCGTGGGTGCAGATCATAAGCAAACAGCTCCCACAGGAATCCAATACCTGCAAACAATACAAAATACCAAGGCCTATGCATCCCTTTTCCCAACAGTGCACAAAAACAATTATTTTAAACACAACTAAAAATAAATCTCCACAACACGTCTCAGTGGTCCTCATCACAAAATTTTTATACTGTAAATACGGCCTATGTATCTCTTCATGCACTGTATGTATACATCTGCTTTGTATCTAAAAGGGGTCAGACATGTCTTCTTGTCCCTCAAAGGCTGATTTTTTTCCCCATCGAGGAAGTGAGTCCTGGAACATAAGAAATCAAAGAAGGCATCATGGGAGTATTTGAACTACTGATGTTGGTGTGAGAATTGAGTGAGTTGATTGTAGAATAAACCTTAAATAACTAATTTTCTGGTTTACAAAAGTTCAAGAATCTAATCTAATCTAAGAATCTAATAGTTGATAAACTATTAGAATTAGCTCAGAAAGAGTTCAGAGAACTGACTGAATACATTGTTATTGCAAACCTCCTTCGTTTCTACTTATTCACACAAATAAGATTTCTGAGCTATTTTATATGTAAAAATGAAAAATATTGTTGTAATTGAGGCTCAATTCTGATTCATTCTAAGAGTAAAAATTACTATCTATAAAATAACTAGAATAATGACTACCTCTTTAGAGCTGCGTTTCTAGTAAATTATACTTTTCCTGTCTTATAATTTATAATAATTTGTGTTGATCCTCACTAAAATTATAGTAACTAAATTTAGCACACTTTTCAAACCTTTGGATCCTTTTAGTTACAGGAACTAAAAGAGACCATACTAACTTAAACATGTTCATGTCAGACTTTATGCCCCCTCTATAAATATATGTATATATATGTAGAGGAACATATATTTGTATATATCTGTGTCTATAGATGTATAGGTGCATTCTACATGTGCCTCTTCATGTCTGTATATGACATGTGAATGTCCATATGGTCTAGGTTGCTTTCTGTTGCTTTGATAAAATGCTCTGACCAAGACCAATTTAGAAGAGGAAGGGATTGATTCCAGCTCACACTTTCAGGTTGCAATTCATCAGTGAGGGAAGTCAGGGCAGGAACTTAAGTAAAAAACTTCAGACCAGGAACAATGGAGAAAAGATGCTTAGCGACTTACTCCCTTGTTTGTTCCCTGGCTGATGCTTAGCTAGCTTTTTTATATGGCCAAGGCCCACTGCCTAAGGATGGTACTTCCCACAGTGGGCTGGGCCCTCCTAAACCAACCAGCAATCAGACAGTAATCCAAAGATATGCCAGAGGACATTCTGATCAAGGGATTTCCTTAATTAAAGTTTCCTCTTCTCAGCTGTGTATCATGTTGACACTAAGAGCTTAGCCTGGGTGGTTGGTTAGGTTTCTAGTACCAGGAGTGATTTCCTTCCTATTGAGTAGGCCTAAGTCAATAGAGAGCTGTTGGTTACCCCCAAGATATGGTGCCACTATTGCATCCTTAGGGCTATGCTCACTGTAGTGGAGCATGGGCTCTCCAGCTTGGTAGGACTGTTAACTGTGCCTCTCCTTTGTCAGTTCTCATAGCACTTTATGATACTTTGAGAACCAGTTCTCAGGGAGGACTGCTCAGGTCCAGGTCCAGCTCAGATCCTCTAGTCCTGTGTCTGAAATGCACAATGTCTTCAGCAACAGGGACTTACCTTCAGTCCGTGGAAGGCCACTGAGGGCAACAGCAATAGCCTACAGGGTTTGGGGAATCTCTTGGAAGGGGGTTTCTAAGGCCCAGTACTGGGAGTTCTGTTAGGTATCCTTATGACTCTTGAGGAGAGCGCCACCACTCCGCGTGGCTTAACTCAGTTTAAACGCGCTTTCTCTCTTAAGTAAATATAAAACATTATGGTTTCCTAAGGCTTTTCAGACATCTTTAGTGCTCTTTTTCCCTGCTCTTCCTTCCCCGCCCTCTGCATTGGCCTCCCCTCTCCCCAATCAAAGCGTCCCCGTTTTTCATATTTCTCTCTTCATTTTTTTGTCTGTTTGAGACGGGGTTTCTCTGCTGTAACTCTGGCTGTCCTGGAGCTCACTCTGTAGACCAGGCTGGCCTCTAAACTCAGAGATCCACCTGCCTCAGCCTCCCGGGTGCTGGGATTAAAGTCGTGCGCCACTATGGCACAGCTCTCTCTTCATTTTTAATTTCAAAGATCCATAGTATAGTTTAACTTAAAAATTGAAAAATGTACCACATACTCTGAAGTGCGCATGCTTTGTAGTTGTTTTACCCCTCAGTGAAAGATTCTCGATGCCAGTTTAGGAATAAGTGAGACTACCTTGCAGACTGCTTTGAAAGGCAGTGGGTGAAGTAGGCTGAGCATCTCCATCCTAGAACATGAGGTCATAGACAGACAGGCAGCTCTGATGTCACTGCCAAGGAATCAAAGGCCGGTGGGATCCCTTCACCCCACTGCTCGTGGCTAGATCCTGAAAGTCGAAGTGGGCTGTACTTATAGGCGACGTGAAATGTCCCTAAGTGTGACAAGTGAGAGAGGCAGAGTGGGAAGCGGCTGCAAGTGGCTGTTTGACATGGCTCTTCTTTTTAGCCAAGTGGTAAGCAGCAAACAAACAAAGGGGCACAGGCTTTGGGCACCGTGTGCTAGGCTGCCCATGCTCTAGAAAGGCTCCACAAAACGGCCACATTTGCTAAGTTCTCTAGGACTTTTCCCTACCCCAGCTGTTTTGAGCTCTTAAGACTCTGGGCTATGTCTCCCTGTCCACTTTGAAAAATGGCCCAGAGTCCCTGATTGGTGCCAATTTTGTTTGTAGTTTCTGAAATTATAATTTGTTTACATGTCTTCCTTCCATTTGCTTCCTCCAAACCCTCCCCTGTACATTTCCCTGCTGACTTTTGGACTCACTGCAAACCCACTGAACTGATGGTTCTGGAGTGAGACCTGGGTCGGTGAATAACTCTTCACCACAAGAATTTCCTTCTTTGTTCTAAAGTACCAGAAATTATGCACACTGGACAAGAGTTCTAACTCTGTAGTTCTATACCCCTAGTCCTTTTTGAACCTTTTATAAATCTTGAGGTAGTTTTGTTAAGTGCCTTGAACTTTTACTGTAGTCTAGGTAGGGCTGTAATAAATCGCAGTCCTTCTGATTCAGCCTCCCGAGCAGCTGGGATACAGTCTTGCTCTACCTGACCAGCTAAGGATCACTTGCTGAGGCCTCAGAGACTTCCCCAAGCAATAATATTGAGTTTCTTTGCTTGCAATAGAATGTGAGATTTAAAAGTAGCGTTTAAAACACTAGGAAGTGACAAGTGAATCAAAACAGATTTCTGCCTGTTTTGCTCTCCAGGGACTAGCAGGCACTCTGGGGCCTTGTTGGATTTAACCGGGAGGAGCAAGAATAAAGAAATAATGTTTAGAGCAAGATTGAAACGCACTTCCAGAAAAGGGGAAAACCACAAAGTGAGCTCTCCCCCAGCCTAAGGCTTAGAACCGTGACATTGAACAAATGTCTAAGAATGTTCAACATTGGCAAAAGAGAAGATGCTTCCCAGTGCAGTACCTGACTCAGAGTTGGACATCATCCCAGGCCTGGAGGTTGGATCTGAGTTTGAACTACACCATCACAACGCTAATAAGATGCCACGAACCGGTATTCTGTTTGGGAGAAGTTGGAAAGAAACTTGGGGAGGGGGGGAGTGGTTAATGAGATAATTTTCAGCCAGCTGCGAATGAGGTGATTCTGTAAGGGAGCCTGAAGGAAAAGCATGTGAAGATGAAGCTGGCAGATGGGTCCCCTTGGTGGCCTGTGAGCGTAATGGGATGGGGCAGACTTAGAATGTCTACTGAATTTCTCACTTTAAGAAAACTACTAACATTTCCTTCCCCCTCCCTCACTCCCCTCCCTGAGACACAGTTTCTCTGTGTAGCCCTGTCTGTAGACCTGCTCTGTAGACTAGGCTGGCCTTGAACTCACAGAGATCTGCCTGCTGACCCCAGTGCTTGGATCAAAGGTGTGTGCTACCGTTTCCCAGCTACATTTCCCTCTTGACCAGCTATTTAGGTCACTTTGAAGATCAAGTCCCAGCCCTTGGTTTTCCTGTCTTTACTGCTCTGTGCCTCCTGCAGCTGGCCAATGGAGGGATGTTTTCAATTACTTAAAATAATTTGAGCAAGGCAATAATGTTTGCCCTGTGTGAGCCCCAAAAAGGCTTGGCTCTCATCCAGTGAGCTGTACCTCTTCTGCTTTGGAGATTTAAAAGTTGGGAGAAGTAATCTGAGAATGGACAGGGACATATACTCACAGACACATGCACATATACATACATACATACACATGCACACATGCACACATACATACACATACATATACACACATGCACAATACACCCACATACATATACACACATGCACACATACACACATACATATACACACATGCACACATGCACACACACACATACACACGCACACACGCACACATACACACACATACACACACATGCACACATACACACACACATACACACACATGCACACATACTCACACACACATACACACACACACACATACACATGCACGCACACACACATCAACATCCACATATACTCACAGCCACACACATCCACAAACAACCCTGGGGAATTTTTAGTTTCTCTTGTGTGTTTCTAGATTTGGGAAATATGGGATTTGTAGAAACACATGTGTATCCAGACTAATGGAGAGCATTGGAAATGTTTTCTTAGGATTATTGTGGCTTCCTTGATCTCATAGCTTTCCCTTCCCCATTTCCACACTGTCTTCCCAATAATACGGCAAATTAAGACAGTTTGCTTTGAAAAGTTAGGGAGGAATTTCGTGATGCTTTTGAGGCTGAAATGAAAACTCTCGTGGTTGATAAAAGGCCTGAGGGTTAGCACCCCTAAACTGGAAATTCCAGAGAGAACTGTTTCAATGGCTTTCTGAGTCCTGGCCCTTAGCTGTGTGTCATGGAATACTTTGGTTCTCAGCAGAAATGAACAATTTGTTTCTAGTCATGCTTTGGTTTCTTACTTACATTGGCAGCATTCTTACCATTTATTATGTTGACTTAAATTGTTTTAACCCACCCAAAACAAATGGGTGCCATATCTGCTAGCTGTTTTTTTTTCTTTGTCTTGTTTTATTTGTTTGTTTCTGTTGTTGTTGTTGTTGTTGCTTTCTTGGCTTGTAATCCAAATCATTTGCTCATTCGGTTTAAGGAAAATCATGGTTTATTCTTTTGCTCTTCCTCTCTAGCCTGAATAGCATAGGCACTATCCAGTCATTCATTCGTCTCTTCGGTTGACAAACATGTGCTGATTACTTACCATTCTCTCAGAACCCAACAGGGGCGCTGAGATGAGGGGTGATGTGTTTCCTGCTCAGGGCTTCCTCTGGGTTGCAGTCCCTCCTCTTCTCTCCCACGATCTCTGTGTGTGTCTTCGCAGAGTGATGTTTATTTGACTGTAGGTCCACAAAGCTGGGGGGGGGGGGCGGTCTCACTCTGACTTTTTTCTAAGGATCAAGTTCAGTGAGGCTGATGTGGACCAGGCTGGTGGGATCTATGCATTCTTCCTGTGATGTACCAGGCAGCTGCACAGATGACTTCTGGGATATTTACAAGTTGATAAGGCACTTGAGGCAAATGAAAAGAATTACAGCTGCATTCCCAGAGGGAGATAGAGGTGTTGGACTAGGGGGTCTGTCTGTATCTAAGTGGATGAAGATGCCCTTGAGGATTTAGCTGTAATCCAGGGGATTTTTTAGCAAATCTCTTTCCCTGAGAGAAATGATAAATCAAATAATGTAAGAGAGATAACGTCTGTGTACAAAATAGGTTTGGAAGCATCTAGATTCAATGTGTGCAGCCAGGGGCCCAGAAGAGGTTGCCCCTGCTGTATGCTGTGGGTCTTTGGGTCCAAATGTTCCAGAGATATCTCTGTTCTCCAAGCACTGAAGAAGGGGGCTCTTTTGGCTTATGTGGAGATTTATACATCTTTTTCAGGTACAGAGAATTGGCTCAGTTATAATCCTCAGCTTATGGCTCATTGTTTGGTTGTTTTTTGTTTATTGGTTGGTTGATTGTTTTTTGTCCATACTGCCTTTCTACCCACTCTGTTGCCTTTTTTGCTGCAGATGGTTGTCTTAAAAATTGCCTCGTATTTGGCCTGGGCATGTTGGTGCATGTCTGTAATAATAGTAGACAGGAGGCTGAGGCAGGGGGATTTTAAGTTTGAGGACTACATGGCGAGAGCCTGTCTCAGATCAACAGCAAAATATATATTGTTTGGTCTGTATGTATTTTTACGTCTTTTAATTAGAGTCACATTCAAACATGGCAGAAAGCTTAATGATGAGTTCAATGTGCACCTGTACTGATCACTTAATGTCAACCTCTTTGTGACAATTTGTCACGCTTGCTTCAATTTGCATAAATTTTCCTAACACACGCTGTCAACATCATGATTAATTGCTCCCATCATCACAACTTGAAAAGTTAACACATCATATAGTTTATTCAATACCCAGTTCATTTTGAAATTTCATAAATTTTTGAAAATGTTTTTATAGTCCATTAAAAACTCAGGGATCAATTAAAATTTATGTGTTGCGTTTGCCTAAATATTTCAAATTTTTAGGGGAAAAAGCCTCTTCCTTATTTTAAAAAACCACTCATATTTTAAAGGTACTTTTCTTTCTTTATAAAATTAAATCAATTGTAAAACTTTTACTTATTTTCCGTATTTTTGAGTCAGGCTGGCCTCGAACTCATTCTGTACTGAAGATGATCTTAAACTTTTTAAGCCATTTGTGTGAGTGTATCCAATATTAGAAAAAACACATTAATCAGCATATGAGTGATTAGGTGGTCTCTATTTCCCAACTATTGTGTGTAGTGCTATGATTTATCATGTGACAGTAGAATTGCTGGATCACATGCTAATTACATAATTATATATATTGTCATCT
Organism: Cricetomys ansorgei; assembly: GCA_026225945.1. Taxonomy (NCBI): domain Eukaryota; kingdom Metazoa; phylum Chordata; class Mammalia; order Rodentia; family Nesomyidae; genus Cricetomys; species Cricetomys ansorgei. The sequence goes on from JAMJFZ010000107.1 coordinate 4,723,152, forward strand.
GTTGAGGGATTCGTGTTGTTTCCCCGCCCCCCATAAAGGCTGCACTAATGCCATCTGTTGTGGAAGTTTATTTTTAGTTATATATCAAATACTGTTTTGTGCACTGTTGGGTGAGCGTCTTCCTAGGCCTCGGTGTTTTGTGTTGTCAGAACGTGTTGGATTTCTGTGGTGGATGTTTAATTGCTTATGATCTGCACCTGAGGAGTTTGAAGCATTAAAAACACCTGAGCTCAGATGCTGGGGATTCCACTAGAGAGTCTGGTGCTGGCCAGGATGGTGGTTCCCTCTGCTGAGGTCCGGCAGGACTTCAACGTATGAAATATACTTCCTCGTATCCTTGGTGAGACACCCCTCCCCCCATCCCTACCAATAGTGTGCCAGGTGTTCCTTTCCCTGCATGATTGTCAACATGTGTTTTTAATTTTCTTTCAAAATAATAGCTATTCTTACTGATGTGAGGTGACATCTCATTGCATTTTGCTTAAGACATGGTCTCATATGTCCTAGGCTAACCTTAAACTTGCTGTATAGCTTGAAGATAACCTGACCTTCCGAGCTTCCTGCCTCTGTTCCCCAGGTGCTGAGATTACAGGTGTGTCTCACCCTGCCTGGTTTTATGTGATGCTGGAGAATGAATCCAGGCTTTCAAGAATGCTAGGTAAAAATTCTACCAACTGAGCTGAATCCTTCTTAACCTACATTTTTCTTATTATTGCTCAGTTTCTCTAGGTTTCCCATGGCAGTCATGTTCCCATGTATTCTGTCATACTCTCATTGATCCCTGATCAATCAAAATCAAAATATTTTTTGCCTCAAGATGATGAAGACATGAAACTGTCTTCTGGAAAGTCTTGTTTCTTTTAGTAGGAAGTGGTACTCAGATGTGTACTGGATGTTCTCGCTGCTATGTGTTTGCTGTTGTTTCTATGCCCTTCAGTAGACAGAGCTGAAACCAAACAAAATATTTGTATTATTTCCAATGTAGATTGTATATTACTTGGTTGTACTTAGCACCGACTTTGTATTTGCGTCTTTTCCCTTTGTTTTAATATTGTTGATTTTGAGTTATATTTATTTGCTTGTTTTCTTTGTTACATAGTCTCAAAATGACAATAGCATTTTGACTACTGATAAATGAACTTAGTAAATGACATTTAATATTTAGTCGCCATTTTTCTTGTCTTGAAATATGCCTGATTGTGTGTGCATGTGTGTGTGTGTGTGTGTGTGTGTGTGTGTGTGTACATGCACAATATTGTATTCAGAAGCTGTTTGGAATCATTCGTTTTTCATTCAATGTTATAATTTTTCAAATTTGAGACATTTTTATGAGACTTTGTTCCAGTTTGAGTTTTGTTCTAGGACTTACTTACTGTTATTTCTGCTTGTTTTCATTTTTTAAAACATATAAAAACCGTTTCATATTGCCTTTTATCTGTTCCTGAAAGCCAAGGCTATGTTCCTTGTACACGTGGGCATCTTAGAGCAGAGTCAGCATTCAAAGGCACAGAGCTGTGTGTATTTAAGGAGTAGCTTTTGAGAAAACTAACCTTTGCGCTTCCTTCCGACGCAGCCCGACAGTACCAAGCAGTTGCTACACCATGTCACCCAAGCAGTGACAGTAAAAGTTTGGGGTAAACTCAGGGCTGAACTGGAGAAAGTATCTCCAGGCTATCATTTTTGTGGTGTGCGGAATAGTTTCTGATGTCTAACTCTGGAATCCCAGGGGCAGAATTAATGAGGGGTTTCATGTGTACCCAAAAGAACGCCTTTCCAAGAATTTATTACCCTCATTTTGGCATGTGCTCTGAAAGCACTTCAAATTGGTTGTCTGCTTGGAAACTACAAACATTCTTTTAAAAAAACAAAACTCTACTTGGTGCAAAAAGAAGCTTCTTTCATGAAGGGTGAGAGCTATCCTTCCCTTAATAGAAGTTAGTATTTAGAGTACATAAAAATAAAGATAAAGATCAAAGATGGTAAGACCAGGATTTAAAATACAGTGAGAGATTATGCTGTCTTAGGAAAGTGGCTGTGGTAGGTTTTCCTCTAGGTCCCATGACTCTAGATAGCCATGTGTAGTAGGCTAGGACTATAGTACCAGGCATGGCTTCCCTCTTGTTAAGCAGACCTTAAGTCCAGTTAGGTAGCTGTTGGTTAGCCCTGAGACAGAAGTGTCACTTTATACTGTTAGTGATACTGTGCTGGGCATTATTGTGGTTGAAAGGCTTTACAGCTTTGTAAGAGTACTGACTGTTTTTCTCCCTTGTTAGCTTGCATAGAACCTTATTATGAGAGCTAGTCCCCCCAAGATAGGCTCCCAGGTCAGTTCCAAATCGATTTCTCCAAGTCCTGTGACTCGAGTATGCAGTAGCTTCAGCAATAGGGTTTCACCTTCAAGTTCTAGGAGGCAACCAAAGACAACAGCAATCGCCTATATTGTTTTAGAAGGCTCTGGGAATCCCCTGACTGACAACACAACGAGATTTCCCATTCTGAGCACTTGGGTTTATGTTAGATGGTCCATGGCTCTTGGGGAAAACATTATGACCACAGGTGATGTAACTGTTTTAAACACACACACACACACACACACACACACACACACACACACAGATGCATATATGTAACAATAATAATTAAAGAAGAGGCCATAAATTTGAGAGGATTGGGTATGGAAAGAGCTGGATGGTGGAGAAGGGGGATGGAAATGATGTAAATACAGTATTTATGTATGAAATTCTCAAAAATTAAAAATTTAAATAAAAAAGCATTCTTTTTAAGACTGAATATTCTGCAATCTCTTATTCTCTGCACCTTGGCGGGTTGTGGGGAATTTGTGTTAATCATCATTTACTTTATAAAGAAGCTTCTCTGATGAAGACTGAGAGATGAGCTAATCTATGGGTATATGACGTCACTTGGAGTTCATTTAAGACTCTGTCATTCAGCAGTAAAATAGTAATAGGTTCTCTCCTAGGGCCTATGACCAGTTTAGCCACAGGTTCTTGGCCCTGATAACAGTGTGAGGCATGGGTCTCATCTTGTGGTGGGGGCCTTAAGTTCAATCAGAAAGTGTCTGGTTACTCCAATGGTGATTGTGCCACTACTGCACAGATGACCATGTCTTACACCGTCGTTACTGTAGCTTAAAGGATTCACAGCTGGGTAAGAATGATGATTGCTTCCCCCTGCAAAAGCATGCACAGTACCTTCTAGGACTAGGAAAGCTAGTCAATAAGGATGAAGATTCCAGTCCCTACCAGCCAGATTGCTTCATTATTCTTTCACTCAGTGATGTGGTATCTTCATCGATAGGGTCTTACTGTCAAGTTCTGGGGGGCAACCAAGAGCATTGGCAGTAGCCTATAATATTTGGGCTTAGAGAGATCATTGTGAAAGAGGCACAGAAAGATTGTAAGAGCCAGAGACAGTGGATGACTATGAAGAGACTTTTCCAGACCCAGCAGGGCAGCTGTGCATCTGAACCCACACCGTGTGGGCTGTGACAGCGTGCTAAACAAGAAAAAAATCCCTGCGTGGAGAGGGAAGGTAGGCACAAAGTCCCACCCCTAACTGGGGAGGATGGCACAAGTTGGTCTTGATGCATTAAAAAACAAGGAAAGAGGAAAGAGAGCACAAAGTTGGGTCGGTAAGGAAGAGGGAGTTAGGAGAGATGCATGCGACCAAAATACAGTGTATAAAATTCTCAAAGAACTAGATTAAAAAACTGTTTGAGCACTTTTCTGAGTATATTCCATGTTTCAGAGAAAGGGAGAAAGTGCAGAATGGGGGGAATAAGAAAGAAATTGAAGCGGAGGGAAGAAGGGGGAGAGACAAAGAAATCCGCCAAGCTGCTCACTGACACGTTATCAAGAATGAACCTGGCAGGTCCATCCACCCCTTTATCTTCAGCGTTTCCTTGAACTCACAAAGAATTACTTTCAGCTCTGAAACCGTCCTTGACTGAAGAAGTAGGTGAGAACCTTGACCTTTTGTGGCTCAATTTTCTTAGATATGTGATAAGCACAATACCCATTGTCATAAAATCTGTTGTTTTGAGGATCAAGTAGGATGAAGCACCTAGAAACTGATGTATTATGAAACCTTGATAATTACGACTTTTCCACATTTCTATTATTATCCTATCTCTCAGGCTATTGCTGTGTTGCTTCCTGGTTCTGCTCAGGGCTGCTTGAACTTAGTCCCTTTCTACACAGCTGCCAGGGCATCATTTCTGTGGTTCTGGGAACCCCGTTCTCTCCTTGAGCCTCACACGTCCCTGTTGGCTTCTCTGCCCTAAACTCCACTACCACGCCCAGCTAATTCTCTCCCAGCACCAGCTTTCCTGTTTGCCTTCTAACCTCAGATGTCCCTTGCAGTTTGCTCTGTTGGAATTCCTTCTGACACCCCCATGGCTCCCATTTCACAGCCTTCAAACCTTTGCTTTGCCGTGAAGTCTTCTCTGGCTACTCTGGTCGTGTTGCTCCTTGAAGCTCCCTGGCCCTCCTCCCTGATTAATAGTTTTATACAGCACTTAGCACCACCCCTTCCTTACTCCAGTCATTATTTGTCTTTCCCACTTGACCGTAAACTCCAGGAGGACAGACATTGTTTAATGGATGCTCAGTACCTAGAATAAACCCTGGCATATCTTAGGCCCTCAATACATATTTTTTAATGGATGAATGGCGGGAGAGATGGCTCAGCAGTTAAGATCACTGGTTACTCTTCTGGAAGACCTGGTTTTGATTAGGAGCACCCACATAGTGGCTCAGAACCTTCTGTAATTCCAGTTCCAGTATATTGAATTCCCTCATCTGGCTTCCATAGGTACCAAGCATGGGCATGGTGCATAAGACATGCATGCAAGCAATACAACCATACATATAAAAATAAATGAGCAAGTAGAATTTAAAAATGAATGGCTGGATAAACAAATGGTCTTGATTTGGTCTTGAAATCAAACACAGAGATGGTTGGAATATACGTCTCTGGACTCTTTCCAAAACATAAAAACGAACCCTGCCAGGAGCTCCAGCAGGAATTCTCTTCTATCTCAGGGTCTCCATGACCCAGAAGATGCTCATCTGATCCCTTTGCTATTGTTTTAAAAAACAGGAATGCTACTTTGTAGTCAATAGTTACTGTGTAGGTCTGCAAGAAAGACAAGGAGATATCACACAAACCTGCCAGACCTCAGCAGAGGGAACCACAACGTCATAGCAAGTGCCATATTGGACAGTGGAACCCTGATTGTCTGGTCTCTGGTGTTTTTATTGATACAGAAGCTCCTCAGATGTTTTGTGCAAATAAAGACTTTGCCTCCTCATCCAAAGGCCTATTTGCATAATGAAGGAAACTCATAGCTAGTTCTCATCCCACAATCCTTTAGCAGCCGAGCTATGTCACCTTTATGGTGGGGGATCTCAAGGCCTGAGAGGAGTGTTCTCTCCTTGTTGCCTGAGACTGTGGGAGAGGGACTACAAGAATTCCTCCACAGCAAACTTTGCTCTTCCACAATGGCTCTGCCAGAGAACAGTGAACAGATGCAGGTCATGAAGAAATAAACATCTGAATCACAGATTTACATCGAACCAACACCTGCAGATAATACAAACTACCAAGGCTTAGGTAGCCCTTCCCCCAACAATGTACAAAACAATTATTTTAAAGTTACATAAACACAAACTTCCCCAATACTTATTCCATTACAAGGCTATGTAGAAAAATAGTACATGCAGGTGGGATGCTGTTTGAAGAAATACAGGGACACTGCTCTGTGTCAAGAAAAGTTGGCCCAATGAACTCACTACTGTGGGCTATTGGTACTTCCTTCAGTACCAAGGATTGGTCTGAGCATATCTTTAAAGGCTGAGTTCTATAAGACTCCTTCCATGGCATCACTCAAAAACCAAGGAGCCCTAGTTCTAGGAAATCTTAACATTTGTTCAAAAACAGGGTGAGTATTCTGTGGTTCTGATTTATAGTACAGATCAGCCTGATGAATGTTCTGCAGAGTCATATAGCTTAAAAATAAAGGATGGATGGCCTTCATTTATCAGCTCTGCTTATTGGAATAGGGGAATTTTCCCTCCTGGCTATCTATTAACATTCTACCCAAGTTCTAGAGAATAAAATATTAATAAGAGCTATCACTTCTGGAGTTTAATTTAATCTGTTAAATGGCCTAGTACTAATATAAAATGTACAGGCATGTGAGGTTAATTTTGAAATACCAGGTACTATTGGATTCTGTGCTGGCATATTCATTTATTCGAAATGACATCCTAAAAGTAAGAGGTTCCACTGTTAACATTCTACTTGAGGGCCATGAGCTGTATCTTTTAAACTTATATTTTCCATGGGTTTCGTGGATGCATGAATTCTATTTTGCTGTGGCATCTAGTAAGGTTCTATGAAAGCTTACCGGAGGAAAAGACAGTAGTTTCAATGTTTCTATTGTATCAAGAATATATCCTTTGGGGGCTGGAGAGAAGGCTCAGAGGCTAAGTGTTGCTGTTCTTGCAGAGGACCTGGATTCAGTTCTCCAGCATCCCTATGGTGGCTTACAACTGTCCTTTTCTCCAGTCACAGAGGACTTGATGTCATCTTCCGGCTTTGCAGCACTGGGGATGCACGAGGTATACACACATGCATGGAGGCAAAACATATACACATGCATGAAATAAAAATAAGCAGATCTTTAAAAATATACCTCCTTTGTTTAAAAGGTGAGTATATCTGCCAAGTCACAGCAGTTCTAGATGGATTATTGATGTCATGTCATTTTTCTGTGGTGCTGTGGATAAAATTCAGGGCTTACACAGCCTGGTAAACTGAACTCCCAGATGCTAATGAGGTATTTCTTAAGCACTGTTCTCCATTGTATGTCAACCACATTAGACACGGTGAAGAAATCAGCATAAATAAAACAGTACAAAATCAGAGAGATGACACTAACATGCTAGGCAAAAAATGGCCAGTAAACTAGCAGGTATTGAGGGTACAGTTTCTGAGAGGAGAAAAGGAACTAAGTCAAAGACTACAGAGTATGAGAGAGTGTTTGCTAGGAGGTGTGGGGAAGTCCATTTAATCAGACATACAAGGGTGGCAAGGTACTGGCTGTGTTAGTTGCCTGTGTGCAGCTGTGACTGACTGCAGAGAGCAGCATAAAGTGGTGGTGGGGTTTATTTTGGTTCATGGCTTCAGAAAGAGTGTGGTGGCTTCCTCCTGTGCCTCAGGGTGGGGCATCCCCTAGCAGGAACATGTGGCAGAGGAGATCTGTCTTGCCTGACATCTTGAATTTGGCATAATCCTTCCAAGAGCCATCTGTGTTATCCCAAGTATCAACTGGTCATTCTCTTTTATTCCTCTGTATTACATTATACATATTGTTCCATACATTATGTTTTACATGTATTACACATATATGTTCCTCTATTTTGATGGACATTTGCATTATTTCCAATTTGGGTTGATTATGAATAAAGCTCTGTAAGTCCACTTGCCTGGGTCTTCATATAGAAAAATGCTTCCATTTCTCTTGGTTAAAGACCACTAGCTGATCTCTGGGTGTTAAGTCAAGTACGTGTTTAATTTCATCAGAAACTGCCTGCGCAGTTTCCACAGGAGCTGTGTGATTCTACATACCCACTGGTAGCATGTGAGAGTTCCTGCCTCCTTGTTAGACTTGGCATTGTAAGCCTTTTAAAATTACTTTTCAAATTTATACGTTTTAAGAAGCAGCAAGCTCTCTCATTGCTACTAAAATAACTAAATTGAGGAAGAAAAAGATTCTCATCAACAATATAACTCAAACAGATTGAATTAAATCCTAAAACTTCATGTAATTGGATAAAAGGATACGAAGATGCATGGATCTTCATGTGCACTCTTGCCCGAGGCCCACACAAGATGGTGGCCACTCTGTATTCGCCCTTCCAGCCCCTCTACACTGATGTTTACTCTTAGGTAGTGTATTAACTCCTTGGTGTCTGTCTAAACCCCAGCTGATCCAATGACGAGAGCTCAAGGCTGTATTTAGCTTTCCTATTCAGCCCCCTCCACATTACGTCTGAATAGAGTAATACCCAGCCATGGGAAGCTGCCAGACCCTAGCCCAGAAGAGGCATCTGTGGCCAACTGCTGTGGCTCATGGGCCACAGTGGAATGGGTGAATGAATGAGTAGTCATGAGCAGTCAGGTCTTCATTCCGTGGACTGCCAGTGTGAAGGATTCCTGAGCCATCGCAGATGACAGTATGCTATGCTTATCCCACCCAGGGATAGCCTGAGTGGAGCTGTGAGTTCAGCTCCGGGAGCCTTAGGTCCTGCATGTGTAGGGTCAGAGAAGGCCTGTTTGTGACTGGCACTGGCATCCTCACTGGATAAGGAAGGGGTTGGCAGTCACAAAATAGCTCATAACCCAGGACTCGTGAGATGGCTCAGCAGGTAAAGGCACTTGCTGTCAAGCTTGACAACCTTGAGTTCAGTCTCTGGGACCTACACGGTGGAAGGAGAGAACCTTGTCCTCTGACTCTCGTGCGGGTGCTGTGGCACATTTGGCCCCTGCCCGTGCACTCCTCCAATAAGTAAGTAAATACAATAAAAGGATACTTGATAACTTCAAAGAACTCCAGCTTTTCAGTAGATTATGAAGAATACCAGCAGAGGAAAATGTCTTTCGTTTCAGATCTGGTCCTCGGCAGATTAAAATGTCGCCTCTTCCCGACAGAAAGTGTGTGTCCCCAGTGTGATTTGGTGCTCCTGGTCTGCAGATAGTGTTTCTTGATTTGGCATTTGGGGAAGCATCAAACATTTACGAATGTTCCCCTCTCCTCTCTGTGCCTCTTCCTTTGAGGACCATGAAGCCTGTTTAGATTTTCTGCACTGAATGTGAGGTCTCTTTAAGCGTTTTGGGTTTCCTAGTGTGTTTGAAATATCATTTTATGCTCCCTACACTACCAAGTCAGCTTTTCCCTACAGCTAACTCCATGTAAAATATTAGCAACTAGGCCATCACACACCCATGTTCACGTTTATTTATGTATTTTAGAGCTGGAACACAGGCTATAGAGTTAGACAGCTTGAGTTCAAGTGCATGTCAATAATGTAAGAAGCTGCCATACGCTTTCCTAGAATCTGAATGTCCCACCAATCTCTTTGTTTCCTTACTTGATGGAAAGGTTTTGATTGTTGGTGTCATTGATTTCATAAATCTAAAGAGCAAACAATGTTCACAATTATTCATACGATAATTTTTGCTGTACTTTTACTACATACTCTTAAAAAAGAAATTTGTCCCCAGTGCTACCCTCTACTTCTTTTCCATTAAAAAAAGCTAGAATTGAGATGTAATAAATTGAATAGAGAATATTGGTCTCCAGTGTATGCCTTGGTAATTGCATATACCTGATTACACTATTATTGATGCATTTGCTGTTTGGAAAAACAAAAATACATTCAACTTCAGTGGCTAGTAGGATTTCTGTGTGTGTGTGTTTGTGTGTGTGCACAGGTGTGCATATGAGCATGTGTGGAAGCCACAGAAGTATGTACAGTATCCTGATCTCACTCTCTGTTTTAGTCTCTTGAGACAGTCTTCCACTGAATCTGGAGCTAGACTGGTGGCCAACAGGCCCAACTACACCCGCCATTTTATGTGGGTACTGGGATTTGAACTCAGGTCCTCATGCTTCCAGAGCAAGTGATCTTACCCACTCATCTATCCCTCCAGCTTACTAGTAGGGTTTCAAAATGTGGAGTGCGCAAAGAAATTTCATTCCAAGTTAAATACAGAATACTTAATTATAGTTGAAAGTAAATATTAAAATGTGAACAAAATCCTCACTGGACATTCTTGTCCAGTTTCTTGTATGATCATAGTGGTTTATTGATTATTCATGTCACCAATTTACATATATAAATCATGATGGTAGCCTCATTGTCTAGGTAAAATATTCCATGTACTTGGAATAACCATTTATTTTCCTATTTTATATGTCACACTGTTCATAGATATGGTTTTAAAAGTCTGACATGATACCTCAGAGCCTTAACCTAATCAAGTGTTTAATAGCTCATTCTAACCATGAGAACATATAAAGGACTGACTTTCGCCGACCTCTCCAGATAGCCACCTAGTCAGTAGAAATTGAGCAACGCTGAAGCCCTGAGCTTCATAATGTCCAGCAGGCTGATCCTTTCATTTCTTGGTCAAAAGAGAGACTTGGTAGACAAAAATAAAATTGTGGGGTAAAAACATTTGTCTTGGTTGTTATCTGATCGTAGGAAAGATGCAGATAGAACCGATGGTGGAGTTTTCTGGGAACACTGTTTCTTCTAAGGGCATATTTCAACTCTAGAGAGTCAATACAGCTCCCTCTGTGAGTGATGTCTACTGCCCAGCTCTCTGAGAAACTTTTCTGGAATGAGATTGGATAAGAACACAGCATTGTGCTGTTGTCTGGGGAACCCAAGTCACTTTGACACGGGGGAGGGACGTGTTTCCAGCTCAGGTACAGCACGTCAGAGAAGTGTCTGCACTCAGCGTCTCGCATCTACCCTAACTCTGTTGTTACTAAGGAAGTACACCCAGCGCCACTTTGTGATCCGGACTGAGTGTTTTTGTGTCTATCCTGTAGAGCACTACTCAAGATACATTTTGCTTACCTTTATTCTTTGTCTAAACAACATAAAAACCCACCTTTTTTTAAAAATTGGGCGAGTTAGGTGGTCCTCTGGTACAGGGTCTTTGTGGTGATCTGTCAATTTACTCTGTCACACACTAGGCTTGTCCCCAGCTGCCTGAAGCAGATCAGAACAGGACAAGTACGTTTCATCATTCCTGTTTTCAAAGATAAGGAAAGTGTCCGACAAAATACGTAAGATGAGTAGGTTAATGCGGATTGTCAATTTAGTAGATTTTGAGTTGTTATGGAAGCAAATCTCTGGGCATGTATGCGAGAGATTATCTAGACTGGTTTGAGCTAGTCCCCACGCCAAATGTGTGTGGTACCATCCCATGGGCTGGATTCCTAAACCGAACGAAAAGGAGGCGGCTGAGCACACGCATCCGTCACTCCTGATTCCCGAGTGCAGATGCAGTGTCGCCAGCTGCTTCCTCTCCTGCTGCCATGCCTCCTGGTCTGATGGACTAGACCCCTTGGAGCTCTAAGCCAAATAAACCCTTCCTTGTTTATGATGCTTTTGTCAGGTCTGTTGTTACAGCAATGGGACAAGTAACCAACACACACGCAGTCACAGATACCACGCGGTCATGAATTCCGTCTGAGACATTAACTGTAGTGACACTACCCTTCAGCAAGCTGTCGCTCTGAGCCTCTGTGCTCTACCTCTCTCCGCTCCTTGTTGCACTATCTGTGTGTAGCAACCACAGTGAAGCTGCAGGAGCCTCTCCTACCACGTTCTCTTCTTTATCGCAACCAGCAGCCGACTCTGACACAAGCCCCAGTTTCTCAAAATGCTCTTTCAATTGAATGGCATTGCTCCCTACTAGTCCCTCTTTGCCCTTCAGAGGGGACAGCCCTGAACATGTTTGATGCAACTCTTCAGTGGTAATCAACTTGGTGGCCACAGTGGCACCGACCTTGAAAACACCTTCCTCTGCTCTTTGCTTTTGTCTCACTTCTCTGTCAGTGTCTACTTAGTGGCCCAGTGTCTATTTCTTGGTCCTCAGCCTGAGTTTCAGAGTGTTTCTCGCAGGATCCAAAGTAAAACTGTTGTCATTTCTGTACTGTGGAAGTCCTTTTCCTTCCACCTCTCCTGGAAGATTGTTATAGATAAGAAAAGTGCTTGCCATTTTCTCTAGCGCTGCTGCATGCCCTTTTCCATAACAGGTGCTAAGGAGACATTTGTGGAATTTGCTGACTTGAATTAGAATAGAAATGATGATGATGTTTGACACATTTCAAGTGTATGCGCTGCATAGCCACACAGTTTAACACTTTGGAAGTACTCACGCTACATGATGAATAGGCTTTTTAAAAAATTTGTTCTGGAGATTGGTTGAAGACAAGATCACTCTAAGTATGTGCTCTACCATTGAGATACACCTCTAGCCCCGTAGCAGTTGTTTCTGATGGCATGCTTATTAGAGTGATGTTATTGATTATATAACTTCTCTCCATAGGTTATATTAATTGCTTTAAAAAGATCAATTACCCAGGAGTATTATGGCTTGTTGTGGTCATATACACTGGGTGGTCTGATTACTCTCAGTCTTTCAAGGTTAAAGGGCTTTCTGCTGCCCAAGGTCTTTGTACAAAGCACCCCATGAGGAGTGCTGGGGAGCCAAAGGTGTTTGGCTGACCTTGTAGGCCACGCTGAATCCATGCCGAAGTGGAGTAATTCCTCTCCCTCTCATCACTGTCACACAAGACAGGCTTTCTACCTGTGGGAACAGATCAATGGTCTTCAGTTTCTTTCGTTCTTGAGGTCATTTGATTTTGAATATACTCCAGGGTCCTTGATCAGAAGGCGTAATCTCAATGCATGTTTAATGACTAATAACAAGCAAAACAAATGCTTAATATTATGCAATAGCTGGCAGACTCTGAATGGTTTGTCTGTGGTTCTCAAAAGAATGAAAGATGGATATGGTCATAAAACAGGAATGGATACTGGATGGAACTACCCTGACATGTTTTGGGATGTCATCACTTTGTGGTTGGTTGGCACAGGGACCACAAGCATGCCCTCCTGAAAGCTCCCTGCCTCTGTCAGAACACTGAGGAGCTCTAGCTATATAGTTATATAGCTATGTAGCCTCCAGTTTTAACCACTTGAAGACATCACTGGAAGCTAAAGGCTGATTGCTTAGTCTTTATTCCATAGATTCTCACTTCTGGGGAGAGCTGAATATCTGCTTTATTGACTCTGTCTCTAGTTCTCCTTCAGGTTTCAAAATTCTCTTACACATTGCTCCTGTGTTGCTGTGACAAATTCCTGAGAGAACAACTTAAAGGGAATTTTAAATTTTGGTTCACAGTTTCCGAGGGTTCAGTTCATAGCTCCTGGCCCCACTGATTCTGGATAGGGGATGGTGGCAGAGCATTTGGCAGAGGTGACACACCCATGGCAGTTAGGAAGCAGAGACAGCAACAAGGGACAGGGCATCAGGCATAACCTTTAAGCATGTGGCCCACTTCTTCCTACTAGAACTGTCTCCTAAAGCTTCTGCAATGTCCTCAAATAGCAACGCTGGATAGGGAGCACTTACCAACACGTGAGCCTGTGCAGAACATTTCATATTCAAAGAAGCTCCATATGTGTAAGGATACTCCCTAGGGAGCCTGACACAGAGCAACATGGGCAAGTGTTGTCTAAATAGGTCATGCTTAGAATAGCCATGAGTGCAAACAGCTTACATGCCCTCCATAACCAACTGAGTATAATGCAATTCAGTTAAAAGAAGGAGGTGCTACCGGTGTGGAATACTCTATTGAGATTACAACGTGAGAAAAGCAATACACACAGATATGTGCACAGTTTACATACCAACTGCATAATTTAAGGAGCATTTTTATATGTGCAGGTCTTGTCTATGGAAATATTCATGAGAGTAATAAAGGAGGAGAATTAAGTGATGTGTGACAGAAAAAAAATAGATCATAGTATTTTTTTTTAAATAAAAATCCATCTTTCCTTTTTCCATCTGTGCATCTGTTACCTATTTAAATGAATGAAAGTAAACAGCAGTAGATTCTGCATCACTGGGTCCTGCAGGTGTAGCTCCTATGAAAAATATTCCAAGGAAAATAATTGCATCACACTGAACATGTACAGATATTTTTTTTCTTGCCATTATTCCAAACAGCATCACTGAACAAGTGCTTATAGAGCATTGGCCTGATATCAGGCATTATTAGTAATTTAGAGATGTTTAAGTATACGGGAGGGCATATTGAAGTCTTGAAGATACGATGCAGCAGCAAGTTTTGATGATTGCATAAGTCCTAGGGTCAATCTCTTAAGGGTAGATGAGTAGCTGTCGTGATGATTTTTAAAAGAATTGTCTAGAAGCAACAGGACAGAAGAATATAGTATTCCAGGGAGAGATCTCACTGGGTGTGTTTAAGATTTAAGGCAGCAGGACAAAATGCTTCTGAATGTAAAAATAAACTTGGTCCAAGGATGTTAATATAGGGTGGAAGCCTGCTTTTCTGAATCCATTTCTCCCTTTTAACTCTGACTGCTGAGGCCTTAGGCAAGCGATTATGCCAGACTTGGATAATAGTACTTAATGATCAAGCTCACCACTGTCTTGTTAAAGTCAATTACTTGATGTCTGTGAAATGCTTTGAAGGAATCAAGTTCCAGGGTGCGAGTCAGAGCCAGTTCAGACCTGTGTGCTGTCATAGGTACTGGAAGTCTGGAGTCAGGCTCTGAGCAGATCTATGATCACTATTCAGTTAAGCAAATGTTTTAAAAGGGCTTCCAAGTGTTTCATAAATTTTTAGTTGCATTTAGATTCCTGACTTATCTTCAACAGTGTCAAAGGTACAGTAAGATTTAACTGTAATGATTTCCAGAAAATTTCTCGTTTTCTTTTTCTGTTTTTCTATCAATTTATTTATTTATTTATTTATTTGTTTGTTTGTTTATCTATCTATTTATTTACTTTTGTTTTTGGGGTTTTTTTTTTTGAGACAGGGTTTCTCTGTTGTAACTCTGGCTGTCCTGGAACTCACTCTGTAGACCAGGCTGGCCTCGGACTCACAGATCCACCTGCCTCTGCCTCCTGAGTGCTGGGATTGAAAGCATGTGTCATTACTGCCCGCCTGAATTTCTTCTTTTCAACATGAGGCTTATGAGACATAACAGTTTATAATTCATTAAAGAGGCCATAGTTCTTTCAGAATCAGTGAGTTAGGAATGAATGTTGGCTTCAATAATAAATATTGAACTAGTCTTTAGAAAAATAACATATTGAAAAGAAATATATGGCCCAAGAAAGCTTACAGCAGGTGTTAGTAAAAGGAGTCTCTCACATTCTTGCATATAGAGTAAGCAGTGCACTGACTATCCTGTGTCCCAGGTCATCTTCTCTAGGATGCTTGGTGCTTGTGGTGATTTGAGTAGGAACGGCCCCCATAGGCTCATATATATTTGAGTACTTGGTCATTAGGAACTGGCACTACTTGAGAAGGACCAGGAGGCATGGCCTTGTTGGAGTAAGTGTGTCACTATGGGTGGGCTTTGGGATTTCAAAAGCCGAAGCCAGGTCCAATGGCTCTCACTTCCCTCGGCCTGCAGATCCAGATGTAGAACTCTCAGCTACTCTCCAGCACCATGCCTGCCTGCTGCCATGCTCCCCACCATGGTGATAATGGACTAAGCCCCTGAAAACTGTACGCAAGACCCAATTAAATGCTGCCTTCTTTTATAAGACCTGCTGTGGTCACAGTGTCTCATCACCACAGTGACTAAGACAGTACTTAACAGCTTTTGAAGACAGAGACAGTAGAGAAGAGTGCTTATTGCAACTCTATAAAATAATTAATTTTCAAATCTAAGTTTGAAGCTCCTCCTCCACTAGGTACTGCATACCATACATGTGTCCCTGAGCCCATTGGTTCTCGAGACTTATGGATTGCTGAGAACACCTTGTTATCGTGCTACTGCTAAACCTGTGAATGACAAATTACCCTGCATCTTTCGCTCAAGAGTCTCATGACCTCTACCATCATCCATAAAACTGTGGCTCCTTCTTAGCTTGCAAGTGGGTAAAGTTTCAATGTCCCCCAGTTCTTGAGAGAGAAATGTTCCCTTTAATATTAACAAGAAATAACTATTGTAAATAACTTAAACCACTTATGTGAACCATATATACAATTTAAAATATTGTAGTAGCTAAGTTAAAAGGCCAAAAGATTTGATGAAATTTAGCTTAATGGTATATTTTTCCTGTAACCCCGATAGATGTAAAATATCATTACCTCAATATACAATAAGTAAAAATATCAATGAACAGTTTCCATTCTTTCTTTGATATAAAGTCTTCAAGATGTGGTGGATTTTTTTATACACACTACACATCTCGATTCAAATTAGCTGTTTTTTCACTACTCAATAGCTGTGTGTGGCGGGTGGCTTCAGTTTTGAGCAGTGCAGCTCTAGTCTGTAAAATACGGTAAAATGAAAGTAAAAGTTATTATGCCTGAAATGGATTTTCTGTTAAAAAATTACATCCAGAAAGCCAGTGGCTTCTCTCACTGCTCCTGCCACTCCGGAGACTCTGACTCATGCTCTGCAGGCTCCCAAATTTAAGGCTGACAGGCCTGTGAGGAAATCTTTCATGCATTATTTAATCCTCCTGTGCTCTCGAAGGCACATTTGGGATTGTGGGTTCTTCCGCCGCCGCTGTAATAAGACAGGAATGTTGGATAAGAGTCATTAAAGACAAATTTGATACTAATCCACGGAGCCACGCCTCCAGAGGCTGAAAATTCATGTGCCTGAAAATTTCCTTCCAGTTTTCTTTGAGAAGCTTATCATCTATCTACCTAAAAGAGGGGGTGATAGGCTTAACTTCAGCGGGTAGAGCTCAGCATCGGAACAGGCGAATGTGAAGGCAGCTACCTCAGGTTGTTCAGCTGTCTGCGGGTGTCACAAGGTGGCGATGAATGGTTGGAGGAGCAGTGAGACACTGGCAAGGGAAGAACGCACCTGAGACGCAAGGTACAAAGATACAGCTCTGATACGCTGACTCTAAGCCATGTATATATATAAAAATTAGCAGTTCTCAGGCCTCAGACCTTACATGAGACTGATTATAGTAAAATAAGCAATCGTGCAAACTTTTCATCATTTGGGATGAAGGAGATAGATACCGTATTATGGCAAGAATTAAAAACAAGGACTGTTAATTTACAGAGGTCATGCAACCTGCTCCATAGATCCTTATGCTCTCTGTATATGGACAAATGGTACACATTGAAGGGATTTTTAAAAATCTTGTAACCCATAGAATTTGATGCTTGGAAAAAATATTTTTAATAATATTATGAGATTAAAGCTTTTTATTTATTCTTTGAAAGTGTCATACATGTGCACAATGCTTGATCATACTCATCCTTCATTCCCTGTCCTCCAACTGCCCCCAGGGCCCCAGGGAATGAGGGAGAGCCTTAGGGGGATGGATTAGAACAAAGTATAATGACATATGTGTGTAAAATGTCATACTGAATCTCCTTACTTTCCATGACAACTTTAATAGAGAAAAATGAAATGTCATTTGCAGGAAAAACGTTGGAACTATAGTTCATCATGTTAAATGAAAAAAAAGCTGAACTTAGAAGGAAAACACCACATTTTCTATCATTTTCAGAATCTAAACTTAAAATCAGATATAGGCCGTATCTGTATAGATACACAGATGTGATACGACAGTAGATGGACAATTATTTTGGAAGAGGAAAGGGTTGCTTTTCCTCACTGGACTGGATTTAATGTGCACTCAGAAGCAGGCAAAAATTCATTAAGATCAGGAGGGACGGCTTAGCAGTTAAAAGCACTTGTCCAGAGGATTCAGGTTTGATTCTCAGAACCTGTATGGTACCTGAAACCACCTGTAACTCTAATTCCAGGGAATCTGATGTTTCCTTCTGACCACCATGGGCATTGCCTGCATTTGGTGCATAAATAGAGACAAAACAAACATACCCATAAAAAATAAAAACATCTTTAAAAAATTCAACCAGGTCCCCCAGTCCATATAGAGGATTTGAAAATACGTTCAAATGACCATCTTTATTATTTGATCTGAATGCAATACATCTTTCACGTAACTCAGTTCATTAGCCTGGTAACCAATATCTATTGCAACTAGGGCTTGGGGATATTGCTTTGGTTTTTGTCAGTATAAAGAAATTCAATAGTTGGGCAGTGGTGGCACGTGCCTTTAATCCCAGCACTCTGGAAGCAGAGGCAGGAGGATCTCTGTGAGGCCAGCCTGGTCTACAGAGTGAGCGGGAAGGGAGGGGAAGGGAAGGGGAGGGGAGGGGAGGGGGGAGGGGAAGGGAGGGGAGAAGGGAAGGGAGGGGAGGGGAGGGGAGAAATTCTAGAATTGTATTGGCAAGTTCCCATGCAGAGTGTGCAAAGTGGGTCGGTTCTCTTTGAGTGTCCTCGGACTGCAAACAGGGAAGTATGCGTCCCTCTTGCCGCGCAATATGGTACAAGAATCTCTCCCACCTTCAGGACCTTCTGTAAAGTGACAGGCAGGCGAATGGTTCCAGGCACACCATTTAATCTGCCACATCAATACTGTTTTTCAACTCTGCAGCCCTGTCACTTAATGTTTTGATTTATTTAAAAAATGTGCGGGCTCTCCTTGAGACCCCTTGATATCACAGTGCAGTCGGCATGCCTACCTTTGCCCCTCAGAGGTGTGCTGCTCCCTGAGACACGCAGAGGCCCACCCACCCTTGTAGCAACATCCTTTCCCAGGCTGCTGGGCAGGACTATCAGTCAGAGGGCTGCAGGCTTCAAAGGCCCGGATGAACCCCCACAGCAGGTCAGAGCCTGGAAGTGCCTCTGAGGGGAACAGACACCTGGAAAAACACAAAGGATGCAGCCTGGCTCTTTATCCCAGCCTCTCATTTCCCTGAGCAGAATTTTCCAGGACTACCCTCTGCTGCCTCTCATAAAGAGACTTTTGTGCTGTTGGAGCTGGGGAGATAGTGTGTGTCAGACAAGAAGCTTCTCAGAACTAGGCCTTTCATCTTCAGATACTCGGCCACAGCATCTGGACCTCGCTGTGTCTAACAAAGGTTGGCACCACAGTGCTCCCATAATGCTTTGCGTCATTTGCTCCGCTCACCCTGAAGCATTCACGAGTAAAGGCTCCCAGAAGACACACGTGTACTCCATTTTTCCCGGTGTAGCTCAGTGCCCGTTCTTGTGGGAGCACAGCATGGATTTGTTGAATTAAATGAGCTACCGATTGAACACCTATGTAACTCTGTAACAAAAACTTTCTCTTTAGGAGCAGAACTATTCATCCTAGTTTGCCCCCTTAGCCTCAGGAGCAGCCTTTGAAATACAGATTTGAGGGGAAATAGTTGGAGAAGTGATTCTAGGAAACACCACTAAGAAAATGAGGAAATGGACAGGTAAGTGACCACAGCCAACAGGAAGTGCCTATGCGCAAATACCCACTGTTGGCAAGGGGCGTAGTCTGCTCCATAGTTCTGGGAGTCGTGAGGAGCTACACTTTAGAGGTATCCATCAGTCAGCAGAAAACTTTGGAGACTTTGGTGAAGAACAGTTTCTAGAGGCATTAAAAATACCGACTGCCATATTTTCAAGCAGAGTGGGCTCTGATGGCCCCACAACCTTTAGTCGGGGGTGAGTCTTGGCAGTTGGAAGTCAGATTAGAAGACATTCAAGTTGCAGGGGGTGTATGCAGTGTCTGCAACACCATCCCACCTACTCCAGTTTCCACTCCATCTATATCCTCTCTACCATTAGCTGCCAGGGCTCCTAGGGATAAGTCATCCCGAGACTGAAGCTTCTTAGGACAAGCGGCCTCCATGGCTTTACTGCCATTGGAATAGCTGTACAGCACCGTGGATGCGTGTCTCAGCAGACCGTACACTGGTCTCTGGTACTGTTCATGTTAGGTGTGTTCTCTTGGTCTCTATTTCCAGAGCCCAGCACCTTATCTTAACACTGGTAAGATGGAGGGGACTGTGCTTATTTTTAAAATGAAAGGGCTGAGAAGTTTAAAGGACATTGCTGTTATATGCTCCAGAGGGGTAGAATGGTAATGTATGGAGTCTTTCACAAAACATGTATACACTCTCCAGACTTACTCTTAGTCCAGTGCAGCTTGGGAGCCCTTTCTCCCACTCTATCTTCATTCCCTGGTGACTCTGCCTCTTAGTGCTGACCCAGGGACCCTGAGGTCTTGTCCTCAGTCCTCCTCAGTCTTCTTTCCTAGCCTGTATCCTTTGCTTGTGTCACCCATCAACCCACAGAAATGCTCTCTACTAGGAACTCCACAGCCGCTGTAATTGCCTAGGGTCCAAAGTGGGCAACACCAACCAAACAATGGAACGCCCAACCAGTAGAGACAAGGCCAGATATCTGCACCAAGAAACACTTCAAATATGATAACTTCAGATGCCTAGATCCCAGCACCTCCCCTCTCTTCCCTCTCTCTCCCTTTCCCTCTCCCTCTGCCACTTCCCCATACACACTATGAGAAGCCAAGACAATATGCCTCGTTTAGAAGCCTGCAACCCTATTGCAACAGGCCCCCAAGAACAGTAGTTGAATGAAAACACAAGACAAGGACTTTAAAGTAGCAATTATGGGTATGGGGAAGGACCTTAAAGAGGATATAATAAAATGCCTTAATGAAGACCCTGAAAATATAAACAAATAGTTGGATGGAATACGGAAATCATTTTAAGACATGAAAGTAGAATTTAACAAAGAAATAGAAACACACACACACACACCACACACACCACACACACACACCACACACACACACCACACACACACACACACACACACACACACACACACACACACACCATGAGACGAAACTGGAAACAAGAAATGTAGGATATCACACAAAAACCTTAGAAGTAAGCCTCGGCAACAGATTGCAAAAGGTAGAAGAGAGCATTTCAGGCCTTGAAGACAGAGTAGAATAATTGGATAACTCAGCCAAAGAAAATGTTAAATCTAAAAGTTCCAGGCACAAAGTATTCAGGGCATCTGGGACACTATGAAAAGACGAGGCCTGCAAATATTAGAATTAGAGGCAGGAGAAGAAACCAAAGTCAAAGGCACAGAAAATACTTTATTTTTGGTTTTTCGAGATAGGATTTCTCTGTGTAGCCCAGGTTGTCCCCAGACTCAGAGATCTGCCTGCTTCTGCCTCACAAATGCTGGGATTAAGAATGTGTGCCACCACCATCTGGCCAGAAAATATTTTAAACAAAATCATAGAAGAAAATTTCCCCAACCTAAAGGAAGAAATGCTTATCATGGTACAAAAAGTACACAGAATATCAAGTAGACAAGACCAGAAAAGGAATTCCCTGTGACACATAATATTCAAAACAGTAAATATATAGAACAACAAAAGGATATTAAAAGCTGCAAGGGAAAAAGACCAAGCTACATTTAAAGACAGGCCTATAAGAACAGCATCTGACTTTTCAGTCGGGACTCTGAAATCCAGAAGGGCCTGGACAGATATTATACAAACTCTGAGAGTCCACAGATGCCAGCCCAGATGACTATGCCCAGCAGTGAAACCATCAATCAACAGCGAAAGAAAAACATTACATCATATTTTCCAACCAATCTATCTCCCCAGAAGGCATTAGGAGGAAGACCAGTCACAAAGTTTAACTGCACCCCATAGGACACAAGGAATAAATAATTCAAGAACAGTAAATCAAAGATGTGGGAGGAGCCAGAACAATAAAATATGAGGAATCAATAAAAACTGCTCATTAATAACCCTCAATATTAATGGTCTCAAATCCTCAAATAAAAAGATACAGAATAAAAGTCTGGATTAAAAAACAGGATCCATCTTTCTGCTTTATCCAAGAAACACACTTTAACATCAAGGACAGGTATTACCTTAGGGTAAAAGGATAGAAAAAGATGTTCCAAGCAAATAGGTCCAAAAAGCAAGCACGTGCATCTATTTTAACATCTGACAAAATAGACTTCAAACCAAAACTAATAAGATATAAGGAAGGATACTATATACTCATCAAATGAAGAATCCGAGAGGTTACTATAATTCTAGACATCTATGCACCAAACGCAAGGGCTCCCAAGTTAAAAAAAGAAATACTACAACTAAAATCACATATTGACTCTCATACGGTGATAATGACTAAACTGAATACCCCGTTCTCCTCAATAAGCAAGTCATCCAGACAAAAACTAAAAAGTGAAATGGAGCTAAATAACATCATGAATCAAATGAACCTAGCAGGTGTCTACAGAACAGTCTACCCAAACTCTAAAGAACATGATTTCTCCTTAGTAGTTCATGGAACTTTCTCCAAAACTAGCTACATATTAGAACACAAAACAATTATCAACAGATACAAGAAAACTGAAATAATCCTCTGCATCCTATCTGACCACCACGGATTAAAGATGGATATCAACAATAACAGAAACAACAGAAAATTTACAAACTCAGGGAACTGAACAACTCATTACTGAATGAAAAATAGGTCAAGACAGAAATTAAGAAGGAAATTAAAAACTTTTAGAATGAATGAATGAATAAATGAAAACGCAACATACTCAAACTTGTGGGACACATGAAAACAGTTCTAAGAGGCAAATTCATAGCGCTAAGCCTCCATTATAAAAACAAAAGCAAGCAAATGAAAATGAAAGTGATATCATATTAGTAATTAATGACATACTTGAAAGCTCTGTAAAAATAAATAATGCTCAAAAAAGAGTAGATGGGAAGAAAACAGTCAAACTCAGGTCTGAAATCAATGAGATAGAAGCAACAAAACCAATACTAAAAAATCAATAAGATGAAAAAAGTTGGTTCTTTGTGGATGGCAGCAAGACTGACAAACCCTTAGCCAAACTGAACAAAGATGAAGAGAGATTATCCAAATTAATAAAACTGGAGATGAGGAAGGGAGATAATACAATAGAAAATATTGAAAATTTTTACAATAGAAAAACAGAAGAATCTGTTTTTCACCAAAGTGGAAAACCTAAAAGAAATGGATGAAGTTCTTGATATATACAACTGATGAAAGTCAAATCAAGATCAAATAAGCGATTTAAACATAACTATATTCCCAAGTGAAATAGCAACAGCAATTTGAAAATCTCCCATCCAAAAATCATGCCCAGAACCAGGCGGATCTAGCAATGAACTCTACAAAGCCTTGAGAAAATTAATGCCAATGCTCCTCAAATCATTCCACAAGTAGAAACTGAAAGAACATTTTCTAATTCTTCTTACAAAGCCACTATTACCATGATACCAAAATCACACAAAGACCCAACTAAAAAAAGAGAGAAAATTATAGACTAATATCCCTTATGTACATGGATGCAAAAAATATTAGCAAAATATTTGGATTCAGATTAATCCAAGGACACATAACAAAGATTGCCCACCATGAGCAAGTTGGCTTCATCCCAGAGATTCAAGAATATTTCAACATATATAAATCAAGAAATGTAATCAACCACATAAACAGACTGGAAGACAAAAACCATGACCATCTCTTTAGATCCAGAAAAGGCCTTTGACAAAATCCAATATCCTTTCATGATAAAAGTCTTGGAGAGCCGGGAAGTAGTGGTGCACACCTTTAATCCCAGCACTCAGGAGGCAGAGGCACGTGGATCTCTGTGAGTTTGAGGCCAGCCTGGTCTACAGAGTGAGTTCCAGAACAGCCAGAGTAACAACAGAGAAACCCTGTCTTAGAAAAAAAAAAAGTCTTGAGAGATTAAAGATACAAGGGAGATATCTAAACATATTAAAGGTAGTTTACAGCAAGCATACAGCCAACATCAACCTAAACATAGAGAAATTCAAAGCATTTCCACTCAAATCCAGGACAAAACAGGGATGTCCACCCTCTTTATACCTATTCAGTATGATGCTTGAAGTCTTAGCTAGAGCAATAAGGCAACTGAAGGAGATCAAAGGGATGGAAATAGGAAAGGAAGAAATCAAAGAATCTTTATTTGCTGGTGATAAGATTTCATACATAAAACAACCTAGAACTACACCAGAAAATGTCTATAGCTGATAAACACTTTCAACAAAGTAGCAGGATAAAAAATTCAACAAACTATAGTAGCCATGCAAATGACAAACAGAGTAACAAGTTGGGAAAATAGTACCTTTTATAATAGCCTCAAAAAATTACCTTAAGATAATTCTAAGCAAATGAAAGACTTTTACAATAAAAACTTTAAGACACTGAAGAAACAAATTGAAAAAGATGGGAAGATCTTCCATACTTATAGATCAGTAGGATAGATGTTATGAAAATGGCCACTCCATCAAAACTTTCTGCAGATTAAATGCAATCTCCACCAAAATTTCAACACAATTTTTCAGAGATTGAAAAAGCAAACTTCAATTTCGTATGGACACACACACACACACACACACACACACACACACACACATACACACCCTCAGGATAGCTGAAACAATCCTGAACAATAAAAGAACTTCCAGAGTTATCACCATACCAGATTTTAAGTTGTATTACAGAGCTATAGTAATGAAAACTACACAGAATTTGCATAAAAACACAATCAATGGAATAAAACTGAAGACCCAGAAGGAAATCCACACACCTTTGGACACTTGATTTTTATGACAGAGAAGCAAAAAGTACACACTGGAAATAACAGCTTCCATAAATGGTGCTAGTCAATGTGGGTGGCTGCATGAAGAAGAATACAAAGAGATCCATTGTTATCTCTGGGCACAACTCCAAATGGATCAAGGACCTCCACCGAACACCAGATATCCCAAATCTGATATAAGAGAAAGCTGAGAATAGCCTTGAACTCACTGACACAGGAAAGGACTTGCTGAACAGGACACTAATAGCACAGACACTAATATCTCAGGCCCCTCTGGTTAGATACTGGAGAGTTCTTTCAGTAGTGGTGTATTCCTTGAAATGAGCACATGATATGTTGTCATTCTTTGAAGGGATGACTTTGTCAGGGGGTGTATCACAGGGAACTGGGTTTCTCCATGAGGAACAGGACCCATTTAAGAGCAAGGGTGCTGGGCTGGAGAGATGGCTAAGCAGTTGGGACACTGATTGCTCTTTCAGAGGTCCTGAGTTCAGTTTCCAGCAACCATCTATAATGGGATATGATGCCCCCTTCTGGTACACAGGTGTACATGCAGACACAGCATATAAATATATATGTATTTATATATATTTATATATATAAGGAGGCTCTTCAAATGGAAAGGGCTCCCAGAAAAGACAAGCATGGCCAACTGGAGCCAGTAAGTGTGGGCCAGGGACAGGGTTAGGGTTGGGATTGAAAGGCCCCAGTGGAACAGTTTCTACCTCAGTGCAATGAGAGGATGACAGAGCAATTAGTGAGGCTGCTACCTGCACTTTCAAAGCCACAAGGTGGCCTTTTGGTCCTGCCTGCCTTCCCAGAATCACGGAGGAAGAGGAGTCAGAACTCTATTTCCTGATTCTCATCAAAGGTCATGGTGCTCATAGCAGATTTCAGAACCCAGGAGTTCAGGGCCAAGGGTACATTTCAATCCCCGTGCAACCCTCTCTGAGCTGGACTTCCTTTGATTCTGTTGTTCTTGTTCCATTGGAGTGGAGCCTCTGTTCCCATTCTGAAGGCCACTGTTAAGTCCTATTCATTCTCAATGGTTCATTTAGTTCAGTGGGGGTTTTAGTTTTTAGAAGGTTTTCACTTTTAAATTCTTTTCCTTTTTTTTAAAGGGTCATAAGGAGCTTTAAGATGCCACGCATGAAAAGCCCTGGATAAATGCAGCTTGTACTGGATTGTAAAATACTGTATTGTTCTGACCTTAATTCCTTGTATGAGACTGGAATAGGCAATTTCCTCACTGAGGCAGAATTGAAGCTGAATACCAACAGGCAGAGGTGCTAGTGGGGACAGGAGTTCCAGGAGCAGAGCCTGCAAGTGCTCAGGAAATGTTTATAGAGAAGCCAGAGGTCTGCGTGAGAAATTCTTTGGCTATAAATTATTTCTCTTGACTTTTGCATTAAGGTAACAGACGATTTTGATGAAGAAATAACACCTCTATGCTCTGAAGTGACATTTGGGATCTGAGGCCTGGGGTCATTCAGAGTCATGAATCACATAAAGGCTCTCCCTTCAGTCCTGCTTAGAAAACCCCCCTTGTCTTTCATGTGGCTACCTCCCTGAGATTACGGTTCCTCCTGCCCTGGGTTAGGGAGATTACTGTGGCCCAAGTCCTTTTTATCTTCTCTTTCTGTCCGGTCAAGGAATTTCCCAGTTACACGCTGACAGGACCAGTGTGCCTCATGCTCTTTGTACTGGTCTTTAGCTTCTTGCTTCTGCCTACAGGCTCCCTAAAGTTGTCCTCTTACCCACCTTCAAGCCTCCAACCTTCAGAGGGTCTCCTTACTTTTGACTCAAGCTCCCTGGTCTGTGTTCTCCATTTTAATCACAATCATGAATATGTGTTGTAAGCTTCTTTTTAGCTTCAGCTTGGTGTCAAGATTGGATTGGGAAGCCCTGGGAAGCCAATCCTCGCACATGGGTTTTATCTGCCTTCATGTGTTCCCATCATAAAACAAGACCTTTGTAGTTTCTTACTAGTTTGATTCAGTTTGATCGGCTGGTTGATTGATTGGTTTAGTTCTTGGCACCACCTGCTCAGCTGTTTGAGACACGCATTGCTGTGGGACTTGAGGAGTCATTAGGGGTGTCTCTGCCCCTTGTACCCACTAGTGGATTGTCGTCCCCCTTCCCCTCCCCACTTTACTTCTTTCTGCTTCAGTTTTCAGGAAAAAGTTGGATTCACCCAACATTTTCTCTTGTTTTGTCTTGTGATACAGGGTCTCATGAATAGCCCAGCTGGTTCTCATATTCAGGATCCTCCTGCCTCAGTCACCCAAGTGCTGGAATTATAGCTGTGTACCACAATACCTGGGGAGTTAGGCCATGGGAGGAGGGCTGCAAACAGGGTGGCATCTCACCATCTATTTCTACAGGATGACCCCTAAGTTCTTGTGCATGAGTGTGGATGCTAGCAACTGCCTCGGAAAACTTTCAAATTAATGTATTTCTTCTGAGCAAATGCCACACTTTCTCTAAGAATACTTCCTATAAATTTTCATTATCTTAATTTTTATAGCATCACTTCTCAAAAGACTTGAGTTTATTCTCCCTAAACCCAGTCGTTATAAGTGTTCCTCAGCAAATACAACCACTAAGGGAACCTAGGCTTAAAAAGAATCCTGAGAGTTTACAACCTCACAGTCAACAAACCGTCAGACTGAACTGTCTGCCCAGCCTTAGCGCAGTGGGACGCCAAGAGTGAGGTCTGGGTCCCTGAGGAAACATTGCCAAAAGGGCCCCTCAAAGTCTGGGCATGAAAACGTAAACAGATCTCCCAGACACAGAGCTAGGCAGCTGGGGCCCCGCCCCCCATCAGGAGCTGTTGGCTTCATGTGGGTATCTGTGCGTTTCTGGCCAGGGCCCACCCTTGTCCCAGCTTCCAGCATTAGTTGTTTGATGCCTCTCCATGCCTTCTTCCTGCCTCGTGGAAATTGCAGGCTCTTTGTCATATAATTCTGAAACACGAGAGATCTCATGTGAAGGACAAACAGACTTGGCACATGGGTCTTTGCTACTGAAGTCCTAATACCATTTTACTCTTGTTCTGAAAGAGCCCCCTCTCGACTCCCCCTCCCGGCCTTCCCCCTCTTGTTTAGCCTTTTGTGCTACTCCTCAGATGGGCACACATTTTAAATAACATTCCTTTCTGAGTTTGTCCCTTCATTTCCCCAGCCTCTGTGCTTGGGGACTCTCCAGCTCCCACCCTTTTTCTCAGTAATGTTCTCCATCCTTTGTTGGCATGCCAATTTCTCCACAGCTTTAGCCTCCTCCTTCCTTGCTTCATTCATTTCCATTCCTCACACTCCTCCTAAGTGAGAACACTCTGCGTGTGTGTGTGTAGAGGAACAAACCTGTTTTGATAGCTACGTCTTTTGATGAGATGGGAGAACTGTACCTGTTTGCTGTCTGGAGCCTGCATTGTACAGAGCATCGATAGCCATCTTGAACACATGAATACATCAGTCTATTCACTATTATAGTGAAATATGTGAGGCAGGCTAATTTTATAAAGGAACGAGGTTTATTTAGAGTTGATTCTGGTGGAAGGGTAAGGGGTGATTGCCTTCTAGCTGGCAGAGTCCTGGAGTGGTTCAGGTCATCACGTGGCAAAACATACGCTATATGCATAGCATATGCATGTCTAGGGGTCTTCTGTTCCTCTCCCTAGTCTTATAAATTCACTGATATTCAGTGCTGGAGCTCCACCCTCGATTATATCTAATCTTCATCACTTCCCAAAACACTCACCTCTAAACATCATTAAATAGTCCTACAAGCATATATAATTATCATGACATTTTATGTAATGGACTTGAGCATATGTGGATTTGGGGGTACACGATGAAGCTCCAAGACCAAACTCTTGTGGATTCTAAGGGATATTTATACTGTCTTTGTTAGTGTTTTCAGCTTGGTCAGAGATGGAAAGTTGGCAGTTGGGAGCCAAGAAATGACACATCTTTGAAGTGGTGCAGCTCTGAAGGGAGAATATCCCAGCTCTGAAGTGTCCCGGCTTCACTCCACTCCAAAGCGAGGAGTTTCCCTGCTATTGCAGCTATGCGGGGAGAATATCCCCAGCCAAGCTGGGGTGCTCAGCTCTGCTGCACTCTGCCCTGCTCCTCTTTGCTTTGCTCCGATGAAAATGTCACACCCAGCAGCAAATCTCACAAGAGATTTATTTGGAGAGAAGAATCCAGAATCACCTTTGCTCCAAGAGAACTGCAGTGAAGAACTGAGCAGAACGCAGCCTCTTTTATATGTTTTATTTGGGGGGTGGGGGGTGGGGAGTGCTGTCCAAGGTGGCCTAGGATTGGTGGGATTTTTTTCATCCTATTTGAATAGTCTGGCACAGTTTGGGGCAAGTCAAGAGGCCCATCTTGGAGTCACAGAGCTTTCCAGGGAGGCCTGGGATTGGTGGGTTTCTGGCTTAGTTATTGCTCAGTAATTGGTGGGTTTGAGCCCAGACTTTTCACCCTGAAATGTTCACTTTTCTGCCTCTGGGTCTGGAAAAGGTTCAAGCTCAGGGATTGGTGGGATTCTGTGGCCTGATCTTGGCTTTTTTCTGTAGGACAGGGCCTTGCCACTCTTCTGCCTCAAGGGGCTGGGAACTGTGGTTATGGCAGTTTAGAATAGTCTGGTGGTGGTGGGGTAGCTGCTTACGTGTCAAATGGCTTACAGCTGTCTATTGTTTTTAAGAAGTTATCATTTAGTCCTTATTTAAGTACTTTTGTGTTATGTAGTATAAGAACCAATTTTTGAGTGTATTAAATACAATTTATTCTAACAATGATTATTGAATTTTCTATTATTCTTGCTGATTTGAAAAAGCAATTTTAATATAAATTCTTTGATTTTGTTTTTTTTTCCCCTCGACATCACCTGTATTTTTTCAAAATCATCAAACCTCTCCTATGCACACCTTCCTATACACATTAGATCATTTTAACAATATGTGCAATGCTGGTGCTATATGAATTGTTGGTACACTCTATTGCTTAAGGGGTACCTACAAGAAACAAAAAGTCTGCATATGTTCATTGTGGATGCAGGCGTAGTAGGCCTGGCTAAATAGAACATAGGCAAGATATGAGGTGTACAATGCTCAAAGGGGCACTGAAAAAAAGACTAAAGGCAGAGACCGGGGTCATAGCAGTGTTTCCACATTACTTCATTCCTGTGGATTCAGCATAGTGCTCCAGACAAGGCTGAGTCAAGTTTTGTCTTTTGAAGTTTTCTAAAACACTTTTTCCAGATATTTTTGATCCCTGCTTGGTTGAATCTATAGATGTAGAATCTATAGATGGATAAGCAAGGGTGGCTGAACAGGAAATATTTTTGTATCATTTATATAAGGGAAATCCTTTCAAAGTAAGACAGACAAGCAAAAGGAAGAAGCAGGGTTAGTGCTTGATTATATTAAAAAATTTACTTTGAGGCAGGGTATTACATAGTCTTGACCTCACTATATAGCCAGGAATGACTCCTAATGGCCATTCTTCTATTTCCAAGTGCTGGGATTGCTGGGATTACAGCATACATTTCTATGTCTACCCCTGATTACATCAATTTTTTAAAATTTCTCTTAAAAAGAGAAACATTTTCATAATCAAAAATATTTACTGAGAATATATTGTAATTCCAAGCACCGTTTTAATTTATGGGGAATATAGCAGACAATATTTCATCTCTTAAAGATACTATGCAGGGAAAAGAGAGAGAGAGTGAGAGAGCATAAACACATAATTACACGAATATTTTTTGGTTGGGAATGTAGATTCAGAGAAAAGTTTCCCCTTTGTCTTCCAAAGAATTACTGGAATAAATTGACAAAGATTAATTGTAAAAAACCTCAAACTTATTATGTACAGTTTGTACAGTATAATTATCCTGGAGCCCAATGTAATTCAGAAATTCACCCCTTCCTCATTTTTCTGTAGGGATTTGGGAAACTAAAGAATGTAGAAAGCTTTATGGAAGTACTATGGCTTTTAAAGGAACTAATTAGGCTTAGAGGAGGACATTTGAAGGTCTGGGATGAAGTCTTTTCCTCCTCATCATTAGAGGAATGCAAGTCAAAATTCTACAGAAATAACACTACAGATATGTTAGGATATCTAGAGTCTAAACACTACCTACAGCAAAATTTGGTGAAGATTCACAGCAAGCAGAACTCCCATACACTGATGATGGGAATGGAAAATGGTGCAACTCTTTGCAAATGATTTCTTAAAAAATTAAACTCATATCTGCCATATGAATCAGCCATTCCATTCCTAGGTATTTACTGAAGTGACATAAAAGCATATGTCTATGCATGGACTTCTACATGAATACACATAGCACTTTTATTTATAATATCCTCAAACAGGAAATAACCCAGTAGTATTATAAATATGTCCATATTTGATCTTTGTCCATGGTATATAGCATAGTTTCTAAATCCTTAGAATTTCTGATGATAGCATTATCTTTTGTCAGTTATAATCAATTTTTCTGGACTTTCCCTGAGTTCATGCTAATAGAAGGACTCATTGTGGTCCCTTACTGGGTGTGGCCTCTAGATTCTTCAGGATGGGACTGGTCACCAGAAAGTAAGCATATGATTAAAAGATTCAAAATTTCAGCCCATCACCAGCACCACTGAAGTAAAATGAGAGACTAGAAATTGCAATTCAGATGCCAAGAATCAATGGTTTCATCAGTCTTGCCTACACAATACACAGGCATGAGAATTCTTAGCCAACAGGGCTACACTTTAGATGTTGAACATTTCTCAAAGACTCATATATTAAAGACTTTTTTCTCTGGTGTGGGGCTATTGAGAGGTGGGGACCTTTAGGAGATAGGATCTAGTGGGAGGTTTTTAAGCCATTGGAAGTGTGTGTGCCCATGAAGGGGAGAGTTAGACTCTGGTCCCTTCCTTTTTTGTTTCCTGGCCATGGGATGAGGAGTTTGTTTTACCATACTCTCCCTGCCATGGCCCTGGCAAGACGACCGGAGAACCAAAGCAGTGAATCTTGAGTTGTAACCCCTCCAAACTGTGAGCCAAAGTAAGATTTTTTTTTTCTTTAGAGTGTAATTATATCAGGTATTTATTATAGCAGCATAGATCTAGTAAAAGCACAGGTCAGAGAGCTTCTAAGTTGGTGACTACATTAAGATTCTGTGAGGGTGACTTGTCCCAACCTTGCTTTCTTCTGTATATTTCTTCTACCTAGCTTTTCCTCAGATGTACCTATATTATAAAATAGCAGTGATTAGTCAAGCATTTTCCTGAATTCTGTGAGTTTTTAAAATAACTTGCAGAAACAGAAAGGGGAATTACTGGAAGTCCTAAAAATTTAGATGACCCTGGGGAAGTGTAAGTTACCTCAAGAGCTCATGTGCACTCATGCCAGAAGTAGAGAAAGTCTTACAAGGCAGAATTTTTGACCTCCAGTGCATGTGTCAACTCTAGTTATTTAGCATCAGAACTGGATTATTGGACATAAACCGTGTCAGAAACCTGGAGAATTATTTGTGGAGCCAATATGTGGCTAAAAGTCAAGCCCTTTCATGATCATTATAAAAGGTGGTTTCTAATACTTATGGTACAAAATATGGACTAACAAGGGAAAGGCATAGCAAATTTATTGATCATAGTTTTAGGTGATGCAGGAGCCTTTGGAAAGAAGACCACAGATTCAGGACAGACTCTGCACTTCTTCAACAGTATAAACAACATGTGAAATTTACTGCATGCCTAAGGCATGAAAACATTAAGCCCTGGCCTATTAATTTTTATGCCTGGGTTTAATGATGCATGGACATCCATTTAGAAATTTGATTGGACAAAAAGGTGTGATCCAACAGTAATAAATGGAAGAGGAAACCCTCAAAGCCAGCATGCTTAGTTCCTCCTTGACTCTTCAGCTGCAGAATTTTTTCCTCTGGAGTGTGGGAAAGGAACCCTCTGGAATGAGGGTCTTCATTTCTTTATGGCGATTCATATATAGAAAGGTGGAATGAAGCTAAAGTAATATTTTTAAGTTTTATGACCACCTTTAGGGAAAAAGGATTCTGGTTTTTATAATCTACTGGAAGTGGAAGAAATTCCTTTTCTATGGCTTGCCTCGGGAGACAATGAAGGATGAGGGCCAGCAGGGCAGGAGCAGGTCGGGGAACCGTTTTCCCTAACCCTTGAGCTCTTCTCTTTTGATGATCATTTTCTGGATCATATACCAACGATCTACAGGTATATGGATAGATAAGAACACTATTAGATATCAACTTGACCAAATACTACTTAGCGATAGAAGCAGTCTATTGACATCATGTACATGTGGATGGCTATCAAAATAATTGTTCTGAATGACAGAGGTGAGGCAAAAAGAAGTGTGTATTCTGTGAACCCGGTTAAACTGGATTATAAAAATTCAGTTTAATCTATAGTGGTAAAAGGCAGACTAATTATAATCCTTGCCTCGGGCATCCCCAGATGAAAAAGAAAAAGATCCTGATTTTGGATTCATACAGATTTTTTGAGAATCTTGGATGTGGTGATATGAGACTTGTACAGTTGTGTATATATGTCAAACGTATCAAATTATGCACTTAAAATATAACATGTTATTCATATCTCAGGAAGTCTATAAAAATTTTAGATAACCAGAATAAATTGTATTTAAATTGAAACTCTAAGCAGATATTTGGAAGTTGGTTTTTTTTTTTTTTGTCCCCTTTTCTTTCTACTTTTCTCCATTTTAAAAATTTCCTCTCATGAGCTTGTATGACAGAAAGTTAACATAGTGGAAAATTGCAAATGGTATGAAGATATTATACAAGGCTCAGACAACATGATGGATTTCGCAGGAAGCATGTGAGCTAAGCGGTCCTCTGTGGGTTCATCTGGGAACCCAATCACCATTCATAACTAGGCGGCTGTGAAAAAAATGTGCTTTCCATTCCAAACAGCGACGTTAAAATGAACTTCCACAGCAGTTGTGTTTTCTTTAAAATCCTCTCCGCAGCAGGAACTTCGTTGCTTCAGGTTCTGGTCATAAGGGTTCTCTCATTTCCTTGTGGGTCTTGACTTTTTCACAGTAAAGTAGCAGAGCTCCCTAAAAATTGAAACAATACTTAGTGTGGGAAATATAGCAGAGGAAGACTGAAGCCATAGAAGGGTTCTGCTTGCTTTACTCAAAAAAGCTTTTGATGTTGTGTTTGTGAACAGAACCGCAAAACTTGCACCTTGGTATGCAAGTGTTGCTCCCTAACTTAGATGGCCCCAGTGTCGAGCGTCATACCTAATGGAGTGCCACTTCTGCGCACAGTCTTCCTCAGCCTCTCAACTTTCATGGCTCCCATTGTCACAGGAGAGACTCTTTATCAGAGACCTTATTAAGTCTACCTATACCTTCCAGACTTGAGACAACACCTATTTTCCACCTAAGTTCTTGTGTACAGGGAAATGATTACACAAAGCAAAACACAGGCTGAACTTTTTAAAGTTTCTGTAGCTCAAATGAAGCCCAAAGCTCAAGTACTAGAACTCTAGTTTCTCAATGGAGCGGTATCAGGAGGTGCAGCTTAGTGGGAAATCTTTGGATTATGCAGGTAGAGCCCTTATGGATATGTTACCTATTCTCTTGTGAGTCTCAGTTTCCCAGCCTTGGGTATGGACTATGGTAGGTGGGTCTCATACCAGTTCTTCATGGAGAGGGTAGTAGCTACATCTGACTAAGCTTAGAATTGCTACAGTCAGGACAGAAATTCTTCAGTTCCATTGGAATAAGAAGTTTTGGGGAAACTTTGCACAGTTATTCCTTTAGTTTCTTACATTGACAAAGATAAAATTCTGTTTAGACTATTTCTTGCCTTAGAAGCCTCTCACACTCAGAGATACAGCCTGTTTACACAGTGGCCTATGGGAAACAGCTCAACCTAATTGATAGACTTTTGTCTCTTAGAACTCCAAGTAGGTTCCATTTGTTTCTCTTCCCGTGATATCCTTATAAGCATGCATCACATTATGTGTTGATTTCTTGCTGTCTTCAGAGGCAACATTTAACTCATTCTCGTTGAGCTTGCTTCTCTATCCAGCAGAGATTGTGACCTGTAATGGACACTTACATGGCACATACACATTTTACTATTGGCAAGTTCTAGCTACCAAATGTCCCGTAAATAAACACATCATTCAAAGTAAATGAATGGAAAAATGGTGGAGTAGCCCAAGATGCTTCTCATCATTTAGCAGCACCTTGGTGCCACTTTGCAAATTTCCTATGGTGCGAAATGGAAATTCA
Source organism: Cricetomys ansorgei (assembly GCA_026225945.1). NCBI lineage: Eukaryota > Metazoa > Chordata > Mammalia > Rodentia > Nesomyidae > Cricetomys > Cricetomys ansorgei. Next base: position 4,757,824 of record JAMJFZ010000107.1, read on the forward strand.
ACTCCACAACTGTATTAAGTTATACAGTTTCTATATTCCCAGCGTGAAAAGACAGCTTTCAAAATAAAAGAAAAATCTTTGTCACATATTCATCTGACAGGATTCAGATGTAGACTACATAGAGAACTCTAAAATTTAAACACAAAAAAAATCAATCTGATCAATAAATGGGTAAAGTAATTCAATAGATAACTCTTAAAATAAATACACACGGCCTATAAATGCATTTTTAAAAGTTCAACAGCCTTAGTCATTAGGGAAATAAAGATTAAAACAGCACTCAGTTTTCATCTTGACCCAGGCATAATGGCTGTAATTAAGATAATAAACAAATGCAGGCGAACCTTCTGAGAAGAACCCGTATGTGTGCACTGTTCGTGGGAATTGAATTAATGTAACCACTAAGGACATTAGTACGGTGTTCCTTCAAAAGCTAAAAATCGACCAACCATACGGCCCAGCTATGTCTGGGTTGTTGCGGTTAATCTTTGTTGTCGCCTTGATTGGATCTGGAACCAGTCAAGAGACGCGCCTGTGGGTGAGTTTGTGAGGACACTCCTTGGAAGGATGAACTGAAAGGGAAGAGCCCTCCCCCAGAGTGGGCAGCACCCTCTGTGCTCAAAAAACAGAGAGGTCTGAGGAAGAAGTAGGGAAGAGCAGATGAGGACAAGCAATAAGAGGGATGCACAGTTCTCTTACAGTGCTTCCTGCACAAGCATGATGACCCGAGTTCAGGCCACAGCACCTGTGTTAAGAACAGGCATGGTAGCGTGTGTTTATAAACCAGTATTCGGGAGTTTGAGACAGGTGGATCCTTAGAAAAAACTGGCCAGCCAGTCTGGACTAACTGACAAGCTCCAGGCCAATGAGGGGGCTCTAACTCAGAGAACAAGGTGGACAGCTTCTGAGGAATGACACCCGAAAGAGTCCTCTGGCCTCTGCATGCAAGCACTCACATGCATGTAGACTTCCACACGCATATGTACCTGCACACTACACCCAAGGGCCCCCCGCACAAAGGGATACATGATCAAAGTACATGACTCACATATTTGAAAATGTCACAATGAAACCTACGATCTTATACAATGAATATGTGGTGATTTATTTTTTTAAACATTGTGGTTTTGACATTTTGGTCCCTCTTCACCAAGCTACCTTAACTGATGTCAAGAAGTTTCTCGTTGGGAAACAACCCCTAAGACATGGTTCATCAAAAAAGAGGAATGCTACTTGGCTTTTCAGTTGCAAGCAACAGAAACCAACTCTAGATAATTCAAACAGAAGAGGGATTGGTTAAAGGATTCTGGCAGTTCACGGGATCAGGGGGTCAGTCCAGACATTTAGTCCTGTTCCCACAATGCTTCAGTGAAATGGTCCTATGAAGAGACCACACTGCCTGGGATTGGGCTCAGATACTGAAGATTGTACAACCAGTATCTCCAGTGCAGACTGGGTGCCTCTACCTGCACAGCTGCCACTCCTGCCTCCAGACATGGAATGGAGCTGATATCACTGTGGCCACCTTCACGGGATGGACTGAACTTGCTCTTGCTTCTGTGTCACCAGCTTCTAGTACTCAACCCAGGACAGAAATAAAACAAAGGTCAGAGTCCTGGTTATAGAGGTGCTGGCCATGTGAGCGATTGATACACTTTTGGAGTGGAAGCCCCTGACTCAGGTCAGGGAAATGGGTCACATGCTAGGGCCATAGAGATCTTCTGCAAGAATGTTTGATATTAGCTTCAGTACTATGGAGTTTCCGTCACATTTACTACATACTGTTGAATACAAATTATGAAAATGTCACAAAAACCTGACGATGAATATAAAGATGATCATTGGGTCATGCTACATGAAATCAGGGACCAGACACTCACGGAGCATATATGTACACTGAAGTTTTAGGTTAAATCACATGCATTTCAAAGGTGTCTGAAAGCTTAAGAACTCAGGTCTAGATTCTAGTCCAAACCCATTACAATGTAGAGTAGACCAATAAACTGAGTCTCAAAGTGCATTTTTTAGATACACAATGACCTAGTAAAGGGAGATCTAGAACCCACACCTGTGTGTACATATAATACTTGCAAAACACAGAAGAAACAGTAGCCACTCCCTTCTGGGGGAGTAGCACAGGGTGGCTGGGGAGGGGTAGAGTTCTGAGTCTTTTTAAAAAATCTTTTGAATATTTTACCAGACACAAGTAAAAAACTCAATAAACCAATAATTTTAAAAGAGCATAGCTCTCTATGTGCTAATATGGAATTAAACATCAAAATGTAAAAGACTAAAATGTAAAATAAAATCACTAAACACACAAAGCAGTATTTTTGAGCTTCAGCATAATTTGCTATGCAGGAATGCAGCACCTGAATGTCTTCTGGTTTTTCCAGAAAACTTTGAGATTTAGATCTTGTGCATAAGTTCGTGTGTTTCGAAGGTTGACAAACTTTCAAGCATGCTCATCTGTCCTTCTATCCACACAGGTGTCACGTCACTGACCATGACTGGGCTGGGATAATGTCACTTCGGGACATTCATGCTTCCACGATGGTGGGCCTGCCTCATAACAGCTGAACAGGTGGTCCAGAAGCAGATATCTCTCAGGTGGTGAATCATGGATGAGTTTCCTGCCCCTGACACTTTTCCCTTCTTCCAGGGCCCTTGCACTGAGTTGTGTGCTCCTAGAGGGGTGCCATCTGCCCCAAGTGCTGTAGCAGCCAGCTCCCTGCATTTGCCCACACGAGTATCTTCTTGTTTAAGTCAAGGTGTTAAGGTGGGTTAAGAACCCTTGCCTGGTAAAGTTCCGGTGCCTCTAGTTCTCAAAGATAGACTTGAACTCGGATCTGTTGCTTTTTCCTGTCATAAACCAGATGACTCTTGATTCTCTTGCCTTGTGAAGTGTTTAAGGGGAAGGTTTTGCTGGCTCAGAGGGCCCAGCTGGGTGCGTTCATTCACATAGCTGCACAGAGCTCTGAGCTCTTGTAAACAGTGTGGCTCACTGGGCTGCTGAAGACAGATAATGCACTTGTCAAGTGACTACAGTATTTGCAACGTTAGATAAAAATAGCCCTCCACATCTCTATTTATTCCTCTTTTCTTTTGATGAAGGCACAGCCCCGCTCATCTCCCACAAACCTATATAGGGAAGAGGAGCTAAAGGGAAACAGCGCAAGTCATTTGGAGGGTTTGTCCTCCAATAACCAACTGGGACAATGAACTCAAGTGTTCAGAGTACACTCTTAGTAAGTGTTCAGTTATTTTAAAAATAAATTGGGGGTTTAGGATTCAGATGTAAACTATTAAAGTCTCTTTAGCTCAATGAGTTAGAAAAAGGACTGCTTTTACAGAGGGAGCAGCTCTAAGCAGCCACCCTGTGCTCTCAGCAGACACCCACGTTCTAAGAAGGCATCCTTTACTCTTTGCTCTTACAAACCCAGGTCAGAATGAACACTCTATTTGGAGGCTTCAGCTTCTCTCTCTGCTGGGTGTTGTCTAGAGAGACAAGGTAGACTGTGCCCTCAAGGATTCTGTGTCTAACTGGATAATAATACAGGACAGGATAAAAGTCGGAGGATGAGGTATGGCAGGAGAAGCAGTGTCCAGAGGAGATGAGTACATCTGGCCTGTGGGAATTGTGTCTTGTGCATGAACCCTGTTGCCACTTGTTTTGTAGCCTGATCATTATCTTCCAGGTGGAGCCAAGTGGAATCAGTAATAGGGTAATTTTGACAGAAGTATGGAGTGCGTCATGGGAGAGGAATGTCGACCTCATCAACTTCACTCTTTGCACTGATCTTCAAGAAGGTCAGTACTCAAGTAATCCAAGATTTTCTTGTCTTCTTCCCTTTCCACTTGGGACAGACTTCCTGGCCTCTCTGAGGATCCACTGGGTTCAGAGCTATCTGATTGTGGTTCTTGCTTTTTCATAGATGATCTTATTTTCCTGAAGTGGGTTAAAAATGTTTCTCCTGAGTAAGGAAAGTGATCCAGGCAGCATTTCTAGATTATGAGAAGCTCCTCCTCTTCCTGCTCCCTCCGACACTGGTTCTGAAGAGAAGGTTTGGGCTACAGTCTTAATTCTTACTGAAAGAGGTGTTCCAATGCAATTTGCCACATTCCTCAGGGAGAGTAGTCAATGAAAGGCCCTCCTGAGAATTTGTGCTTCACCCTATCATTATTCAAGAGTTTCAGTAATTTTCCATTACCTGGCTGGAATCTGGAGTATGTCTTATTTGCTTTTTCAACGTTTTCTGTGATTTAATTAGGGCTCCTGGCACTGTTTGGAGATCACAAGATTAAGGGTCTCTAACCCACTCATTTCTCTCTGAATCAGGGAGCTATTATATTTCAGGAAACATAAATTGGTCACCTCCGTGTGCTTGATACTAAGCCAGGGCCTGACTCCGGAAGAGTCTGGAATTTTGTAGTCTATACATACACGCATCATAGGCAACGACTGAAGTACATAGATGTGCCCATTTGCTGAACATAAATTACTCAGCTGAAGTAGGGGTTGAAACAATGTTAGGATTTCCCTAACACTCAAAGAAGGGTTCATTCTCCTGACTCTCTAGTAAGTGATGATTCCACTTGATTACATATCTAAATTAGGAGCATTAGGACATATCTAAATTAGGAGCAGAAACATCTTTCCTTTCTATAGGCATTACTCCTCTTACAACCCATTGTGTCTGTAAGACTTAAACAAAATGCTACAGACAAGGAATTGAGGACACAGTGTAGCCACAATTGAATATTAATTCTGTCTCTGCTAGGTTGGAAGATTGCTCCCTAAGCTTAGCTCAGTTCAGTCTGTCTCTCACCGTAGTTTATGAGCCACTGTTGGAGCTGGCACTGAAGACTATACATCCCCTTCCACATGGCTGTCCTGGAAGTTTCTGAGATGGTATTCAGTTACTCTTGTCTTTAGCCTCTCAACATGGCTGCCTCCAAGCAGCTGGTCCTGGTGAGGCCAGCTAAAAAACATTTACTTTCTCAGTTACATTGTCAATCAATTGTCCATGGTTTTCTTCAAACCCAGTGCACAGACTGACACTGTTTTGCTCTTGTATGCATTTGCTTATTTCCCTATTGTTGACTAGACTGTAACGACAGAGACCTCCTCTGTCTTCATAACTCATTCTTTTTTGTGTAGAGGAGCATTTAATCCTTTAATCCAGCAGCATGGTTACTCTAGAGTAGAAAGAATGTTAGTACATGCCTTTAATCCAATGTAGCACACACTGCTAATCTCAATTCAGAATGCAGTGGTGGTACACACCTTTAATCCCAGCACTTGGGAGACAGAGGCAGCGCTCAGAGGGAGAAGCAGGGAGTAGAGGCAGAGTTCAGAGTTCAGAGAAAGAAGCAAGGTAGAAGCAGGATATGCAAGCAGAACTCAGACAGAAGCAAGGTAGAAGCAGATAGGAACCAGACAAGAGGCAGAGAGAAGCAGAGAGTTAGTTCAGTCAGGTAGTTTGGGTGCAATCAGCTCACAGATAGAAGGAGAAGGAGATGCTGAGAAGACCAGAGCCAGTTCAGAATAAAAACAGAGAAAGCAGAGATCTCAGAGTGAGAAGAGGTAGGAAGTTCAGAAGACAGATAGTTAGTGAGCTCAGTCAGCAGTAAGTCTCTGAGGCTGAAACATTCTAGGTTTGGGTTTGAAGACTACATTGGATGGAGACTAAAACCCTCTAGGACCAGGGATTGAATTAGCAAAGAGTTAACTGTCCTCTGCCATGAACCCATGAGAATAATTAAATAAATCAATGCTTACGTCTATGTCTACACTTTTGGGCCTAGAATTCTGATTGGAAAGAACTCCGTGATTATTGGCTATTACTGAATGAGTAAACAAACCCGCAACCAAAGCTCTCTGACCACCAAATGTTTCTTATAGATTTTGCTGTAGTCTGGTTCTTTGACACAAGGAACCAAGAGGGCAGTGAAGGCTGAAGGAGCAAGGAAGGTGTACTAACTCTTTCTGTCCTTCCCCTCAATGGACATCATGAAACCGAGTAAAAAGCAGGAGCTGTTGGGAATTGGCATTTGATATTGACTGGTAATTAACTGTGTAACCTAGGAAAAGTCTTAACGATTCTGAATTTTAATTTTTCCTCAGAAAATCCAGAAACCAGGCAACTTGATCCTGATGATACCCAGAAACCCAGAAGCACTTTCTGTCCTCTTGTGCCTGCTCGGGATCCTGTTTTTGAGATTTGTGGCTGTCATTGCTCCCACGAACAGTTCATTGTATTTGGACATCCGAGAAACGGTCCGTTCTAGGACACTTCTTAAATGTAGAGCCCCAATGATGTTCTTGACCGTTGTTGGGTCTCTAAAGCCCAGAATTCTGTGAGTTTAACACGCTCAGAGTGAATTGCCAGGCAGATGTTTTGTGTAATTGCTTTTTAACTAGAGTGTTTCTCTCTCGCCCGCAAGGGGCTCTCACAGCACAGCCCTGCAAAGCCGAGGGTAAGCTGGTCACAGGTTCTGCAGTCTGAGAGCTCTGTTCCTGTCCACCACTCCCGCCACATCTTGTGGCCTGTTTTAGGCCATGCAGCTCCGAGTGGCTATCGCACGTTCCAGAGCATCATCATCAAGGTACTTGTAAATTGAGTTCTGGGTCTCAGCGTTCACAGGTTAAGTCTATGATCTGACAAAAGCTCAGCCTGCCGTGGGAAGGCCTAGGTGTCTGGAGCAGCCTTCCATTTCACCCCAGCTTCTGGAATTACTCGTGACAGCTTTATGAGTTGTTTTACTGTCTGGTAAAGTTTTTCTTTCTTTCTTTTTTTTTTTTTCCTCCTTCACCAATCAGGGGAGATTTCTTTGAACCTAGTACACAAATGCCACCTTGTGGAAGGAAATGAAAAACTATTGTGCGGCCAAGAGAACCTTTTTTTAAAAAAAATGTGAACACATTCAAGAAATCCTTGAGATTAAATAGTTGTAAACATCAGGAGTGGAAGAAAGACAAGAGAGAGTATTGGGGTATGATCACAGTACAATGTATACGTGTGTGAAAACGAATCATCAAGAACTAAAAGAAAAAGGGCATCGAAATGTTATTCCAGATTTTCTTAAAAACAGGACTTCAGTTACAGATTTAGAGAAAAATTAAGTGAAAGGTACAGAGGTTTCCCACATCTCCTCTGTCCTTACACACACAACCTCCAGCGCTATTAATATCCCTTCTGAGGGCGCTGCATTCGCTACAGTCAGTTGCCCAAGTCCAGAGTGCACTTTAGTGGGCCCTCCTGATGTACCATCCGTGGGTCATATACGGAATGTATACTGACACAGAAACATTATAATGTCATGTGGAATAGTTTCTGTGCCTTAGAAACTCTGTGCTCTGCCTGTTCATGCCTCTCTCCTTCCTAACACCCAGCAACACCCACCACTTTACTATCTTCATGATTTTGCATTTCCAGGACGTCATGTACACATTCATTATGTAACCTGGTCATTTTGACCTCTATCACTTCAGAATATGCATTTCTGTATCCTCTTCCTCCTCTCCTTCTTCTCCTCCTCCTTCTCCTCCTGTGTGTGTGTGTGTGTGTGTGTGTGTGTGTGTGTGTGTGTGTGTGTGTATTTATGGAGGATTAAACCTCTTACATGGTAGGCAAACGCTTTACTACTAAGCCGTATGCCTAACCCTCCTTCTGTCTTTTAATTTAAGACGGACCCTCATTCAGTTGCAGTAGGCAGGTTTTGGGGATCCTCCTGCTTCAGCCTCCTGAGGGCTGAGGTTGCAGGCCTGTGCTATCACATCCACGGTCTAGATTATTACTCATACACCTATTAAAAGACATCTTGGGGCCTTCCAAGTTTTGGAAATTATAAAGAGAGCTCGCGCAAAGATCCTTCTGTGCAAATTTTGTGGAGAAATAACTTTTTAACTCTTTTGGTACATACTGGTGTTATCGCTGGGTAGTCTGGTAAGAGAATATTTAACCCCACGAGAAAACCATCTTCCCTGGTTCGCCTTCATGCTAGCGAAGACCAAAAGTCCCTACGCTGACATCCTCGCCAGCGCTCACATTCTCATAGGTGTTCCTGAGAGGGGCGCCTCCAGTTGTTCCAGCTGACAGCTCTTCAATGATACATGACAGAGGACATTTTAAATACATAGTTATTCATACCTTTGCCCACTTTTACTGATTTCTTGTTGAGGTTTTAGAGCTCTTTGTACATTTGGGATGCTGGTCCTTCATGTATATGTCTTTTGCATCCCTCCCTCCCCCCAGACTGACCTATATTCTCATTCCCTTCAGAGTGTTTTCATAAAGCAGATTTTTTTTTCAATGCAACGCAATTTATCAACTATTTTTCTTTAGTCATGACTTCTGATAGTTCCAAATGTCATCACTATATTTAAGGCAACATAGGTTTTTCCCTGTGTTATGAGTCCTATAGTTTTGAATTTTATATTTAGATCTACGATCTACTGTGTTTATTGTTATAAAAAGCATAAGTCATACACCTAGATGCCTCTTTCATGATGATGTCCATAATCATCTGTTGAAAAATCTCACCCTCCACTGCATTGTACTTTTTCCTTTGTCTAAGAGCAGTTCTCTGTCTTCGTGTGGGTTTTTCTCTGAGTATTCTGTTCTATTCATTGCTTAGTCAACATCACATTGTCTTGACTACCAGAGTTTTTTACTAAATGATAAAGTAAGGCACCTTTGGGCTCTCCTCTCCCACATCAATATTGTAGTAACTTTGGGGGAGTATTTTGACTCTGCATATAAACTTTGGGGAGATCTTTTGACTCTGCATATAAACTTTAGAATCAGTTTATTGACACCCAGGACAAGAACTTATCAGGATTTTGATCACGTTGCTTGTGGAGTTCCAGTTGAGGAGACCCAACACCTTGTATCTTCCTACTCAGGATCGTAGATTCGCTCCTCACTCACTTAGTTCCTCTTTAGTTGCTTTCATCAGCTGTTTCTTTTCTTTCAAGATTTATTTATTCATTTATTTATTTTTGAAGTTTTTGTGTGTGTGTGTGTGTGTGTGTGTGTGTGTGTGTGTATGTGTGTGTTCTCTCTGTGTGTGTATGCCAGGAGTATGTGGGTGCTTATGAAGGCCAGAAGGGGTTGTTGACTGCCTGGAGTAGAGGTGGATATGCACTATCTGATTAGTACTAAGAACCAGTCTTGGGTCCTCTAGAAGAGCAGAAGATATTTTTTAACTGATGAGCCACTTCGCCAGCCCCTACTCATTTTTATTTTTTGTGTATGTGTGTGTGCCTATATGTGTGTCTGTGCATGCAGAGGCAAGAGGAGGGTGCCAGATATCCTGGAACTAGGGATGCAAGAGGTTGTAAGCTATGTGATGTGGGTCCTGGGAACTGAACCTGGGTCCTCTGCAAGAGCAGCAAGTACTCTTAATCACTGAGCGTCTCTCCAGCCCCATGTCAGAGTTTCATAATTTTCTCCATGTAGACCTTGTATATATTTTATTAAATGTATATTTATTTCAGTACTTAGGCATATGCTAATATACATAGGGACATGTTTATATTCAAGTTTTACCTATCCATTGCTGGCATATAGAGAAAGGATTAATTATTGTGTATTAGTGAGGACTTTTTTTTTTTTTTTGAAAATCTGTAGGAAGAGCAAACATCCTTGCCTCCTAATGTTACTGGGAAAACTCCTAGTTTCCTAGCATGAAATGTGACCTCTGTGGAAAGAATTTTTTTAAGATGTTAATTTTAAGTTGCTGAATGTGAGTGTTTACAAGCATTTCAAAATATTACTCAAAAATATAAAATCGTTGGCACTTTGGACTCTCTGATATGCTGTGATTTATCACAACATGTGTCTGATAAATGCAAGTTTAACACCTGTATGACTTATTATCAAGTTTTGGTGTGATTATCTATAATTTATAGTTATAGAAATAAGGTTAAACTTAACAGAATTTTCATATTTCTATTACTCTTTGTCAAGTTCTGACCTTTGTATATTCTAAAGGCCACACAAAGCATGTTTTGATTTATTATTCATTTCCCTGGATACTGTGCCCTCAAGGGAAAATCCTGGGAGGTCATGAATCCCATTTCACTCTTAATATTTATGTTGCTGGACTTGCTTTTACCTCTGCTCCCCAGCAGTACTAATAATGGGGTCTTCTTCTGGACCATAAACAGGTCAAACAGGTTTCTCAAGTCTCCCTTTTGTAATTAAATTATTGGTTGTGTTTTAACTCAGCTAGAAACTAATTGTTCATAAATATCATTCATTCAAATGCAGAAAATATGTTTTCTACCAGCTGGTCGCTTCATTTTCAACCTAGTCTTTCGGCCTATAAAGAAAGTCATCTAAAAGTTAAGACCAATGCAGTGATTTATTTTTAATCTATATGTTGCTAAATGGATTCTTGACATGATGACTTTAATCCATGTGTTGTTAAATGGATTCTTTTATAATAAGCAACCTATCATGTGAACATATGTCAGACATATCAATGTTAATTTCATGAGAGTCCCAATCTCTTGCATCTTTCAACAGCCCTTGGGTGTTTAATACTGCAATACAATACTAAGAGATGTAAATTAGTTTCTTTATCCCAGGGACTTAGAAATCTATCAAGAGAAACAGTAGTAGCAGTGAAGGATCAAAAGCAAAATGTCATTACTTATCAAAATGAGTGAAGCTGGTTCTAAGTGAAATGGAGGTCTGGTAAATGACAGGCCACATGGATTGAAAATGTTGAGGATGATCTTAGGAAGTTAGTCCTCAGGGAGAAAGTCTTGGAGGTAGTCTCCTAGTTAGCTTCAGCTGTCAACTTGTCACAACCCAGAATTATCTGAGGGAGGTCTCAGTTGGAGGACTGCAACCATCAGATTGGCCCTGAGGTAATGTCTTGATTGCTACTTGTTGTAGAAGGACCCAACCCACCATGGGCAGTGCCATCCCTAGGCGAGGGATCCTAGGCTGCATAAGAAAACTTGCTTGGCAGAGACTAGGGAGCAAGCCAATAAGCAGAGGTCATCCATAGTTTCTGCTTCAAGCTCTTTCTTTGAGTTACTTGACTTCCCTGAATGAGGGACCATAATCTGTAAGATGAAACCAACCCTTTCCTTCCCAGAATGCTTTTGGTTATGGTATTGACCACAGCCACAAAACCAAAGCTAGAATAGGTAGGAAGAATGAAATGGAAGGATGTACAAGCTTCCGGGTACATCAGCATGGACAATTACTTGAAATTAGGAGTAAGAGTGTCACCAATAAAAACAGTGAACAGAGCATAACAATGGTCACATGGACAGAGATGGATGTGGAGGGGGTAAGTCTATCCTTGAGGTGTGGTTATTCATTTTATTTTCTGTAAGAACAAGGTGGGGGGAACTTTACAGTTGTGCAAAAAGCAGATATATTACATAAGTTCGAATGGTATGTGGCTTATTATAAGTAACTTCAGCTTTAGGGAGTTTGATAAAGGATTCCCTCACCTCCCCATGAAGGCTGTAGGATGACCTTTACTCTCACCCTTCTACACCATTTGAACTTAGAAAAGGAACTGACTTGGCTGGTGTACTGTAGGTGGGTACATTGTGAGCATGTCCTAGGTCTCATTCATGGTGGCAGACTTTCTTGTATTAGTCTTTCTTAGATCCCAGCATTCTGAAAGTAAGTGATTATTACAGAGACTATGAACCATTTACTGTCATTGTAAAGACAGACTTATGGACACATCTATACAAAAATGTCAAATATGTTAAAAATGGGTACTTTGGATTTCCTGACTCTAGTTGTCCACCTTTCTGGTAAGCAGTTGCCTCAGTGTGGTTATATTGATGCTAATAAGAACTCCTAGACTACATTACAGGTTCTTGTGGTCCTTGTGCTACTAATGCCAGTTGCTTCTTCCACCCCAATAAGCAGTAAGTTAGTGCAGCCTTCTGGAGTTGGAGAAGGAAGGTATTGATCATATCCTAGTTCCTCTCATCCCTAAGGAGGCATAAGAGTAGCAGCATTAATTATTTATAAAATCTATATGAAGGTTTCCAGCTAAATTTCCCAAATCCATATATTATGGATATCATAAAAGCCACCCCTTTCTCCTTTCTTTCCCCTTCTCTCTTCTCTTCTACCCTTCTCTCTCTCTCTCTCTCTCTCTCTGTCTCTCTCTCTCTCTCACCTCCATAGAGCTGGCCATTTATAAAGTCTCTCACTCAGAAAAAAATAATATATGTTCTCTTGAAAAATTCATTGATTAATTCTTGATAAATGTTAAATATAACTGTGATTCATTTATTCATATGTTTGATATATATATACATATATATATAAATATATATAAAACATTTTCTATTTATTCATTAATAATAAGTTCTTTTCCTCAATTCAAGTCCTTGGTAAAAGATTAATAATAAATCCTGAATGACATAGACTTATTTGTTTGGTGTGGTTTTTAACATTTAGAAACAGAGAATTACACTTAGCACATCACATGACCACTTTTTCATGTAACAAAATGATCATCAGACCTGGTGAAAAATGCATAATATGTTTTACTGGAAAATATAAGACAAACCCTTCCTATAATTGCAACAAAATTTAATCTGCTATTAACTCTATTAACGACTATTAACTCTCTTCTTCAAGTTGCTATCTTGTGATTTAATGAGCCGGTCAAATTCGAGCATTTCCTCACTAAGAGACACACACTGGCAAGGTTTCATTGAAAAATCTAAGATATTGATGGTGCCATAAATGCTATCGCAGAGACACGAAATGGAACCATGGCACAGTGACACTCCATAGCTACTGGGAAACCTCTGCAAGTTGTAAAACATGACTTACTGACCTATGGGAAAGATTTATTGTTGTTGTATAAGTGTGTGTGCGCGAGCATGAAATCGCATGTGCTCACGCACGTGTGCCATAGCCAGAAATAGTATTGGGTTTCCTGGATCTGGAGTTGCAAGCAGTTGTGGATCGTCTGATTCAGGCTGTGGGAACTGAACTCCAGTCCACCAAAAGCACGAGAAGTTTCTTAACCACTGAGCTCTAGCTCCAGCCCCAGAACAATGTTAAACTCATGATAAATTCATTTACTATAAACAGTTCCATAATCTTTTCCATATGGAAAACAAAAAAAGTGAAATTACCATGATTTTGAATAAAGCAATATTAAATGAGAGGCTGGAGAAATGGCTCGGTGGTTAAGAGCACTGGTTATTCTCGCAGAGGACCTGGGTTTGGTTTTTAACACCCACATGGTGGTTCACAACCATCTGTGACCCCAGTTCAAGGAGATCTAATACCCTTTCTGACCTCCAGAGACTTCTGAACATACAGGTGCACATACATGAGTGTGCACGTGTGCATGCATGTGTACACACACACACCACACATGTATGCACATTAAAAATAAAATAAAATACAAAAGCAATATCAAAGAAGTCTAAAATGCACTCCAGGCAGCATTAATAGCCCAAAGTAATAGAAATGTAATCTTTCTCTTTCTAAATTTTAAACAAAATTTATATTTTAAGCATTTCTCAAATACTTACTTTGAAAGAAGCCCATATGTGAAGATAGAAATACAATGATAAAAAAACAGATAATCATCATTCTCAGGGTGTTGAAAATCTAGTAGGAAAGACCAAAAAACAAACAATAAACAAAATGAAAAAATAGCAAAATGCAATGAATTCTGAGGATAGAAACTCCAGACTTGGAAATTAGCCTGGCAATGGCAATAAAACATGCTTTGGGGGAGGGGCAGTGGCCACAGACCAGTGCTGCTGCTGTGGAAGAGAACACGGGAAGGGAGGCACACGGTAAGGCCAGAATGGGCTGGATCTCCAAGGAGTATAGTTTTGCCAAAAGGGAAATAGGAAGCTCTTGAAGAATTTGAAGCAGATGAACAAAAAGTGTGTACTAGGGAATAGTGCCTCGTAACCCCTACTGAAACAAAGACAGAGACAAAGGCTTTCTCAGAAACCTGAGCAACAGCAGAATCCAAAATTCACCTCCAAGTCTGCCATATACTCAAGAAGTCACCTCCTAGCATTATTTTTCCTTTTGAGTAAGAATGAATCGTGGGAGAAATGTGAAATGCACTGTTGGTGTTTTCAGTCTTCTGGGGACCAGAGATTCTGTAAGGTGGGCTAAGGTGGTATAAAACTGACACTTCAAAAGAGTGGAAGAAACTTTTTATACTTTCAGATCAAAACAAATAGAAGGAGCAACTATCTTTGATCACCTGGGAGACACATCTGTGCAGATGTTTCCTCATAAGTTTAGTTGAGAAGGAAAGACTTGCCCTGAGTGACCATTCCATGGAATAGTCTTGGACCACCCCAACTCCCCAAGACAAAGAAGGAAAGCCGAGCTGAGTACCAGTATCCATCAGCGAGTTCTTCCTGACTGTAGATGATGAGCCAGCGACCTGACAACCCTACCACGGTACAGGATGGGCTCTCCTAAGATCCCCAAGAGAACTAGGGAAGTGGAAGGAGGGAAGGAGGGTGGAGACACACAGGAGGAAAGAAGGGGAGAGAGGCTGCCAGCCTCCAAACAGGCTCAAACAATCCTGTCTAATCCAAATCAGGCCAGGTCTTTGATTGGCCCCTCCGGCTGAGTTCTCTAAGCTCTAGTTCCTGCAGTGTGCCCAGCTGGCAGGATGAAAGCCATTTGAAAAATATCCGGAAATTGCCACTCACCAGGGAGCATCTGTGAAAAACACTGACCCCAAAGGAGCTGGCAGAGACTCAGTGGCTGCTGCTTCCCTGCCTCCTGTCTGGGTTCCCGAGCTGCTTCCCAGATGGGCGGCCCCTCAAGTGGCTGGAGCTGCGTGAGCCTGGTGGGTATTTCTGCAGAATGCTTCTACAGTGTCAGAAAGGTATTCTGCAAAAACTGTGGGTGAAACAGTCTTCTACCTAGACAAATAATTTTTAAAATTTTTTATTTATTCGTGTGTGCATGTGTGTATGCACATTTTGTGTGTGTGTGTGTGTGTGTGTATGTGTAAAGATGCAGACCAGAAGAGGGCACTGGATCCCTTGGAGAAGGATACCTGGCTTGTTATGCGCATGCTGGACTCTGATCTCTGGTCATCATGATTGTCCAGCAAGAGCTCCTAAATGCTGAGCCATCTCCCCAGCTAATGGAGTCCTAATTTTCAACAGATTCCTGACAGTCCTATAGTGATGCACTTCAATTCTTTAAGATAAAGGACTTTTCATAGTAATTTGCCGTCTTAGAAATCTGGATTCTTGTTGTAGAAACGCCCAGAGTTGTGAGAGCAAAGTACTACCAGGCTCTGAGAAGTAATTTGTACCTTTGGACAACGCTGCAGGGGAAGAGTGACCAGGAGACTCTCTTCCTGGAGTGTGTGCGGGATCGTGTTTGTGCCTCCTAGGCATTTGCCCAGGTCTAACCTCATGCACTGTGAAAATCTAACCCCACATTTTATCTCATCCTTTCTTATCCTAGGTTAGCCCCATATCGTTCAACATTTTTTATTGTCTTTACACCATAATGTCTCTCACCAAAGGGTCAAGGGTGTTCACAGAAAGATAACACGTGAGTATTTTGGGTTGTCTCAGAGTCCAATCTCCTTTACCTCTTTCAGAAGTGAGTCTGCCACTGACCTCTCCAGCTAACTGCTACTCTCCCTGATCTTTTCACTTGCTGGGAAGAACTGAGCAGTTCACTAAGAAGCCTGCTGAGTTTCCTTCAAATAGTTAAGGATAAAGTATTTTCTTGCTGTCTGAATCAAAGGTGCAAACTGTTGTATTCATGAACTTCTTTCCTGTTGGTGGCCTCTCTGGTGGCTTCTGTCTGTTTCAGACAGATACAAAACCACAGAGCCTGAGAGGAAGAAATGGCTGGCAGAAATGAGCTCACGTGAATGGGAAGCTCCAAGTGAAGAGAAGTCTAAAATGCCCTCCGGGGCTCACCCCACTGCTCAGGGCAGAATTCCCAAGGATCCTGTCAAGATCTCCTGTAAGGCTTGTCTTGTTCGTTTCCACGCCTCCAGGCTTCAGCTTCACTGAGTGGAGAGGTATGAGAGGGGAAGAGTGCTAAAGAGGGGGTCTGGATAGTGTTTGGTGAGAACAGTGGAATCTCTCCTAATTCCTTTAAATGAGTAGAACTTCTTTTCATTAACTTTGCTCTTGTGAACACAGCCCTAAGACAGACCCAGGCTGATTCTAAGGCCCTACTACCCATCTTCCAAATCAAACAAAATCTGTGGGCTGAAAGAATAAAAGGCTGACCACCCTCCTTTATTAGCATCCTTTAGATGGGGCCACACTGGGCGATTGTTCTAACACCTTTCTAAGAGTCTGCTACAGGTACCTGGGATGTTCATGGCCCAGGTCAGTCCTGCTAACCCCAGGATTCCATTACTTTCTTTTTAATCATGATTTTCTATGTGATTGATACAAAGCTCCTATAGCTTAGCGTCCTTGTGATTCTCTTATACTAAATAGATATGATCTCGTTCCTTTACAAGGTATTTCTCATTTATGTGCACAGAGCCCCATCTGCCATGCTCAAATGCAGACTTCACTGAAGGACCACTGCTAAACCTCCTGGACATGGGTGGTTTTGTTGAGAGAGAGGCTCACAAGCTCAGAGTGTATATCACAATTACAGAAAGGAGTATCATTGAAAAGCAAGAATTCTAAGATTTGAAGTTAGATGTGGTGTCACACACCTACCATCCCAATACTCTGCAAGTGAATAAAAGGTCTATAGCTACAAGTTCAGGGACACACACACACACACACACACTCCAGGGCTTACCCTGATTATCTAATCTACAATCAGATCTCAAAGCTCAATATTTTAACTTCAAATTCCAATGATTCTGGTGGAAGTGGTCCCTGACTGTTCTTTGAGAAAATGGGGGTTGAGGGTGGTGGTAAATGTGCTTTTAGTGCTGAACCCTTGGTATTGTAAAGCCCTTCTGGGAGTGCCCTGCCAATCAGTAACCCTCTATAGGCCTATGACCCATGGTTACCAGACTCATAAATAAACACAAAGAGAGAACAAGGGCCAACCAGTTGTATCATCATGCTTCTGCAAGGAAGAGAACACTGGGGAGACATTCCATTTCCTCACTGCCTAAGAGCCTTCTGGCTAGATAGTTACAGACTTCATGGCAAAGAGTCGTTGGTATAAGATTAAGATGTTTCCTTTTTATCCTGTAAGATGTTTGATCATAAAAGCATGGCAAAAGAGCTACTTGGTGAAGAGGAAGCAGGCAGAGACTGTCTTCATAGGCTAACTTTGTAGCGGGAGTATGAATTGTCCTATGTGGCAGTAGACTTTCAGGAATATAAGTAGAAGCTGTATAGTGCTTGAAGTAACATCTGATGTTTTATTTCCAAAGGTGCCTGGAGCCAGCTTAGGCTCAGCTACAAACAGAAAGTACTAGACTCTGCTAATGTCAGCTAGTCTAGCCCTCCACTCCCCTAAACTCAGATAAGCCACCCACCACCCCACCCAAACTAGAAGTTTAGAGTAGACTATAACTCACAGCCAAGCTTGTCTGAAAGATCACCCATTGGTTAAGCTTTCAAATAGACAGGGTGTCAAATGCAGAGAAGAATTTCGTTGAGAAAAGACAAATGTCATGGACAGAAAGATAAGATCTAGATGGTGCCAAGCTGTACCCTCCTGCTGACTAAACAGAGGGGGAAAGGTCATGTTATTACATTTTATAAAAATTGTTCCCTGCCTTCATCTGCATGCCTGCCATTCTCAGCCTGCTACTCCTAGTCTCCATGCTCTTATTACGGAATATAAATGTGCTTACTATGAAGTAAAGAGCATTGTTTCTTGTCATAGGAGCTTGTGTGTTTTCTGCTGCCTCTTTCAGCTATGCGGAACGTTGTTTCAGGCACCAGGAAAAGAAGGATAAGAAAGACCAGTGTCTCTTCGGATAACGACGGGTGGAGACAACCAGACAACTCAGGCAGTGTATACACAGAGTGAATGGAGGAGCAAGGGCTGAAGCTTGAAGCTTTCCCCGGGAGTTGTTGCTTTCTATGAATTTGAACTCTTAATGCTGTTATTGACATCTTATGGTCTGAATTGGGCTTCCCCCCCCCAACTCAGAATAATTACTTATCTCTGCAAAATGCTAAGGGTTTAGGAGAAATTATGCTACAAGTCAGATTCCCCTGAGTCCCACTTTTCTTTGAACCCGTTAGCCTGGTGATCATGCTAGCATCTCCTGATTAAGGAGTGCGTGGCAGAGCTGGGCATCTTGTAGAGTTAACAGATGCAGGGCTTGCCCACAGTCTGTAGAAACAGGCAGAGGTTGGTATATATAGTGATTCACAGCACTTCAGCATCCATTCCAACCAAGAATCTCTTCTCATTTTCCATATTATTATTTTGGGCAATAAAACTTATTTTGGCCTGCATGGTATCCCTCTTATGATGATTCAGACTACACAATTGACCGTTCTCTTTCATGTTTTAGTTTTAAAACTTCATTCTTAGAACTGTATAATAGTGATTCTCAAACTGGAAATTTTTAACTCAAATATATATATTTATACATATATATATAAATATATATATATAAAATTTATATACATGTCCAACTATTATTAACTAATTTCTCAAGGTACAATGTATATTACAGGCAAGACAAGAATTAATATTTCAAAATCTTCATATTAAGTGATCTTGATGGATGCAATTTGGGGACACACTTCATTATCACACAGTGTAGTGTGTGTTTCCTCGCACTATCTCTGGCAGAGAAACATTATGAGCGAGTGTCTGCCCGTGTATTTTTGTACACTTATCAGATTGTATGATTGCAAATAATGCCCTCACCACACAGTCCCGTGTGGAACTGCATTCTGTGAGAGCAAGTTCAGTTAAAACCAGGTATTTCTGAAGCCATTCAACAGACTGAACACCTCAAACACCCAGTGTGGAAGGTAGCTGTCCACCTTTCTGCTCTGTGAACTCTCAAACCACACTTCGGACACTTCACACCTGTCTCATCAGTCCTATGACACGAAAACATGAGGTTTTCTTCATAATGTTGGTAGAACCCTTTTTTTTTTCAAAATTTGAAAAAACATAAACATTCTAATATTTTCCTTAGCTTCCCCCTGCATGACCCTGGCCTTCCCGACAGTGTGTGCGGCACACTTAGGGCCGTCACTTCAGTCTTGACAGTTCGAATAGCTTCACACAGGCACCGAGTTTGACAGTAGCCCCTTCCCTTGATCACAAGCACCAGGGAGTTCAGGCAGGCAGGGAGTTCTCCAGGCTTGATGCTCCTTCTCTATGCTCAGAATTTCAGCAAACAATAAAAAACGTGCTACAGTAAAGTTTCATTCACTTTTCATTTTGATTGTTCAGAAACTTCTACCTGATGTAATCACTGAAGGCACGTTTCATAGCTTAGAAAGCATTTTTAGGGATCTGAACACGCTTTGTCGGGGTCTGGGGAAGAGGGGAGTAAAGGGAGGAGGAGACAATGCTCTACTCGGTTCCGGGAGAAGGAAAGGAAAAGATAAGCTTTGTCCGTCAATGATTGACATGAGCCAGATACTTCTTTTATTAAAACAAACAAGACAGTCTTGTCATTTTAGTCTATATGTAAGAACGAAAAATACGTATTTCCACAAAAGAATGCTGTGTGTTCTTTTATCCACAGCTATCCTTTCTGGAACACAACTAGAACAAACATTTTAAACTTTGTACCATGAACCTTTGACTGTCTGGTTGAAAACCATGAACATCTTCTCAGATAATCTTTAGAAGCATAAATGATATAGGTTGAATTTTAAAGGAGATCAGTAATTATTGAAGCATTAAAAAAAAGATATGTGATATGTTAATAGGTCTGTTTATTTACTAATTAATTAAGTAATAAGATATGGTGGCAGTTCTATCAGAATATCAAAACACTGACAAATATGAACAAGTGTAAGTGTGATATTTGATAACTATAATGCCATTTAATATCCTTAACTTCTGCTGTTGACATCACCAGTATTACAATGGCTAGTTACTAAAGGAAAATGCTGGGAACCCCGTAACAGCCTATGGGAATAAAGTTATAAATTTTCCCCATATAATTTTATTTATCCATTAATATTACTTAGACCAGGAATCGTCTAGAATAAGGTTCCCAGAACCTAGCATACTATTTCCAACAGATATCTAGACTCCTCAGTACTAAACAAAGGAACTTTGAAGGAGTGTGATAGTTTTATACTTTCCAGAAGGTGTCAGGCTTGTGTTACTGGAGAATCAAATTCTCTTGATTAAACCACACATGTGTCTCTGTTTCAGGAAGTCTGGGTCACTGACAATTAGGTGGAAATGTCTCTAAAGAGAACGTGGGCTCCAAAGAAACAGATCTGCAAGGGTTAAGAAGGAACTGTTCGAATGAAGAAACAAAATAGCCAAGAGTTGCCAGAAGAAATCAAATCGTTCTCCGGTCTCCTCGGTTTCAAACAGGATTTATGTCGTCAGCACAGGCCAGACACCAGGGAATTTAAGAAAATGCATCAGAGATGGCCTGTGTGGGAAGATGGAGAATTCATCATCTCACATAAAGAGCAGGATTATGGGTCGGAAGAGACACTGAAAGACAGGCTATAAGTAAAGGCTTTTATACAAAGCAAGAATTTGACTATGGTTCTTTTATCTGAGTGATATCCTTATAATTCCTCAAGCTTTCCTGGAAATCAAAGAACTTGCTGGGAGCCAGTGCACTGTAGATGTTTCCTATAGATGTCACTGTTCTTATACGGATTGCATGGGACGCTAATGGGTCTTAGACATGTGTTCAATTTTCCACTGGATTTTCTTTTATCAAAGATTCATCAACAATAGATGGAGTCTGTCTACAGTGAGCTACCTCTATTTCCTCTTGTTTTTCAGATTATAACTGTGTATTGATCTTCGTTTGAAAATGATGTTTATGATAATCTTCACTGTTGTTCCTAATTGCCTCCCCCCACAATAGGAGAAATAGCAAAAGTAGCCATTAGTAAAAGCTTGTTTTTGCTAATGGAATACAATCAGACATGTGTCAAGTCCAAAGAGAATTATTAACTGCTGGTTGATTTTTTTCATCTGCCTTTCTCTCTTCTCTGCTTTAAAAAGGAAGCATCTCTGATCAGAACTGCTCCTTACTGATTGGATTTTGAAGTGGCCCCCTTTTCAAATATTTCCCTCATTGACTAAAATGATATACTCAAATAACAATTTTTGCTAAAACGTAATACTAAAAATAGTTATCTTGAGAAAAAATGTGGGGCTGGAGAGATGGCTCAGAGGCTAATGGCATTGGCTGCTCTTTCAGAGGACCACTCTGGTTCTGACTCAGCTCCCACACAGTGGTTCACAAGTGTCTGTAACTGCAGTGCCAGGAGGTCTGATGTCCTCTTCTGGCCTCCATGGACGCTGAGCACATGTGGTGCTCAGACATGTGATCAGGCAATACATCCATATACTTAAAAAAATAAATGAAGAAAGAAGGAAGAAACAAAGACACGACTGTCAAAAGTTATGACATATCAAAAGAGATAAAACTATCTCTTTTATACCAGCCCAATATGATGTTCTGGAAACAATGGAAGGTGGCTGGGCAGCCATTAAGGGACTGTGGGAAAACTGTATTCATTTTTTTGCCCTATGCACACAGATAGCTTGTATTATAGAAACAAACATATGCTTTTCAGTTATGATAGGTCATTTATATATTTATGTATATTCTATATATATTCTATATGCATTTTCTATATACACTCAGTATTTCACAATAAAATATTTTAAACATGTGATAACCATAGCCATGTTCTCCTCAAACTGTAACTCAGAATGTCATTTGTTGTGTAGTAGAAAAACTCTACCCCACCCTTCTTGGCATTTTGGGCTAGAAATATTCATTTCTATTTAGCACATTTTAAAAACAAACACTGCTTATATAATTACATAATGATATAATTATGTAGTGTAATAGTTACTTATACCTTACATAATTAGGTACTCATGTAAATAATTAACAACAGCTATAAGAAGCACTATGAAGTACAAGGTTTTAGGTATGTTATTCTGTCAGGTTATTATCAGTTCACAGAGGGACAACAATCTACCATATTATAACCTCAGCCTTGAAGGTAAAACTGCTGAGGGCACATGACTTTAATTCTAGCACTTGGGAGGCAGAGGCAGGCAGATCTCTGTGAGTGTGAGTCCAGCCTGGTCTACAGTGTGAGTTCCAGGACAGCCAGAGTTACAACAGAGAAACCCTGTCTTGTAAAACCTAAAAATATATATTTTAAAGTAAATTGATAAATGAACAATACCAGAGGCAAAGCCAGTGTTGTCACAATTGAGAGTATACGAAAAAGAACCCAATTCTCCCCTTGCCCTGACTGCTACGTCCATTGTCTCAGAAGTCACCCAGGTTGGGTAGGATTTCTGATACTTTGGAGGGCCCTTCCTTGAATCTTCAAATCTTTCATAGCTCTCTTTTCACACAAACTACTTTAGTCAAAGCTTAAGGCTTTGTCCTCAGCAATGGCATAGTTCTGTCCATAATCACTAGGAGAATATCTTTTACATTTCTTTATCAATCTGATCTCAGTCACCTTCCAACTTTTAGAGCAGATTTGTAAGACTGTGTAATTCTATGACTTGGATAGCTGGGCCTCAAGGCCTCTGATGGCCAAAATAAATGAAAGAACACAGAGGGAAATAGATTGTGCTTCCTGCCTCCCCAGGTCAGCCAAGTACAAATCCCTCAAGCCCATCCCCCACTAAACAAGAATTTAAAAAAGCAAGACAACAACAATCAGACCAAAGATGCTAAATTAATTTGGTTGAGTCCATGACAGCCTATATAAAAGACTATCTTCCTGATCTCCTTTTCAGCAAGATATGCTCACGTGACTAAATGCTGGCCAGAGAGGTGAGAGTCATTACAAATTAAACATACAGCCCATGATAAGAAAACAGCATGGTCCTCCGCATCCCATCCCACATCTATCTATTGAAATGTGGATATGTGTGCAGAACAAGACAATACTCAATGGCTGGCAATATAACAGAAGAATTCTGGGACCTCAGCAACTCGGCAGAGACTAGCTGCTTTACCAATTCTGATTCTGATAAAGGAAAAATAATCTACTATTAGTCCTTGTTATTTTCAGTCTTTGAGACACAAGCCAAATTGTGGTTCAACTGGCAGAGAAGCCATCAGAAACAGGAGATGTTATTTATTTCCCAGGAAATACTTAGTAATGTGTGGAGACATTTATGGTTGCCGTACATGAAGAGAATGCAGAGTACGCTCCCTGTATCTACCCAGGAACACTGCCAAACACAAAAAGGCCAAGATAGCCTCTTCACAACTTGAGGTGCTGCCTCAAGTCAGCCAAGTACACGTTCATTGCCAACATCGCTGATGTTGCTAAGTCACTGAAGCAATTCTAAGATCTACAAAGATTGTCTGGCTATTGTTTTAACTGTACTATTTCACTAGTCCCCAGAACAGATCTGCTTTATTGTTTATGTTTGATATTTAAGTTATTCTTCATGTACAAAGAGTGCTTCATCAACATACTTTCTCTGAACATCTATTTAATACAAATCTTTAGGCTGGTTTCCAGTTTTAAGTCTAGTTGAAGAACTCAAACATATATAAAAAGGGAAGACAAGCTATTTAATAGAGCAAAGGGAGGTGCCTAGAGGAATCCTGTTGTTGATATCAAGAGGAAGAAGATGCTAGAAAGCTCTGATGGGAAAAATATTGGCCACAGAGCCAGGTTTTGAGGCCAAGGACTTCTGCTTTGACTAATATATTTTGAACATCAAAACCTTCACCTGGGCCATGTAAATTACCCTGCACAGCCCCTAGGCACAAGCTCCTCCCCTGGGTATTTGTAATGGACATTTGTTAGGCTGAATTGCTCAACATCAATTTGTTCTCTTGTCCTGGGCATGGCAAGCTGCTTTGCCTTTGCAAGGTGGTTCCTCCTAGTGGTTGACCACATCGGGGGTTGCAATCACATCTTTTCTTACATATTCTCCACCTTGCTCTTTGAGATCCTTTCTCCTCCTACCTGCCCTATGTAGACGAGACAAGGTGTCCCATTCCTTCTGGCTTTCACTTGAGTTTAGGCTATTGGCTCAGTGACTGGAGAAATAAAGAGATAAGGATATTTTTCACTGACTTTTCTGTTGTTCGGGAGACAATTGGCTGTGTTCTATTGTAAAGCATGGTTTCTATCAGGAGGGCTTTCTGTTTAGCCACCTGTCCTCTTTCCAGGAATTACTCCTCCCCCTGAACCTCCTGAATTCAGGGTGGTAAGGGATTCCTGTTCTTGTTTGTCTTAGTATCCCTAATCAATGCCAGACTCTGTGCATGAACTCATCATTGCACTATCTGAAGACGTCCAGCTTAGTTCACACCAGCTGCTTAATGCTATGACTCTGACTGATCCAAAACCCCTCCACAACCACAAGAGTGAGTAGACATTCTAGGATTTTGTGGAACGAGCTGTGGGAGTTGCTACACAGACTGGGTGTCTGGTATAAAACAGAACTATCCAGAGTCCTTCCCTGCGGTTTCAGGAAGATAGTAGATATAAGAGTCACTTCCTCCCAGGTGGCTAACTGGAATGTAGAAGCCTGATCTGTCAATGCTGGCTCCCCTTTCACAGAAAGAAAGCCCAAGTTCAGTGGGATAGGACAGAGGACGAGACCATTCTAGACAGAAGTAGAGACAGAGACCCTCGGACGTCATTTGAATCCGCGGTCCAGTCACTCGCAGACTTTGTAATTGTGGACTGATACGGTTTGCTCATTTTGGTTTTCTTCTGGATATTTGAGATAAACTTAATCTTAGAAAGTAAATTATAATGGGAGGGATTTGAGGTACCTTGATGGTGATGATGGTGTTTGTGAGTGAGTGTTACTTCCCTTGGTAGGTAAGAAGAGATCTGGGAAGGTGTTGAAAACATAAATTGCACATTCACTTACGATTCTGGACCATGGTTAGGTTAACCTCCATTGCTGTGGGCCGATGGCAGGGCAGAAACGTCATGATAGGGACAGAATGGAAGAAATCTGTGAGCCTCATGGCAGCTAAAAAGTGATGAGTTGGAGGGAGGGAGGAAGAAAAGAGGTGGGGAAGAGAGGAAGAGAGAGAAACAGCCTCCAAAAGCCTGCTCCTACTCACCTGTTTTCTCCACACAGGTCCACCTCCTAATAACTTACTTAGTTATTGTTGGGAAGGTTTTTTATTGTTGGAAAATGGAAAGAGAACACAGAGAGAAGAAAGATGGAGAAGAGAAGCTCTTTTGTGATGGTCCGGGGACCATATAACACCAAAGGGAGAAACCTCCGTGTAGAGGTGGTGCAGTCCTGAAGGGAGAATATCCCAGCAGGACTGATGAGTTGCTCAGCCCAGCAGAGCTGAGGTGAAGTGTTCAGCTCTGTTTCGCCTCGCCTCGTACTTCGCCTTGCCTCTCCTCGCCTCCTGGAGATGATGCACTTCTGAAGGGAGAGTATCCCCACAGGACCAAGGAGCTTCTGGCCAGGTGTCCCCAAGCTGCAGCTCTGTAGGGAATATCCCAGGAGAGTTCTTCTTTCTTCTGTCTGATGATCTCGGCAGGCCAGTGACTGTTTCCGCTCCAAAGAGAAACGGCAAAAACTGAGGGTTGCTCAGTTCTTTTTAAAGGGTTCTGGAGGGGGCAGAGCTATCAACATGGCCTGCGATTGGTGGAGTCTTTTGGCCTATGATTGGTGGAATTCTCAGTCCCGAGAGGGTTGGGGGGCCCCAGCTCAGGGTCATTTGTGTTAGTTGGGACCCCTTCTGTGCTGTTCTGTCAGGTTGGGGAACTCCTCAGCCAGATGGGAGTGGGGTATCTGATAGTCCCAGAGGGACTTTCTTATGAGGGGTTTCAAGTCCCAGAGCTCCTCAGCATTGCAGAGCTAGACTCCCCAAAAGGGAAATATACAGGCTCCTCAGTGGTCTTTGACATCATTTGGGGTTCCTGGTGGGCACAAGGAATAGTGGCTGGGCCCCCAAAGTCCCCAGCAGGGTGGCAAGGGAGGCAAGCATTAGTCCTGAGTAGCAGTTGGACAGTAGGAGAGGCTAGGTTTGCTGGTAAAGTTGACTTTGTTTCCTGGAAGAAAAACAGATGGTTGTGAGGGTCCATCTTGGAGCGGGGGAGGTGTCAGCCAGGAGCGCTGATGGCTATTAGGTTCCATCTGGGAGGGGAGGGGTCATCCAGGAACGAGTGCTGTCCTCAATCAGGTCCTCCTTCCATTTGACAGTTAGCTAGCTGCGGATGGGGGGGGCTTGGCAAGGGGGCGGAGCTAAGGCAGAGCTAAGCTAGAGCTTCCTTCACAGAGTTGTGGAGGCTGATCATAGATGAATGTTGAAAGGCATGTTAGAGCTTCTCGCAGAAAGTAGGGGTCCCACGCTGTAGATTGGGGGGACGGAACCCCTCAGAGGGAGCCCTGGGCTGTGGGCTATGTCTGTGGTCAGGGGTAGAGGCAGGACTCTCTAGTGCAGAGCCCTGCTGTGGACTCTGCTTGTTGCAGAACCCTAACAATTACGAACTCA
Source organism: Cricetomys ansorgei (assembly GCA_026225945.1). Lineage (NCBI taxonomy): Eukaryota > Metazoa > Chordata > Mammalia > Rodentia > Nesomyidae > Cricetomys > Cricetomys ansorgei. The sequence continues at coordinate 4,784,431 of JAMJFZ010000107.1, forward strand.
TTGGTATCCTAATACTATATCAAGTTAACACCCTCATGGTTCAGTCACCTTCCAATGGTACCAGCAGCAGGGGCCAAATCTTCAACACTTGAACATTTAGGGTGATGCTTCATTGCCAAATCATAACAGCAACCATTTCTTATTATACAGCTGATCATCCTGGCCTGATTTGGCTGCAAGCACAGGAGCTGGTGGCTTCAGACAGAATCTGGAACGCTCACTCAGGACCATTCCTCTGCAGATTACACTGGCATATGTGCCTCACTCTGGACCTGTCCTGAGTGTGCTACCAGGATGGCCCTGGGAACCACATTCTCCCACCCACAGACACACACAGGCTAGGAAAGCTTCTAGCCTCTTCTTCAACTTCAGGGAGCCCCATTAGTAGCATAACATGAACAGGTCTAGATGACTCATAACTGCCCACAGAAAAATAGTAGAAAGTCTGACACTTCACAAAAATCTCCAAAGTCCACGTTGGCAGCACCAGCCAAGCACGTAGGCACCATCTGGCGTCTATTCCTGTGTCGTTCTTCTCCCTTTAAGCAAACTTCCTCCCCACAGTTTTGTCTCAGACTGGCGTTCCTGTTAGCTCTGGAACAGACTCTTGCAGTTCCTGGATGCAACATTCTCCTGTTCTCTAAGATGTCCACATCACTGTGGTTCATTCAGCTTGACCTTCCCAGGGTCTGCAGCACCCTAGGCATGAGGTAGACAGGCAGGGAGGCATGCCAACTCACTTTTTTCATGTTTGCACAGAAATCTGCAATATTCGTTTTAGTGAGGATCCAATATTTTAAAAATCTCTTAGTAAATACCCCTAACTCCAAATAAGAAGCTTTCCATATGGACAATGTAGTCATTAAAAACTCCATCTTCAGGCATGGAGAGATGTCTCAGTGGCTACAATATTTGGATTTTTAGTGAGGCTGATTCACAGAATTTAAACATGCTGTATTGGTACTTCTGTTTCCTAAACACCACAGCTTAAGGAAGAGGGTCCCTTGGTTATTGATTTTGAAGACCATTACTGTAGTGAGTAACCACTGCTTCTATTCCTGACATGGCTGACCACAAGATCTTAGACCTAAAGCCAGGCTTTCCGATTAGCTTTGCAGCTCCTCAATTCCACTGTTACAGAAAAAGGAGGGGGTCAGCTCGAGTGCTACTTTGGGGTCCCTAAGGCTTTAAACTTTTATTTTGCTCCATGCACAGTCTAATCTGCATTGATATTTATTTTGTTTACATAAGTCAATATGTTTATTAGATTTCCTAAACAGCTCTTTTTTAGCAATTATCATTAGTAATGCTTTCAAAATGGAGATATTAATAGGTCACATAGAGTGAATGGGGCCATACACAGTAGGACAGATTATACATTAAACAAGCCAGAAGAGGGCTTCCTGGTGACTCCCAGAGAAGCTTGGAAGGCCAAGAAAGTTGTAGGAAAATAACATGACACAGCATTACAAAGGGTTGATGAAGGAAAAACACATGCACACACACACACACACACACACACACACAGACCTCACATGCATGCCCTGCACTCACAGAGAAAGCAATTCCTCCCCAATCACTCCTTCCACAACAAAGCAAACAGTGGAAATTCCCAGCACTGCAGAAGTTGATTTGTTTACTCCCTGCTTCCTGAACTTTAGCAAGGCTTTCTGATATCTTCAGTCTACCTATAAACTTTGCCTTAGAAACTGCAAATTTTCCATGTCCTTCTGTATCTGAGTGCTCCCTCTACTTGCTTCATGTTGAAAAACTTCCTCTCCTACTAATTAAGCTTAATTGCTACTGCGATTATAATGAGATAACTTCTCTCACTCAACACCTCAAATCAACCAGTTAGCCTAAGGATGAAAATTATTCCTAATAGTCAATTCTGTCTTTTAATTATTTATTGAAACTGAAACTGCCTTTTAAGAACACCTATGTAAAGAAGTACCAAACAGCAAGCCACAATCTGTGTCTTTTGACATTTAGTATCTGTGTCAACTTAGGAAAGATAATATTTTCTGTACCAATGAAAAGACTGGACAAAACTTTCAACATCATTATTCAGCCTGCGTATCTAGTAGGACTCTAAGACTCCTGAGGATTTCATTAGTGGCTTTTGAATTTCCCTCCTTCCAAACAGGTAGCAGCATTCGAGTAGGGATGGTCTGAACTTTGATTCAGGTAGCTACTGGTTTCGGCAAACCAGTAACCACACAGGTGACAGCAACAACCACTCCAGTAAAAACTAGTAGACACAACAGAGGTTTACTTTCACTGTCTGCAAGCCATGGTGTTGAGTACTTTGTAAGTTACATGCTGTTATCTTTAGCCTTGCTTTATGTTTGAGAAAATGGAGTTGAGAGAAGTCAAATGGCTTGTTTGAGATCAAAGAAATACAAGTTCAGATCTTGGACTTGAGTCCAATTGTGCAAAGGCCAGAATTGGAGTTCTTCTTGTTCTGTGTGTGTGTGTGTGTGTGTGTGTGTGTGTGTGTGTGTGTGTGTGCAAACTATATGCAAGTGTCCATAGAAGCCAGAGAAGAGAAAAGGATACAGCAGAGCTGCAGTTAAATGGGTGCTGGGAACCAAACTGTGTTCCTCTGAGAAAACAGCAAATGTTCTTATTCACTGAGACATCTCTCCATGCCTAAAGATGGAGTTCTTAACCCCTACATTGTCCATACGGAAAGCTTCTTATTTGGAGTTAGAGGTACTTACCGACTAAGAGATGTTTAAAATTATTTCTTCTCTCCCTCAACATCTCAAATCAACCAGTTAGTCTAAGGATGAAAATTTTTCCTAATAGCCAATTCTGTCTTTTAATTATTTATTGAGATCCCACGTTATGCTTAGCACTCTATTGAGCTATGCAAAGAACTTCAGAGGTAAATAACCAAGATCATCAATGGACTTACAGTCTTCTGTGAAAAAATATATTTACAGCCAGAGCTGGAAGAAAACCGTAAGCACAATGTGACGGCATCATAGAAGTTTAAAGTGGCCAGGTAAGGAAGAAACACGCTCAAATGGGAGATCTGAGCTGTTTCGGGGAATTCTTGAATTGGACTTTAAGGGATGGTTAGGACTTCAAAATCAGATTGCATACACAGAAAAGGAACAGCAGGAACAAACACAGCTGGAACACAGCTGGATTCCTGAGCCTGTGAGGAACGCTGTTTTTTCCAGGGTGACCTCCCAACACGCTATGGGTACACCCCCAAAACTATAGGACTCAATGCAGTTTCCTTTTCCCATCCAAAGACATAGCTGTCAAAAATACTACCTCGTGATGGGCAAAATCTTAGAGTAGACTTAGGTGACAGATTATCTTGGTCTCAGCATACCACAGGCTGCCCAGGGGCAACAGCAGGAAACACCTGCACATGTTCCTGGTACTCCAGCTGCTATGTTCCGTTGATGAGCATTCCTGTTGGCTGGGCTTCTATTCAGCTTCATAGAGACCAAAGCAATAGTAATCTTTAGATAATTTTAAGAGGGGATGACCTTTTTAAAGGGTCCGTTCACAATATCCTGAAGTCGAGGAACTCCCTACAGATAAATTGTGTGCTGTTTATTGAATATGTAACTGTAAACTGCAAAGTTCATGTTGATTGCCTCATAAACTGCATATGGATAATTCCATTAATGAGGATTTTCTTTGACAAATAATCCTTCTTGTTTTTATGGGCTCTTACATTAAATATCTGCTTTGGGAAGAAAAATAAAAAGCTGCTTTTGATGCTATGTGCCTTTAATAACCCTGCAATAATTCACAGGAGCATGAAAACTGGTTGCCCAGTGGAGTGCAGGGATGGGCTGGTGGATGGAGCCAGGACTGGGGAGAAGGCAGCAACTTTCAGTTTAAACTTGTTAACTTTGGATTCATGTGAGCGCTAGACAACATGTTTGAGGAACAAGCAAAAAAAAAAAGACAAAAACTGCTTCAAATAACTCCGCCTCTACTTTTGTAAATTCAGACATCTCTGGGATGTCTGGAAGCAAGGCACTTAGGAACCACATCCAGAGGTTACATAGTGGAATGGTTGGATAGTCAGCAAGCAGGGAACAGAAGGGGGAGTACTTTCTATTCATTATCCCGTTGAATAATTTTAAATCCTGTGCCCTGCACATGTATTGTCTGCTTATGAATAAATGCCTATAATAATAGCAATAATTCTGAATGAGAAAGACCCTTCTGACAGCTGAAGCGACGAGTCTGGGACAGAGGAACCAACCAAAAGTGCACCCCAGTCCTTAGCAAAGCTCATTCCTCACACAAGCAATGTTCTCTCCTTGACCGCTGTTCAGACCTCTATAGTTTGACCCTAATTTGTTATAAAAATGCTTTCTTTTCTGTTTGTCTAGGAAGGGTCACATATTGACCTCTGATGAGCTTTCACAACCTAAAAGACAGGTAAATGCTACAGGGAAACCTTCCAAGGAAACAAAATGTCAAAGAACACACCCACCTCACGTCTCTCCAATTACTAAATGTATGGGTTGTTTGAGGGAGAAGAAAGGGTCTTAGGAAAAGGTGCAGTATGTTCTCTTGCACCTCAATCTTCCAAGTTTTTCTACCATCCCTGTGTAATCAAATGCATTTCAGAACAAAGTTTAAAGTGGGATGGAAAAACAAAAAACGGAAGCCACCGGGCCCCTCAGGTAGGAAAGAGGCCGTCAGAAGAGACAAAGTATGAGATGAAGGGTTCACTTTGGGCAGATCGATTGTGCTGTTCTCAGAACAGTAATGCAAACAGGGCATGAGCAATTCTTTAGACAATGGAGCAAGACAACCCTGTGTGTTGCAGTGGGTGCTAACTGGGTGAAAGCCAGTGATGTATTTACTGGCAGATGGGGAATGAGGAGGAAGAAGGCAAAATGGGCACAGGATGTTTCCTGAAAACAAATCCTCCTTTCGAAAAATCTTTACATGTGATGTTTTCTGGGGAATTCATCAGTACAAGGGAGCCCCTCTAATGATAAGGCATTTGTGAGCTAGGGGGCTCATTTTTGGTGCCTTCAAATAATACTATGCCGTGTAGCTAACTCCAAGTTTACTGTGTTAGAGACACTATGGGTACAGCCAGAAGCAACCAAATCTCCAGACACCTGCAGAGTAACGAACTGTGGCATAGTGAGACATGAAGATGCTTGGGTACTGAATGAAGTTCTTGGTATGTGTTTCACCCACTATGCTGCCTAGGACCTTCCAGGACCACCTAACTCTCTTAGGCCCCCAACCCTGCCTGTTCTTTCACCCACACCACATAGGTTCTGAGCACAAAGAATTATGTAGCATCCTCCAAATCCCTACCGCTCCCTCCTGAGACTGGCTATACATAGGTACAGGGAGGACAGGAGACCACAGATTTCTTATCCCTCAGATCCCTTTCTGAACAGCAGAGGCAATTCCTGTAACTGAGACTACTGCTTTCCGACAGCAGCCTGAGACCCCATTGGACACAGCAGTGCCCAGGACAATGTTTACTTGTTTCCCCAAAGTCTGTGGGCATAGTGAGGGTATCAGGAGATTCTAATACTGGGAAGATCCCTCACTCCTAGGGAACAAATCCTCAACTTGTGGGAGCGAAGGGTAGGACTGCTTATGTGTTCTCAGTCATATCTCCCTGTTACATCATTTAAACGAGTGGTTCTCAATCTTTCTAATGCTGTGACCTTTAATACATTTCTTCATGTTGTGGTGACCCAAACATAAAATTATTTTTGTTCCTATTTCATAACTGTATTATGAATCATTATGCAAATATCTGGTGTGCAGATGGTCTTAGGCGACCCCTGTGAAAGAGTCATCAGACTCACAAAGGGGTCACGACCCACAGGTTGAGAACCACTGGTTCAGACTCTTACTCTACAGCATTTGAGGAAGAAAACAATTCTGTCAGGTCCTTCTCTTCGGTTTATTTTTTGACTAGTATAAGCTTCCAAGCTTTTATTCTGGTTTGGTTGTCACTTCAAATCTCCTCTTTCTAAAATCACGAATCATTTTATTCATATTTCCCTTCCTGGAAATAATCCTTGGGGAATGTGCTCATTCCTGTTGTGCAGTTCCTACAGCATGTGCCTCATATATTTTCTTTAGGATATAAAATTATCAATATTGGGAACGTCTTTTTCCTCCTGAGATGCTGCCCCTCCCTGTTATCACCACGCGAATGAGGCACACTCTGGATCCTGCTAGGGAGTGAGTGATGTCCAAGGGAGAAAGGAATGGAATGCCTTCAGCTCTGAGTAGCCCAGGTCCATCCTGGAGAGGAGACAAAGGGAATTTTGTGAGTGTAGAAACAAACCTGACTTTAGGGACAGACTCGAGACTACTCTACGGATGAGTTCAGACATGCTTTGGACCATCTTCAAGTTCAAAGAGACCCAGCCTGGGAACCAGTAGGGGATAACTACTGATGGAATTTAGAAGCCAGGTAGCACACTGGCTGTCAGAATTAGATCCGGGGACTAAAGGACCGTGGTAGCAGTAAGAAGGACTTGATGGAGAAGCAAGTGATTGGCTTTGGGGAGTGGCTGGAGTTCAGGGCAGAGATCTGGCTCAGGAGGGACACAGTGTGAGGTGAGGGGAAGCAACATGGAAGCTGGACACCGGACATTGGGAACTGCGTCACCCAGAGGTGGGAGGATGCACTTTGGTCCTGAAATCCTGGCCCCCACAGCTCTTCCCAAGGACATCCAGCACTTCCCTGTGTGACACCGTATAATTAAAAGGCAGCCTCAGCTCTGCTTTACTTCAGGAAGGAACCTCAGCTTCCTTTGAGAAACAATGTAACCCATTAAAGCGTTCATCTCCTCAGATCTGCAAGTGTGGTTATTCATATATAACCCAACTTCTGGGAGCACTGTAGGAAAAAGTGCTATAGGGCCAATTTAGTGGGCCTTCTATCTTTCCCACCTTTTCTCTCCTGCAACTCATACAGGATATTGAAAATAAATAGCCATTTAGTGAATGTGATGCCCTCCAGGGAAGACAATCTCCTTTGGTTAATTAGCCATATTTGTGATTCTAGTTTGTGTACACAAACCTGACTCTAACAGGCATATATGTCCTTGGCAGGATGCTATAAGGATCAGATGTACCTGGAGGCCAGAGACTCAGAGGTTTGAGGCAAACCCAGCAGGCGTAGCTGAGCTCCTAGATTCCTGCCTCGAGGACTCTGGCCCACCTTAAGGCCCTGTAAGGAGGAGACGTATGTTTCTGATAACACTGTCTGTCCCCAGTATGATTAGTTCAAGACTTAGGGTGAGGGTAATCCTGGAAGCAAGATGTAGCTGTGTCAGTAAATCCACTTGCAGGGAAGCTGTTTAGGAGAAAAACATGATAGGCCACACGAAAGATGACATGGTGGCTCATGGGAATGCCAACCACACTTCTGGAAAAAATTTCTCTGCTTATTTCCTGTCTCATTGTGTGGGGCTTTACCTCCTTCATGCTTCAAGTACACAGTTCATTTATTCATTTATTCATTATCTGTGCATACATCAATCCGTTAACTCATCTAGTAAATCCTATCTGGATGCCTGTAGAGTGTCAGGCACTGCATCAGATGTTGGAGAAACACAATGAATAAAATGCACACCTTCAGCTAAGCATCTTTGAGTTCTAAATTCTTCAGAAAATAGTAATTAAAAGATGAAGGGTGTATTTGGGGTTAAATGGGAAAGAGAAGAGGCTCTTTTGAACTTGCTACTATTTTGCACCCTCTGGCTGATCTTTAAAAATAACGTGCAGCATGTTTGAGGAGATGGAGAGATATTTCCTATCTAGACTGAAGTGGAAAGTTACTGGTATGCTCAGAAACGAGCTTACATAATTATGGGCTGAGCTCGCACAAACTATAGTTGATAATTTCTAGAATTTCCTTGGGCTGTCAATAAACTGGTCATTTGACCCAAGTAAAATATGATGCCTTCTTAAGTGGAAAAATACACAGATGGTGGAAATTTTATGTTATTTACTAACAGGAAGCTGAGACCTCTTTTACCACTTTCTGACCAGAAGGTTGTTCAGTTCACCATTTTTCCAGTAGCTCCCGGCAGAATGGCTTTAGGGCTTATAGTGCATAGAATATGATTTGGAGTTCAATCACAAGAGACAAAACACAGTTCTGAATTCTAACTCTAGCCCTCACCATCCTGTGAGAAACTACAAAGCGCTGGTCCCATCAACAAAGTGGATGTAATGATACATCTCATGCAGAATTGGAAGATTAAAAAAATATTCTATTAAGGACATTTAATGTTATGCACAGAGTTAGAGCTCAAAACATGTTAACTGTGGGAAAATCTGAGAGTGGCTGGGAGTGGGATGGAGAGTAAGAAATACGGACTCAGTTTCCCCCCGGTTGACATCCTCATGTCACCTCTGTACAGACATGGCCGTATCCTCAACAGACTAAGCTAGTCCAACCTGTCTTCTGCCTCACTCTTTCTCGGTCACCTGCAAGCTGTTTGATAACCTGGAAGTCTTCAGTTATTTAACTAGAGAGCTGCCCACTGGTAGAGTCTCCATAGCTGAGGATGGGCTGGGGATGGATAGGTCTGTAAAACAAGCAGATTCCATCTCTCGCTGGATGAATCTGATAGGTGAGGCTGGTTGAAGGTTGTTCATGGAAGAAGACACCTATGGCTAATGGCATCTTCTCTTCAGCATAAGTAATTATATTAACCTTATCTGATGCAAGTGGGAATCAAACCAGTCAAAAGCACCCAGTAGGGTTACAGGAGAAGAAGGGGGAGATCAATTGCTTCTTCTTTTGTTATGGGTCTTCCCTGGTGACATGCTGCCCTATCCCAAAGGAATAATACTGTTGATGTGCTCAAAATGTATGGCGGGAGAAATATTGCAGAGGGTAGTAGAGCCACTTTTCTTTATAGGTTAGGTGTGGCCATTGATAGGCTGCCCTGCTGTATCCAGAAGAAACTGTTTCCTGTAGTCATACACTGCCTATGGCTCTTACACTCTTTCTGTGCTCTCTTCTGCATCATCCCTGAACCTTGGTAGACTGGGAAAACTTGCAGCAAAACTCATTTGTTGTACTAAGACCCTCTACTACCATTCTTTATATTGGCTTTTTTAAAAATTGTCACTGATGCTGTTTCATTCCTCAAATATGAACTCACATGTTTGCAACAGTATACACAAGATCAGTACAAGCCTAAGCCAAACCGAATCCTAGCATGGAGAAAGGAATCAGGGCCCATAGCCATAAAGAATCTAGCAATTGAGAGCTGCCTGGAGAAAGAGATAGTCTTCTCTAAGAGAAGCTCCTGGTAAGTTGAGCATTCTCCAGTGGAAGACCATACATTCATTACCATTTGAGCAGCATAAATTTGTCTGGATAGGTTTTAAAAAATCATATTGAGTCAGTGTGCAGGGAAGAGGGACTAGATCTGGGAAGAGTTGGAGGAAGGGGTAAATATAATTAAAGTACATTGTGCATAATTTTCAAAGGACTAACACAAATTTTGAAAATACCTGCTGAGTATGGAGGATGTCACAACTGAGAGCAAATGTGGTCACCCCTTGGCCTGGGAGAAGAGTTTAGGAGTCATGATAGTTGTCAATCATTAAAAGTATAATTTAAATCTATAGGAAAGTACACTATGGAAGAACTAAAATCAAGCACATGGTACAACCAAAACTGAAGAGTAACCAGAATGAATTCTGCAAAAAACCAATGTGCTTGGTCAGAGTAAGGGAGTAAGGGATTAATATTGACGAGCACTGACAGCTCAGGACCTGAGACTGGCCACTGGTTTGACAAGGGCTGGATGAAATAGCACAATCAGAATCCAAATTGCAAGAGACTCTGGAGTACAAAGGAGGTGAGGAAATGTAGATGGGGCCAGCAAATTCATATATAGGATCCCTAAAATGAAGATCTATCAGGATGCTGGAGAACTTGCTTGCTGATTGCACAAGTTTCTTTGCAGCTGACCTACTTCGGACAGGAGGTTGAGAAATAATCAGATCTAGTCCTTTGACTTGAGGAATGTCCAAATAATACAGCAAGCATCCCTACCTAGATTTGTTGACAACTAAATGCTTTGTACCGCCATTTTGAGAATAATGTTATTGACTACTTCCTCCATTGCAGGCCTTGCCTGCAAGAATGGATTGGCATCATGTCTTTTGCAAGGTAAGGTTGGAGTCTACTCAGGCATGGAGCCTTACAAAGAACTATAGTGGTGGGGAAAGAGGCCAGACATTGAGTCTTGCAAAGCATAAACCAGAGAGGCAGGGAAAGAGTCTCTTGATGTGCCATGAAGAGGCACATATTTCTCTTTGGATAAACAGAGGAGATAATCAATGAGCTTCAGTTCTACAACATGGTCAGAAGTCTGCATAAATAGAGAAACACCCTGGTGAAGTTGGAAGACAGATCTTGCCTCCTATTAAATAATCACTGCTTCAAAGTTGTTCGTTCAGCCACTGAAGTGCCAAGAAAAATATTTCCATGATCATTTGTTCTATTTCATAAAGCTGAGAAGAGTCCTAGGCTATCACAACACCCACTTTGGGTTAGTATTAAGTCTTTCTTTGTGACATAACACAGTCACTGCCCTTACATGTATAAGTGTGTGTGTGTTTATGGCCAGACATGTATCGTATATTTTAAAAAATCTCAACTGATTCTAGTGGCTGCCCTAGAGGTGATTCTATTTATGATTATTTCTATTCTACTAAATAAGACTTCCCATTATAGTAAAAATCCCCTTTGAACTAATAATTAGGTGAAATGGTGATTTTTTTAATCAAACATGACTATACATTCTCCTTTTATCGGGAGATACCATCAGTGTAGTAGTATCCCAGTGTATTCAGCAAGGATGACACAGAGGTATATTCGTAAGTCCAAACTCTGCCAGACCTCAGCAGAGGGAACTACCATCATGGTCAGTGCAAGACTCCATAGTGGAACCCTGAGCATCTGAGCTCAGGTGGTTTTATTCTTTCAGAGCTCCTCAGGTATTATACTGATACCACGTGCAGATCATTAGCAATTAAACAACCTCCACAGAAATCCAACAAATGCAAACAATACAGAATGCCCTAGACCTAGGATAGCCCCTCACACAACAGTGCATAAAACAATTTCAAGCATAACTAAAAATAAGCTTCCCCAACATTTCCCCTTTTCTGTATAAGCCAATCAAAAAATTGCTAGTTATCTCTAGAACACAATTTAACACTACACCAGCAAAACCATTTACAAAAGAAACAATCATGAGTTGCTAATGCACAGGACCAAATGAGATCAAATATCTACCAAACTTTCACAATGTCTTTGGACAGCAAAAAAAAAATATTAATGTTCAATTATCTGGTATTCACTCACTATCTTCTGGGCTCTCCAAAGGGCTTAGGTGACTTCTCTGCTCTGACCTCTACAGCACACACAGCTTGTCCTCCAGTTTCCAACTGGCTCCACTCCACTGCTACTGCTGTTCTTGGTGGTCATCCTATGATACTGGCATCTCAAAAACTGCTAGGGTTCCTTGCTGCAACTGGGCTGCACCCTCACCAATGGCCTCTCCTGGGCTCTCTTCATGGTGCCAAGCCTCCATTCTGTGACTCTCACCTCGGAGCTTCTTTCCTCATTTATTTATTAATTTCAGTCTTTTCTCTTCATAAAGGCTTATTTCTTTTCTCTCTCTCTTCCTCCTTCAGGAGACTTCTACTTAAAAAGAAACACACACACACACACACACACACACACACACACACACACACACACACACACACATATATATATATATATATATATATATATATATATATATATATCCTCTAGGAGCTGCCCTGAGTATACTTTACTGGACTTTTTGAGATCTGGAATGTCTTTCTCTTCCTCCTTGTCTCCAGGTTGGATTAGCTGGCGAGATGTCCTGCCCCATGGTGATGCACCATTTGTAGTAGTATGCTGCTGTGGCGGCTCACCAGGGAGACAAGGAGGACTTTTCATACCTGCAAACTCTGCCAGACCTCAGCAGAGGGAACCATCATCATGACCAGCACCAGACTCCATAGTGGAACCCTGAGCATCTGAACTCAGGTGGTTTTATTCTTTCAGAACTTCTCAGGTATTATACTGATACCATATGTAGATCATTAGCAATTAAGCAACCCCCACAAAAATCCAACACCTGCAGACAATACAGAATGCCCTAGACTTAGGATAGTCCCTCACCCAACAGTGCATAAAACAGTTTCAAACATAACTAAAACTAAGCTTCCCCAACACGTCAGTATTCCTTTCCCCTTGAACCTGAGCTGGCCTTGAGCCTTCTTTGACCAATACTTGCAGTAGAAGTGATAGTATGCTAGGCATAGGCCTCGGTTTTAAGGATCTCAGCATCTTTTATTTGGTTCCCTCATAGGATTCAGCCACTTTATAAAGGTCTTGCTGTGGAGACCAGAGGGAAAATGATATGTATGCTAGTTCCAACCATCCTCATTATATGCACGGTGGTTCGCAGCCATGTGAAATTTCAGTTCCAGGGGATCTGCCGCCCTCTTCCAACCTCAGTCGGGTACCAGGCACACATATGGCACACATACATACATGTAGGTAGACATTCGCACATGTAAAAATAAAATAAATAAATATTAAAAATTTTAAAAACAATAAATAGTGTAGTGGTACAAAATAAAATAGAACTTCTGGGATCCAAACTTTACGTAAGCCAAAACCAGGAAATCTACTCAGCTATCGAAGCAGGAAGGTGGGCCTTGTTTTATAGAAAAGGAAGCATGCTTTCTTTGAGGGAGGGGTGTTTTAGTGATGGGTGGATGAGCATCTGCGGACTGACACATGTAGTTACAGGAATGACTTCAGACAAGATCTTAAGGAGTTTTATTCATTCAACCCACAAATTCATTTGAAATAATTGATATTATTTTAAGCCACCAAATTTGGGACAGGTTTGTTTTATAAAAATGTGTAACTGGCAAGTTATGAGCTGCAGTTGGCACATCCTGGGTATGTAGTCTTAGTTGAAACGCCAGCTAAAGTAGCTTTAGTTTATATTAGCATGGATTTACCCTACTTCTCAGGATGACATTAACAAAATCAATCCTAAAATTTCTTTGTTTTGTTTAACTGTTTTTAACAGTGAAACAGCATCGTACTCTGTAGCTCAGGGTGTCCTAATGCTCTCTATGTAGCTCAGGGTGTCCTGATGCTCTCTGTGTAGCTTAGGGTGTCTTACTTCAAACTAGATCCTAGGTGTGCACCACCACAGCCAGTGATCACATGATTCTGATGTGGTTTAGAAAGAACCCTTTCATTCTACTTATTCTGTAATTATGCCTGGATGGGAAAATTTACTCAACAGTTATTTACAAGATTATCAGGCTTAGCTAAGCAGAAAATGTATCACCAGTTTCTGAGAAAAGGTATGATATTGATTACTTAAATAAGCCAATTAATAGCCAATTTAATAATATACCTCGCTCTGACTATTGCAGTCAGGGCCTTTTTCTGTTTCCTAGAAGAGGTTATGCAGGATTGGAAATCTTTCTTAAATTTGGTGAAGTTCTCCATTGAAGTCTTCTGGGCATGGAGATTTCTTTTTCGCCAGTTTCAAAATAATAAAATTTAATTTTTCTTAACAGTGTCAAGACTATTCAAATTTTGCCTTTCATGTTGAGTGAGCTGTCTTCAGTTTTGCTTTACAAGGAACTGATCCATTCTATTGAGCTGTCAAAATTCCTGTGGCATTGTGGGTAGCATTTCCATATTACCCTTTCAATATCCACAGGGTCTGTAATTATATTTCCATCTTTATTTTGAGCATCAACACTTTCTATTTTCTCTTTTTGTCAATTCTGTTAGTTTAGACCAATTCTTCGTTGGTCTTCCAAAGCAACAACTACTTTCCCTGAATGTAAGTTCCTTGAGAATTCTGTACAATGTGTTTTGACAATATACATTCCCTCTCCCAACCCCTCCCACAGGTTCATCTTGTGGAATGGGTCTTAAATACAATCAGAAGGTAGTTGGTTCCTTCCATTGCATCCATGACATTATTGTACTAGTGGAGCTTTGCACAGCTCAGTAAGATTAATGATTATGTGCCCTCTGGTAGCATGAATAGTCTCTTCTAGCACTGTGAAAGCTAACCATTAGGGATGAAGCTTCCAGGTGAGTACCAGCTTATTTTCTACGTGTTCTATGACTCAACCGTGTGCTGTCTTACTTTCAGGTTCTAGGGGGTAACCAGGAACATTGGCAAAGATCTATATTATTTGGGGATATAAGGGACCTCATTGGCTAACAACTCCAAAGGAGATTGATACTAAGTCTTTTATTAGTTAGTTTATATTATTTTGCAGGGGCATTATTGTCCCATTATAGAGTAACTCCAATATATATATATATATTGTGTATATATGTGTGTGTGTGTGTGTGTGTGTGTGTATGTGTGTTTCACTAAATACAGTATACACTGGATATTACCAAACAATTGTACTTAGTGACTGTGAATTTTTATATAGTACATATAACATCCTTCCCACATATCCATGAGAAGTCATATGAATACAGCCAAAAATAATAAAATTTACAAAATGTATGTAGCTAAAGGAAAGCTAAACCATCCTGCCAGCTATTGTGTCTGGTGTCTGGTCTGCCTATCAGTGCGACTGACTCAGTATCAGGAGCAAGCCATCAATCTCTTTCCTCCTGCTCTGAAATTTTCCCCTAGGCAATAGCCACACAGTGGAAAATCCCCAGCATGAAGGTTCATAGATGGAGTGTGGTACATATATGCTAGTTGCTAGATTTGTCTGTCAATGGTGTTTCCAGTAATGAACAGTCCTGGGCAAAACAGAGGACCTGAGTGGGACAAGACTCAGCCCGGTGGCCCAGTTGCATAGAGAACTGAGTGTGCTTCACAAGGAATGACTGACATCTTTTCTTTTTATATTTATATCTATGCTTACTTAAAATTATTTGGCCAAGTTTTTAAGGCAAAGAACAAACCACTCAGTTGAATTTTTGAATTATACTTTTTTTTTTTTAAGACATAGAAAACCTGAGAGGAAACTGGGACTCAGAACCACGGAGTATTTTCTTCCAAGTCACTTACCTGGTTGTGAGTGGAGCCTGAGTTTAGATTCCCAACCTTGTTCTACCAACTCATTAATGAGTGTCTATTGGTCTTACAGTATTTCAGATACTAGGATGCAGAAGAAAAGCGTTCTTGATCCCATCGAACCATAGTGGGGAGAAGCAATGAACAAAGTAGTCATGATGCATGTTTTATAGAATCGTGTGTGTTCAGCGTGAAAGAGAAGGTGAAACAGAGGGAGGGAACGGGGGTGTGGTAGGAGTGGTGAAAGGGGGAATTATAAATGGGGTTATTAGATGTCCCCCTTGAAAAGCTGTAAAGGAGGTAAAGCTCAACCCAGGATGGAAGGGTGGGTACACGGGGATTGTGTGGGAAAGAGTGTTCCAGAAATTTCTGAGATGCACCTGTCTTGTTCAAGGAATAAATGTCACCTATGATACTTTGTGCAACATGTCATCCAAAATGTAGATCTGTAGTTCTGGGAAAGCCTGGAGACCTGTCAAACCCAACTTCTCAGCTGAATCCTGAGTGCTCAGCACAGAGCACAGATCTACAGTGGATGCATGAGTAGCATCCTGGAGCACAGACATCCCTCTCGGTGCCTGAGTGCTCAGCACAGAGCACAGACCACACGTATCCTGGCTTTCAGTGAGTGGTCCTAAGCCCATATCACACTGCCTTGTATGCAGCTAAGCCCTCCATCTTTGTTTGTCAACCTCTGCTAGCTCAAAACTCTCAAGTTGAACGTACATCTGCGTCCTTCGGCTTCACCTTGTGTGTGATTCAGCCTCTATCCTTTGAAGCAACACAAAACTCTGTTCGACCACTGTCCATTATTCCTTTGTCCAGCGGCATCTCGGAGACAGTTTGTACAGAGTTATGAATAGGGCCGAAGCTAGATGGGACTGAGTTCAGAGGCATTAGAGACGTTACTCAGGATTGAGCAAGTTGCTTACTCTCCTCGAATTTGGGGGAGGTCTCATCCCTGGAGGCTATTAGAGGCATCTGAGACCTGAGTCCAACATCAGTTGTCACTGCATTTTTTCAACTCCCAGGTAACATAACTTTTACTTGTAGTCCCTCTATTATTGAAAGCCATTTTATCTGTGGCCCCATAAGCAGAGCTAATTTCGATTCAGAAGCCTAGAACTCTTCCTCTCTGTACTCTTGATACAATGGTTTCATCAGTTTTGTCTCTTGATTTCAGTCCTGCAGAAAATACCCAATAGCCTTGGCTAGCTACTGTCTGGTTTTACGATTCTTCCTTCACAGACCATCTGCCGCATTACTTGATTCCTTCTCCTAGAGAAAAGTAGTGAAGAGAGAAAAGGCTTCACAGAGTGAAATGCTCCGGGTAAGCCACTCTGCTAGCACATACTAGGAACATTCATTGGGAAAATGCAGGCAATACAACTGTCTTAGTCACCGTTCTATTGCTGTGAAGAGACACCATGATCAAGTCATGAAAAAAAGCATTTAATTGGGGGCTTGCTTACAGTTCAGAGAGTTGGTCCATTACCATGGCAGAGAGCACGGTGGCACTTTTGGCAGGCGTGGTGCTGGAGAAGGAACTGAGAGCTACGTTCTGATTCACAAGCAGAAAGACTCTGAGGTTTGAAACTTCAAAGCCCACCCACAGTGACATACTTCCTTCAACAAGGCCACACCTCCTAGCCCTTCTAATCTTTTCAAATAGTGCCACTCCTTGGTGACTAAGCATTCAAATATATGAGCCGATTCAAACCACAACAATGGAAGCACAGACAGTGAGTTAGAAGCACAGGGCACAGAACAATGTTCTGTACACAGAAGAGTTGGGACCATCCAGCTGCCTAACTGAACTCCCAAGAATTCAGGAATAAATTCAACAGAGCCTCTTTGACAGATATTCTCAAACCAGTTATGATATAAAAGATTACAACTGTAATAGCAGAAGTAATTACCATTTATTAAATGCTACCTGTGTGCCAGGTGCTGCAGATATAAGGATTGTATTTCCTTGAAAATATAAAATGCCCAATACAATGCATCTTTGGTCAAATTTCCCTTCTAAAAAGCAGCCAGTAGTGCCAAGGTAGAAGCATCGCTGATCATTCCACTTCCTCTTATCCTCTCTCCAAAACCTTTCCTAGCTCCTTGGTCCTTCTTTCCGTTGGGAAGATAATCAAAGTCAATAGATTGTAATGAATTCTGGCAGAATTAATCAAAACATGCAAAAGCCCTCATACCAATAGTCATGGCAAGCACTTTCCGTGACTGTACGGGTTCTTTGAAAGCTAGCTCTGGGTTTAAAATATCTCACTATAGAACTTTTTCTTTAGCAAGTATGAATTAGAAAGTCACCAAGCAGTGCTGTATAACTGTGGTTCATGCTGTATGCTCATCTCTGTGTGCACATTGGCTAGAATAATTGATGTATTTACCCAGCAACAAGGAAACTGAATCAGGACAATTTAGGAAATTCAGACAACATTGTAAATTTTTTCAGCATCCTTTAGCCGAACACTCTCTTTGCCAAGTATGTATTCAGCAAATCCAGCATTATTATTTTTACACATCATCCACTTTCACCCACTTCAGTGCTCCCTCATTCTTCCTTCGCCATTCTTCTGTCTGATTGTTAAGCTCTCAGAGTCCTCACTAAGTCTGTTCATCTCCAAAGTAGAGGCCTCGCAAGTCCTAGCTGAATGCTGGAATAGGAAGATATTTGTCTAGCTTGTGCTCACTCCTTAGAGGGCTCCACCTGTGTACCCATCTGTTGTGAGGAACTGTGCTTACTACAGTTCTTGTGATCTGCACAGATTAGAGGGCACAGATATTCCACAAGAACACTCTTCTTACACTCACCTCAGGAACCCACTCTCATCACCCTTCGTCAGGCCGTGGGCTGAGGGAGAAAGCAACGTACACGACACATGCCTGGCCACCTTAACAGTGGAACATGGGTTGTGCCTACTCAGCTGTGTTGGCTGACATGGAACACCACCTGATTTCACCAGCTAGGCCCAAATGAGCACTCTTGATGAGAAACACACCAGCCCCTCTGTCCAGAATGCCCCTTCACACTTGTTAGGTAGATTCCCTCAGTGCCTCTAGGTCAAAGTTAGGTATAAGTTTCTGTTGCTGTGATGAAACAGCATGACCAAAAGCAAGTTTGGGGGAGGAGGGTATTTAACTTACACTTCCACGTCATAGGCTATCACTGAAGGAAGTCAGGACAGAAACGCAAACAGAGCAGGAACCTGAAGGCAGGAACCAATGCAGAAGCCATGGAGGGATCATTGCTCTCACTGGCTTGATATTCATGGCTTGCTCAGCCTAATTTATTATAGAAGCCAGGACCACCAACCTAGGGGTAAGACCATCCACAGTGGGCTGGGCCCTCCCACATCAATCACCAATTAAGAAAATGCCCTACAGCTGGATCTTAGAGGCATTTTCTCAATTGAGGTTCCCTCCTTTCAGATGACTCCAGCTTGTGTCAAGTTGACATAAAACTAGCCAGGACTGCAGGCTCTGTGCCTTCCTTTTTCTAAAATGCCAGAAGGCTCTATAATCTCTCACCTCTTTAGAAATAGCTGTCTTACCTCACTTTGCCTGTTTTTACATAATCTGTGGGCAAAATTCATGAATCATATCTTTTGTTTCAGTCCAGTGTTGTCCTGCCCCTGTCAAGGTCTTCACTGAGCTTGGCCACAGCCTCCGTCTAGTTCCTTTCCTCTCAGCAGTCATGATGGAATGCTGGAGGGGGCTGGGAAGTGACGGCAAGGATGTGAAAGAACCTTGATTAGACAACTGGAGTCACTGCCATATCTAAATACTTAATACACCCTCTCTTTCACATACCCACTATCTCCTTTCTATAGGGCAATCATGGAACAACATCCCCCCATACCTAAATAAACTTAAGAGACGATTTAACCCAGTTCCCCAAGTTTACAGGTGAGAAAGTTGACTCTACATCCAGGAAAATACAGAAAGGGTGTCATTTTCCTTAGCTAGTTTCTTTGTGCCTGAAACTCTGGAGTATTCTAAGTGGAAGGAGGTAGGTCCCAGCGAGATCAGCACAGCCTCCAGTACAAGAGGATCAGAAGTGCAGACCACGCTGTCTTATAAATGAAAAAAAAAATACATTTGAAATGTTTTCTCCTTAATTCAACCAGTAGAAGTTGAAAAAAAAATAGTCCACTATTTATGACGGGTTTATTTCCCAGTAAGCCTATTATTACAAACCTATGGCATTGTAAGATGAAAATACATGTATTAAATCTAAGATGCTGAACACCATATCTCACCAGCACCGTACACTCTGGAGTGAGATAGCTTCTCTGTTTGTGGCTGAGTGAGCTGCCAGGAGCTGTAGCTCACTGTTGCTGCACAGCAACCCTAGAGAGTGTCGTTCTGTATGCCACCAGCCTAGGCAGTGCATCCCTTCCAGACCACCGCAATGTAAATGAAAACTCATTGACCCTCTATAAGTTGGAAATCAGCTCTTTAGGAATACATCTATTCTTCTATTTGGAAATGGTAAAAAGGTGGTGTGTTTTATTAGCACAGTGGCATGCTTAACTATGGGTCAACCTGATCAGGCTGCGGTGACAATATACTCACTCTGTGGTTGTGTTTCTCTGGAGAATGCTGACAGAGGAATACCACAGGAGCCTGGTCACGACATGACAATGGCCTAGAGAATGGCATCTTTTATCTTCACTTGAAGAGATTCAAACTTTTCTCCCTAGCCTGCTCATCTTAGGAGAAATGACCTGAGGCCTACAACGCAGCTAGGATGTCCTGGGCAATGCATGGTTGCCAGGCAACCTCATGCCAAGGCTCACCTGTCATCCTCAGTGCCCATGGGCACTATGACATTTTCATGCCAGTCAACTGACTCTGAAAAAGAAAGGCCATGTAGATAGACTCAGCTCACAGTGTCAATTTAGAGTCAGTTTATCTTCTACCAACTCAAAACACACTAGCACACTGCAGTGAAAGCCTTCAAATCTAAGAAACATATCAGATTTAGTAACTACCTAGACCCATCAGCAACAAGAACTTTTTTGCGTACTCCAATTCATTGTCTTCTCTAGTTTTCCAGGCAATGTTGGAACCTTGGTCTCTTCTGTTTTACAGGACAATCATGAATCCCTGTAGGATGGAGAACTAGCATTCTAAGAAATGGTGACTATGTGAGCTAAAGGGACAGACATGGAGGTACTTTGGGGCTCATCTGTTCCAAACATTAATGATACAGAAAGCACCACGAGCTGGCACTGGCATTGCTTTAGAGGTTTACCAATGTCAGGGCCACTGAGTTCTTAAGATTCTTCTGATCCTTCACCAGTGGTCACTGTATGGCTATTTTTTTCACTTCAAGCATGGTTTTCTCTTTCAAACTAGGACACCAAATCACACAAGAAGGGGGACAAATGTTTTCAATACTGCAGGGGACAGTTGCTTCTGTCTCCTTGGTTAGAAGAAGCGCACCCACCCAACCATCCCTAGATGCCTGGCATATGGCTGCCACCAGCTGCCTAACTACAAAAGAGACTAAGGATATTCCTCTTCTAGTATGAAGTAGAAGGAAGAACTTCATGCTATACCACCATGATACAAGTTGTAATTGTACATTTTTAAAACACTGCAATAAAACATTTATGTATTATAGGAAATTCTGATAGAAAGTGCACACTCTCAAATCAATGTTGCCTGTCGGTCCACCTTGTATAACTGTTTTCTAAATTTGTCGTTATGAAATATGTTCAGTGGGATGTAACCAAATAGGATGGGAGACAGTAAGAAGTAGGAAGACACTTGAAGATTAGAGCAATGATGAAAAATTGAAAATAACAAAGGAAAAAACATGAGTATGGGCAAACCAGTCACCCTCACCAGACACCAGATCAGACAGCACCTTGATCCTAGACTCCCAGCTCCAGAACAAGAACTAGATGTTGTTCTGCCCACCCAGTCTACGGTGTATCTACTATAGGAGCTCAAACTGACTCGGGCATCTCCCACAAACTGAATGAATAAGCACTACTTCTCTCCTGTGTCCCACGGATTAAACTTATGCTTCAAACTCTTCATTTACTGTAACTCCAAAGGGCAGGATCTCTCTTTGTTCTACTCATTGCTGTAGCCTCAATTTTCCTAATAGCCCCCAAATGTATTCTTTTTTTTGATATTTGAATACAAGATTACATAAGCAAACACCAAGTTCAACACCTCAGGCTTTCCTTACCAGGAAAGATGTTATTCCAAGCAACAAGCAGTGAGTTCTAAGAGGGACAGCTGGAAAAATATTAAGAAGTTCACGGTAAGGGAAGCTTTAGTTTCCTATTTCTGAAATGAGCACAATTTGATAAACACTATTTTTATATCAAAACATATCCCAAGGGAAGCCAAAACTAACAAACAGCTTTGCTTGAGTGCTGCATGACTGAATTTGGTCAAAGTAAACATCACAGTGATAATATTTATTTGAAAAGTGAACCTTATAAAACACAGCAGTGATTTATCCAAACATTTTGTCTTCAGAGATTTTGTAACGGTATTGACATTGTCTCTTCTGGAATGTATCTCTGAAACTCCTTAGAGAAGGGGTGTATGAGAAAGCTTTGCTGATGAAATACAAATTTATTTAGTAGAATTTTAATCCACTTTCCTTCATCAGTAAAATTTAACATTTTTATTTATATTCATATATCTATATACTTTCTGACTCCGGTTATCAACAATCAAGCTAAACAAGATGCTATTATTTTCTCCGCCAAGAGCTGCCTTTGCATTTTTCCAAATGAATTGTGTGTATATGTGTTAGTTTATTTCAGGATACTTTATTCTACATACAGAGCTGTTTACCTGTATTGGTATCAGTCTCTCATTGTTTGGGTTCCTCCTACAACTGTCATGAATCTTCATTAAGTAGTAGTATTTCTCTAATTTGGTTCTTTCTCAAAATCAAATTGGCCATTCAGTGTCCTGCTGATCTCCACATGGTATTAGTCAATTTGCACATTTACGTTTATTGAAGCTATCAATTTCCTTCTGAAATCAGTAATTTCCTGCTAAAATCAAATTTGGATAGATATGAGACTGGCACAATGTTGATTCTTTTGACTTATGAACACAGGTGTGTTTCTCCATCACTTCTGTCTTCAATTTTTCTAATCAAGATTTTTATAGTTTTCAATGTTTGGATCATTCACATATTTTCATGGATTTTTCCCTAGAGATTTTATCTTCCTTGACATTATTGTCAAAGGTACTGTCTTGCTTCTTGGTGATTTTGTGGCTAGTCTATAGAAATACAATGCAATTTCTATACCAATTTAAAATTCTTCATAAACTTCATAAACTCACTTATTCATGTAGAGATTACACACATTTTCTACATAGATGATCATATCACCTAAAAAAAAATAGTTCACTTCTACTTTTTCAGTCTGGGTTCTTACTTTTTCTTGTCTTATTACAATGACTAGAATATCACATACAATTTTTAAAATAATATTTTTATTATTCTGTGAATTTTTATAACAATGTATTTTTAATTGAACTCTTAAAGACAGCCAGTTTTTGTGTTTCTTAGGGGAAAATAATTTGTTCTTCCATCATTAACTGTGAGATAGATACAGACTGCACAACCATTTCCTCTGTAAAGCTGAGGAAGTTTCTTCTATTTGTTGTTGAAGGTTTTAAAATAACCACAAAGGAGAATTGTCTTCTTACCTGGCAATTTTTTTTCTGATGTAGACTGTTATTATAACTATTGTTGCTCCTCTGTATAGATTTCTCCCTTACTTCTAAGATTTCTTCCATTATCAATTGGTTTTGAACAATTGGATTATATATGTCTTGACAGTTTTCATTATGAATCATGTGTTTGAATTTGTGGGTTTATAATGTTTACCAAAATTAGAATTAATATATATTTTTATATATGCATTATATGTTAATATATACTGATGTCACCGCTAGATCATCCAACAGTTCACTGATGTTCTATTCATTTTTAGAAACAGGAATCTTGAGGTTTTCTAGTGTGAATTCTGGGCACATGTACTGTTCTTACCCTGCCAGGCACCCTAATCTCTTTCCATTCCAGGTGATTGTATTCCTAGACTGGGGTCATTTCATGAAGAGCTCATCAGCTGCTAACATAGGTGATCTCTCAGATCCTCAGATAGATCTGTCTACAGAGCTCTTTCTTGACAGTATTCTTTTCTGTGAACACCAGTGACCTTGTTCACCTTGAACTTTTAGCTCTACCATCCCAGAGTATTGCAAGATCTACATGGGTCCCCTCCCTTTTCTGTAGACTTGAACCATTCTTAAGACATTAAACTGGAGTAATCTTAGGGCTCTCTTCATTTTTTTGTTCTTGTCTTTCAAGAATTAGTCTTGGTTGTATTGAAAACATCATGAAATGTATTTTTTTTGTTGGTGCTTTAAAAGGCTTCTAGAGGAACAAATATGGTTCTGATTCTACATCTTGGCCACAAGTATGACTTGTAATATGTACTAATATATTTATTTAAAGGCTAATAGTGCCTATTGTGAGAGAGATGGAGATAAATATTAATCTGATTTTAAATTTTGCAGGATTTTTGTGAAATTAATATTTAAATGAGTCTTTATAGTGAGATCATCTATATTCTTCTTTTCATGTTAAAAAGACTTTCATTTGGTTGTTTAAGTTGAAAACTTAAAAATTGGTAGCTCACCCGACTAAAGAAATTCTGGCCTATCCAATTTCAAAGTCCAGAAAACAGTAAAAATGTCAAAACTAAGAACAAGTAAATTCCAGATGACTAAAAAACCACTGATTTCTGAGGTGACCAAAAAACAGAACAATTTGAAATTTGGCATCATCTTCATATTCATCCATAATTCACATTCATTTTTATTTCCAGATTCTAGAACATATTTGGTACCTAATATATGCTTGTTGAACGCATGAGTGAATTTTGTCCTTAACCACATAATGGCCTAAGGCTGCCAGTCTGGCAGACTCAGGAATTTTCCAGTATAGCCCTCCTCCTATAACTGATCTGCTTCATTAAAATGGGAACAGTGCAACTAATTGGCTTTGATACAGGTTATTTTCCCAGGTCACTGATGTAGCTGTTACACACTCCTCAGAAAGAAAAAAAAAAAGCTATTGGGCCAACCACCTGAGGCCAAGGGCCTAATCAGCAGAATTCCCAAAGCTGAGAGCACTAACACAAAACTGTCAAGGAGCTGACCGGTCCGTGGATGCTCATTAGAATCACCCGAGTTACATTTATAACACGGATGCTGTGTCGCACCCAGAGCCGCAGGCTTGATCCGAACGGGGGTAAAGAAACTGATGTTCTGAAGCTCTTAGGTAATTCAGTTGTGCAGAAATCAGACCAGTGCTTCTAGATGACAGAATAGTAGCTCTGTCTTTCTCCCTTTGCTGATAGCTGATCCAAAGTGCCCTGTTCTCTAGTAGGGTGCTACCAGTAAGTGTTGTCCATCAGAAAAACTCAAGTAAGATGTGAATAGAAGGCAGTGTCTTTATTTTGCTGTAGTTATCCAGTTCTCTTTTACAAATTATCCAGCTGAAAAATTAAAGCACAGTTTGGTTAGCATTGGCCTAATTTCATATATCTGTAGTCAAATGTGATATTATCATTTCCAGGACTATCCAGTTCAAAAGTCTCGAGTCTCACTGTATTTCAAGGGCAGGAGCATCAGATTTGAGGAAGATGAGTAACAGAAGGTTTATTGACAACAGAAGGCCAGTGAGCAGAAGACAGTAGAACATCTGACTTCAGAACCTTCTTTGCTGACTCCAGCTGTTGATGTCTTCTAGTCTGGTCTGTGGGTGTCTTCATTCTGACTCAGAATCATACCTCTGATGTTTCTGGCATACTGGGACAGCCTTCTGATTTATCCATTTTCAAGATGGTGGTTGTCTACCCTGAGCCTCTGCTGGTTGTGTTCTTTCATGTTAATCCAAACTTCATAAGGCTTGGGATAATAGGGGCATATATCCTAGGTATTGGAGAAGTTTATTTCCAGTTATGTTTGTAAGAAATGTTTTATACATTGCTGGGGAAAAGGCTACCTAAGCCTTGGCAGTTTGTATTATCTGCAGGTGTTGGCTTTATGTAAATCTGTGATTAAGATGGTTGCCTTCTCGAGATCCGAGATCCGCACCTGCTCACTGTTTTCTGGCAGAGCCATTGTGGAAGGGCAAAGTTGCTGTGGAGGGATTCTTGTGGCCCTCTCTCCCACAGTCTCAGGCAACAAGGAGAGAACACTTCCCTTAGGCCTTTAGTCCCCCCACAGAAAGGTGATATAGCTCATCCCTTAAGGGCTGTGGGATCCTCTTGGGCTCGAGCTCCTCACTGTAAAGGTGACATAGCTCGGCTGCTAAAGGATTGTGAGATGAGTCTAGGCTACAAGTTTCCTTCATTGTGAAAATAGGCCTTTGGATGAGAGACAGAGTTTTTGTATCAGTGAAACACCTGAGGAGCTTCTGTATTGATAAAAACACCTGAGAGCAGATGATGGCAGTTCCAGTGTCCAGTATGGCACTTGCTGTGACAGGTGGTTTCCTCTGCTGAGATCTGGCAGGGATTGCACTTATGAAAGTGTGTGTTTGTCTTTCTTGTTGAGCTACACAGTAGCTATTGGCTATACTTACTTGTATATGTGTATATATTTAAGAGGTTCACACACACACACACACACACACACACACACACTCCCCCTCACTTACAAGTGGGGATCAAATACAAGGTGTCGTGCATGTTTGATAAGCACTTTAGCATGAACTATGTAACTAGTCCTGTATTTCAGAGTTTTAAATCGAGCTGACAAGTTGCTAAGTGAAAGCCGTCCTAATCTCCTTCTTCATAAATATACTTTAACTAGAAAAATACATGAAGCTAAATATTATCGCAATATCAAAGATTACCAAATTTAAGCTTGATATACACTTACAATCCCGGCACTTTAAGAGGTGAAGGAAGGAAGATTAAAGATTAAAATGTAAGTATGTTGATACAAAATGTGAATAAATTTTGAAGAAATTTTTATTTATTTTTGTTTGTTTTAAACTGTATTCGTTCTTTGAGAACTCCTTACAATGTGTTTTGATCAGATTCACCCCTCCCTCAACTCCTCCCAGATTCACCCCTTCCCTACCCACCCAAATTTCTAGTCTTTATTTTTTTTTTTAATCCATCAACTCCAACAGGTACTGCTAATTCATGCTGTTTTGTTGGTTTGAGTTGATTACATAAGTGTTAGTTTTCTTCTTCCCCTATTCATGCTAGGGGTTTTATGGTTTGCTGTGCCGGTCAGGAAGTATTTCTTCACAATTCCCCTTTGTTGATCTATTCCTCTATGAAGTGTATTTTTATACATTGTGGATGTGGTTACCCCCACCTTCCTCTGTATAGGGTTCCTTTATGTGTTTTTCACAGAACTGGCTTGGTCATCATGAATTGCCTAAGTCTTTGCTTGCCTTGAAATGTTCTTATTCCTCCATCCAATTAAAGAGATAGTTTTGCTGGGTATAAGTAGTTTGGGTTGTTACTTTCAAGGCTTGAAATAATACATCATCTTATACATAACTGGCTTTTAGGGTGCCAGTGAGCAATGCGATGTTATTTCTAATATATTCACTTTTATAGGCAAGTTGACACTTTTCCCTCAGATCTTTTAATATTGTTTCTTCACTCTGTATTTTTGACATTTTGATTATGATATGTCATGGAGTAGCTCTTCTCTGGTCATGTCTTCTGGAGTCCTAAATGTTTCTTGGTTTTGGATATTTTTTAATAATATTTTATTATTTTTATACATTTATATTTTATATTCATATATATTTTATGTTTGTTTTTAAATAATATTTTGAGATTATAATAAAATTACATAGCTTCCCCCTTTTAAGGTTAAGGATAATTCTTCTATAATTTCACAGAATAAACTGCCCATGTGTTGTACTTCACGCCATTTCCTTCTTTTCTGTGGCTTGCTAGGTTAAGGCTCTTGAGTACCTCAGAGCTCTTCAACATTTTGGCCGTAGTCGTTTATTTACTTTTCTTAAATTTCTTTACATTTATTTATTTGCATGGGGAAGGGGCATATAATAGATCCCTATGAAATCATCACTTAGATTTAATAATTATCAAATTATGGCTAATTGAATCTCACCTATTATCTACATTATTTTGAAACAAGATTCAAATAGAAAGTAATTTTGTTTAAAAATGTTGACTGAATGTATTCATTGTGCCTGGCACTGTGTTGCATAAGGACACTTCCACACAAGCATAATCATAAGCTGAGAACATTCCTCTGGATCTCTGTACCTTCCCTTTCATTCCTGACTATTCATATTAGTCTTTCTGTTTCCAGACAGTATTCTTCTGTATTCATGTCATATGCAGATATATGATACTTTTTTTTAGTTTAATCTTTTAACTTTTGAGTTTTTTAATTTAATTTACTCAACATGATTATCTCCAGTTGTGTCCATTTTCCTGAAAATGATGTAACTTTGCTCTTTTATGGATGAACAAAATTCTATCACATATATCATATACATTTCATATTTCCTTTATCCATGTTTGTTGTTATAGGATACATCACTTAACTATTTTGAATAGTGCTACAATAAATACCTGTGTACAAGAATTTCTGAGCTACACTGACCTGGTGTCCTTTAGATAAATACACAGCTACACCAGTCCTGGCTAGACCAGTTCACATTCCCAGCAGCAATGTCTTGCAGTTCATTGTGTCCACACCCTTGCAAGCAGGTGTTGCTTGCTTTCTCAGAGACTGCCATTTTGACCTGAGTAGGGTAAAATCCTTAATATGATTCTAATTTTGCACAGCAAAGGAAACAGTTAATTGAATCAAGTGGCAGCCTACAGAATGGGAGAAAAATCTTTGCTACCTATGCACATGACAGAATGGAAGAAAAATCTTTACTAGCTATGCATATGACAGAGGATTAATATACAAAGAACTCAAAACAACTAAACAGCAAGAAGCGAAACAACCCATCAGTAAATGAGTTAATGGAATAAATAATTATCAAAAGATGGAACACAAATGGCCAACATGTTCAACCACATTAGCCACCAGGGAAGTGCAAATTACTTTCATTTTTAATACATTAAAATCATTCTAAAGTCAACATAGCTATCATAAAAGAAATGGTATGAGGAGAAATAGAGATAGAAAAGGAAGGAAAAGTAGATGGAACCAAAACAACAACAAAAACCAAATCACCCAATAAGGAAAGTAGTTATAAGAGGAGAATAGTTTGAGTAATATTTTATTCTTAGTAATGTACATTTATATGAAGTAACAAAAGTTTGACTCTCATGAAGTTTTATTTGCACATTTACCTATAAAAAGCTCCATTCTGTCTCAACCCATTCATTCATCTTGGTGTCTGTGGACTCCAGCACTGACTGTCACGATAGCCAGACTTCAGCTTATCCTTCCTGGAAGGTGGACTTTATGAACTTCGGGTATATTTTACTCTAAAACAATAAAAATAAAACATCGTTTTCCCCCCTGAACTCTGGTTTTAACTTTGAGCAAGAGACGTAATAAAGATAGATAAGATGTAAAGCTATGAGAGATTAAATCCCACTACAGAGCAACCAAATTTCACCCACAGGAGGATAATTAGGCAGCTTTCTCACCTCTGCAGGTACAGACTATAAACAATTCCTAAACTCATAAGCACTAGACTTGTAATCCTGTGGAGCTCAGGTACTCAGAGGCTGAGGTTTTTAGCTAACCAAACTTGGATTCTGCTCACCTCCAGAGGGAGCCCTGCTGCAGTCAGATCTAGTGCTCATCAGCCAAAGAATAGACATTGAACTACCAGTGCAGTGTTTGTTGACTGAGAGATGTTTTTGATACCCAAGAACCAAATGCCAATTAAAGTGATCCAGACTTCACTGGATTAGTAGTTTCTGAATAGTGGGTATCTATCATAAGTAGGTAGTT
Organism: Cricetomys ansorgei; assembly: GCA_026225945.1. Lineage (NCBI taxonomy): Eukaryota > Metazoa > Chordata > Mammalia > Rodentia > Nesomyidae > Cricetomys > Cricetomys ansorgei. Next base: position 4,813,551 of record JAMJFZ010000107.1, read on the forward strand.
TGAAACAGTAGCAATGAAGCCTTCTGAACTCCTTCTGAACTGGACATTGAACAGTGTCCAGTGAAGCCATGTTTTCACAGATGATAACAGTGAGAATCTAGCCAGTTGTATTACCTGGAAAACTGTATGAGCTAAAAACGTAAAGGAACTTATATTATCATGACTTTAACTAGACACGGCCCACTTTTATGGCCGCTTCATTATACGGTATATGTCATTATAAGATCCTGAAACTCAGAATTATCATTCACAATGTCTTTGGCCAATGTATTAAGCATGAATGATCGAGGGGGAAAACACTGCTGGCTTACATAAAGGAAGAAGGGTCCTATTACTTAATACCAATAGGAAGCCCGCAGTCCCAGCAGTTGTTCATTATTCCTCGACTACAATAGCCGCTTACACATTGCCGTAGTTTGGGGATCTACTGAAGCTACACCATGTGCTCCAGCTTTCATCATTACGGTCTGTTAGGGCTCTTTTATTCTATCCTTTGAGGATGAACATGATAAATGCCATACTATTGCTTTGGGTCCGTGTAACATCTTCTATCAAAGACTGTAAGGGCCAGAGCTGGTGAGTGAATACAGTGTCCTTTGGACAGAACAAGGCAGATGCACATATGACCTCACAGCAGAGTAACCTCAAGCCAGACCAAACCCCAGTGCTGATTGGGGAATGAATCCCTAACTAAAAACCTACTGGCAGATGGTGGCTGCTGGGAAAGGGAAAATCGATTTTTATCAAGAATGTTGTCACCTCTGGGTTGACCATGCTACACTGGAAAGCCACACATCCAACAGTATATACAGAAGCACAAATAGGATTTGACGGGTTAGAAAAAAAGAGAACAACAAGTTGGTTAGGTAGGGGAGGAGGTAGATCTGAAAGAAGATGTGGGAGAGGTGGATATGGTTTAAACTCATATGAAATTCTCAAAGCTAAACTAAAAAAAAATATATATATATATCTATAGACTTGATATTACAGAGATATTTAAAACAAGGCAAGCTATGAATTAAACAAGTAACTTACTTTAAGGCTAATGCCAAATACATTCATTTCTGCTTTGTAAATATGGTTCAACTGAGAGGAGAGGATTCTCCAGTAAACCACTTACATTGTTCAACTGAATTGTCAACTCTAATCATAAGATACCAAGTTTCCAAGTATCTCCCCTAAGAGTGGCAGCTGACAGGGTGCTTGCCTGCAACAATGCATCATTCCACTCTGCCCGAGATGCAGGTTTCCAGAAAGGAGGGAAGGATGGGGTAGAGAAGGAGAAGCTGAATAAGAAAGTCTGTGAGCATCTGGGAGACAGCTCTCTGGGTAAAAGTGCTGCTGTACAAACATTGCAGCTTGAGTTTGGATCCCCATCTGGCCCTGCCAAACACACCTGTAATCTCAGTGCTAGAGGCAGAGATAGCGGATTCCCCCGGGCTTGCTGCACAGCCAGTCTAGTCAACGCAGTGAGCCTAAGGTTCAGTCTCACAATGTACGGTGAACTATAACAGAAGAACACAGAGAGAGAGAGAGTGAAAGAGAGAGAGAGAGAGAGTGTGTTATTCTTTGAAGTGAGGGGGTCACAGAAAAGGAAAATGTCTTTTATGAGAAAATGACTTTTATGAGACTTTCATAATATATTTTAATAAAATTGTAAATAAAAATACCGATGATTATTCACCTGTTTCTTGACCTAAGTAACTTTTCCATTCCAATGTCTTGTTTTCCTTACAAGCAAAAAGTACAGTAAAGCCTGGTTGTTATGAAGTAAGTAACTTGGTTGGTGTTTATAAAAAGTGAGTAAAGGCGGTGGCTGTGAAGGAAACGCCCACTCTGCCCCTCTGGTTTGCGTTACTCCTGTCACATATGGAGTCCAGCTGTGCTGGATTCACTCGTAGAACCTAGAAATCCCAATTGTACAAGAGCAGGAGTGTAACTCAATGTTCAGGGCAAGAACTCAGGCATCCCCTCGTGCAGATGATCAGTCCTAGAGCCCCCTGCCCAGGACTGCACTGTGGTACCCAGAGCAGAGCTTTCAGATTCCTCAGCATCAGCCCGAACACTGTAGCACTTGAAACAGACCTACAGGAAAGCTGGAACCAATCAAAGAAGGTGAAAACCAGCTCTGTTCAAGAAGGCTTTGCTTCCTTATCTGGAACAGAAGAATTAAGAAAGACATATGTGTGCATGCATGTGAGTGAGCACGTGTGTGCACATGTGTGTGTGTGTGTGTGTGTGTGTGTATAGTTTCCATACTTAACCTTATAACAACCTTATAGCTCAGATTATGCAGTTGGGCCCAGGAATATACATGTTCAAGTCTATATCTTTATGACTATGTTATCAAATAAAAACCAAAATATAATGCAAAAATTTCATGTTAATTAGCACAGGCATTAAAAAAGAGAAATCATACATTTCATGAGTTTTCAGAAACCAAAATATACTTGGGAAATTGTGAATTGCCTCAGAGTGAAGAAACAAGAGCTAGAAACACAAATCCCCCTGCTCCGGATATCATGGAGGTAAACAACCTTATTAGTGTGTTTAATACCGGTTTCCAAACATGAACAGAAAGCCTCAGTGTCCAGACAGCTCTGACCTCCTTAACTCTGCCCATTACCTACTTTCTGACTCTACAGGGAGTTTACGTGCAGGGCAGGACCTACAGCATTCATGGTGACTCTTGTTGAATCTCAGGTGTCTGGGATTTGGTTTCCAACAGTACTTAACTTCCAAGCACAAGAAAACTCACAGGTAGCCCTGTCTTAGAAGCCAGAAGCAGCAGCAGTGGAGACTCTCCTGAGAAGCAAAGTTTCTGGGTAGTGTTTTATGTGTTTATTTTTTCTTGCAGAACTCTAAATAGTTGCTTTGGCCCCATTGCCGTCAGCGCCCGAAGCCTCAGAGCTGTTTACAGAATCCAAGAGTTTCAGCAGTACATTTCCATGAGCTCATGACCAGCCCCAGCTGTACCTTTCCCATGTACCCGAGATATCCACGCCTTGCAAGCCGTGCTTCGGGCTTGCGATTTAATGACGGAGCAGCAGAAGTCAGATGCTTAATTACCATGCTGTCAGGGCTTCTTTACAATCCCTGCTTTGGTCACTAAGTTAAAGCAATCAGAATGCCATTTCCTGCCGGCCTCCTTATGCTAATCAGCTAGTTGGCTGTCCCCTCCCACTCCAGCCTCCCTTAAGAACAGTAAACATCCAGGAGTAGACTCCCACCAGACAGAGAAACCTTGATTTAATCCTGCAGCACGTTGCCCATTTGCCTGTGCTTTTTCTCCAGAAGTCCTCTTTAATCCTGGAGAGACCGGACTTCACATCAGAGAAGGAAAATGGCTAACACTGGCAGAGAGAGATAGTTTCTTTGTAGGATTTCACATTACAAAAAGGAGAAAGTTTCAGAATGCTTGGAAACCAAGTAAGAATTAAGTCTTGTTTCTGGCCAAGTAAGTTGGCATCTTTGTAGGCAGGAGACGTGACACTGGTAAATATTTACTGCAGGAGTTTTAACCAGGAGACACTCTGGCATGTTCTTTGAGCAGTAAATGTTTTACATGCGAGGTGGGACCTGCGTGGGCCTCTGTCTCCTTTCCAAGTGACTTCCGAAGACAGTTTTAGATGACTGGCTAAGACAAAATGCCCTAGTGATCCGCGAGCCACAGACAGATGGTTGGTACCATGTCTACCAAACAGAGGAAAGATGACAGCCACCTGTCCACCAGTCTGTGCACATGTCAGCCGAAGGAGCAGGAGGACCAGCAACAGCAAGGTGGGTCCCAAGAGCTTAGTCCTGTGTTCTGTGACTTCCTGGCTATTTGCAAGTCTGGGGAAGAGGGTGGGTTGCTGGAACCTCTGATTATAAAATGCTCTTTAAATTCTGAGAAGAAGAATAACGGAGAGGCTCAGTGGTAGCTTAACAAGACTCACTGTTGACGTAAAGGGTTATCAGTAGGTAGAAGACTCTCAAGAATACCTAGTCCTTGCAAACATGTGCTTAGACCTCCAGCGTTGTCATGTGTGTAGAGTTTGCTGGAGTGTGAATAATTGAAAACACCCATGGGGCAAGACTGACTGGGCTACTGAAGGAATTTAGCAGAGAACATCTTTGCTAGCCTTGGCAGCGTCTCTATGTCCTACTGCTGGCAGGGGCTTTATTTCAGTCTAGCTTTGTGTGGACCTCTGACTCATTCATTTGTGGGAAACACATATTCTTGACACTTGTTTTGAGAGTCCAAAAAGAGCTGGATCAGACAGTGTGGCATTCACTTGATGGGCATCTGAACTCCGCACCTCACAGCTTTTTCATGACTAATCTTTAAAAATGTTTCGGATTGACTACCCAGTCAGCAGATGGTTGACATGAATAAACCATCTATTACCCCAGGCCATTGTTAAGGACAGCAGAGGACACTTGTGGGAAAGGCTGTGTGCTAATGACCTCACCACCCTCCAGAGGTTAAGAACTCCCCAAACACATCTAATTTCTTGGCACCTGTGATGGATCTAGGGTACATGGTACATGAGCTCCTCATTTATTTCCCTGTAGACACAGCTGAAAATTTCACTCTCACAAGGAGTAGCAGCTAAAGAACTGAAGCCTCCCATGTTCAAGGTGGCACCTGTGTGCTAACATATGGTGAATGTCTCAAGCCGCCTCCTTGCAAGAATTTTGAGCCGGCCAAGTGACTTCATGCTTAGCATGAAGCATGAAGCCCAGGGCTTAGCATAGGAAGGATAGGAGATGGTTCCTGAAAAATGACTACAATGTAAACCTTTAAGATCATGCTACACCATCCAGGCTAAAATAAATGGTTTTGAACCAACAACCTTAGACATCTCACTGAATACACTGCTGCTGTGTTACTAGGCAATTTTAACTTATCATAGTTTTGTCTATGTGTTTATTTGCTGCTTTTTTGCTTGAAATGTTTAAGATGTTATCGCCCCTCATTCACATGTAACATTTATAATAGGAAAGTTGATGAGAGGATCCCAAAGAAATGGGTAAAAAATAATGCCTGTAACTCACTACCTAATGATAGCTGCTATAAATATTTTTATAGGAATTCTAGCCTTTTCTTCAGTGTTCACATTTGGATTATCCTTTTGCTAGGTTTTCAAAATAAAAAATAGACTATTTGGCACATAGTCCTCTGTAAACTGTCCTTTAATTAACAATATATAATGACCAAATTCTCATGTTATTATATGCTCTCTGTAACATTATTTCTAATGGTCAATGATAGACATTTTTTACTGAAATCAACACTGATAAACATAAATTAATAGTTAAACATATACATAGATGGTTCTTTTCATGGGATAAATTCTTAGTGAAGGATATGTTTAAAAGATTAGGCATTTTTTTAAACTTTTTTTTTTCTGAGCAAGTGGTTTTCTACTCTCCAATAATGAATGAAAGGGTATGATCTCAGTAATACTGGGCATTAATTTTTAAATTTGTTTCCAATTTTATAAGTAGAAAATAATATCCCGCTGTTGTTTTAATTTAAGGATGGCTGTTTTGATGGTTTCTCCTTACTGGCCATATCCAGAAAAGCCTGGAAATATCATTATGATGACATACTTCCCAAAATACTAAGAAGACAGTCTGGTCTTGTTTTCCCAGCATGAAGCTCTTAACTCAGAATGTTTTGAAAGCAACCATATTCTTCTGTGGCTAATTCTCAAAATATCTGCCCACGTAAACCACAACCCATAAAGCTGTGAGGCATGCTAATGAAGTCCAGACCAGCCACTGAATGCCACAAGACATGTCATCTAGAGGTCTGAACTGACAGGCGACACTGTTAAGTGGCATTCCAGTTCCTAGAATCTACAAGCTTACATTTATTGCAGTCTTGAGGTTTAAAGGTGCTCATTCAGTGTGGTGGCAATAGTTTTTCCCAAAAGCTATATTTGCACCTTGCTATTATGGAAAGTTCAGCAAAGGTTCAAGCAGGCAAAGCTATTGCCTTGGAGAGTGATGCCCAGCTATGGATTTGTATACCAGCTACTTGAGTTCATGCCTTTGGTGTCACTTCAGCCAGGCTGGTCTTCTATCTCTCTCATCTACCATTGGACTATGCTTTATTAACCTGCAATCTTGCTGAAGCGTGGCCAGCTTTAGTATACGTTTGTATTTCTAGCCCTACATACAGTGTGCTAATGTATTTTGTTTTCATTCTGGTATTTGAGTCTTTTTATCTAGACACTCATACAAATGTACTCTTTTGGTTGATAGCATAGATAAAAGTTGTTTATTCAATTATTTGGGCAACAACTATGCAAAGTATTGTGTCAGATGCTGGGTAAATAAATGAGCTGAGCCAATCCATATATAGCTTCCTATCCACCCTGAGTTGACTCTCAATGCACAAACACTACATTTGTCCAACACAGAAAGTTAGTACCTTTCTCTTTCTACTTCCTCTTTTGTTACAGCCTCTTCTGTGCTATTTTGTATCCATTTATCTATAACACTGACCCCACTGGTAAATATTAATGTTTATACTGTGAGGTTCAGCATGTATTACGTGTATTCAGCAAACAATCATCCTTGTGTTTTCTAGTACTTTAAAATTTACAAATGGCTTCATATATGTTCTTGTTTAATGCATGCAATAAAAATATAAAATGGTGCACTAGTCAGGAGAGAGGAAGAAAAGAGGGAGAGAGAGAAAGAGAGGGGGGAGGGAGGGAGGGAGGGAGAGAGAGAGAGAGAGAGAGAGAGAGAGAGAGAGAGAGGAAGAGAGAGAATATATTTCTCTTAAGGGAATGACTTGTACAATTAAGGATGCTGGCAATTCTGGATGAGCTTCAGCCCAGGCAAAGTCTGATGATGTTCCAGTTGATGTCTGTTCCTTGTTCAGGGGAGAGCAACCTTTTATTTTATTCAAGCCTTAGGCTGACTGAGGAGGCCTGCTTACACTGTAGAGAGGCATGTACTTAACGCGTACTTAATCACACATTTTAATGTCACTCAAAACATTGTAGAAACATCGAGCATGTTGACCCACTATCTTGGTACTGTGACTCAGCCAAGTTGATGCATAATATGATCTGCTAAAAACCAAAATAATCACCTCATTATAGAGATGTGAAGAAAGACTCTTCAAGGTTAAGCGACTTTCCTAAGATTATTTAATAATTAAGGGCTGGCTATTTTCAATGTTATTTTTGTTCTATGTAAAAGTTTCACAAAGTGTATACCTTAGCATTATAATGTTTGATCTTTTCTCATAGGTTCATATCAGAGAAACTTCTCCACGAGTATTAAAAATGCCTTGGAATGCCTCTTGATTTTCTTTGTGTTTTGATCCCAATTTTCTGATATCAATTCTTTGAGTATTCTGAAATTCAATCTGACACGATCAGAGTTAGCAGAAACACAAGTTGGTCACATAATCTCACAAGGCTGCCCCGTCACTGATTTCAGGAGTCTGCAAGCTGCTTGCACCTCTGCCAGCTCAACCACAAGTCAAAATTCCTAACACTCTCCCAGACTTGATAATTCATTGGAATGGTTGACAGAATTCAGTGTAACTTCACCTGTAATCACTATTTTATTACAGAAGATGCAGATTATTAACCAGGTGAGAGCTACAGACTCAGTGTCGGAGAGGATTGTGAGCACAAGAACTAGTCTCCATAGAGTCCGAGTGTGTCTTACTACCACCTATTGGTAGATTCATCATCAAGGAGATTCCACTGATCAGTGTTGGAAGTTTTTATATGGGTTTCATTATGTAGGCATGATTAATGACATCATTGACCATGTGACTGAACTCAGTTACCAGCCCTTCTCTACATCCTTTAGATGAGCAGGAGCTGAATATCTTGACCTCCAATCATAGGCTTAGTCTTCTTAATGTGGCCAGTGCGTCCTACTATTGGTCTCATTCCTATAACAAACATACATCTGTCACTCAGGAAATTCCAATCCTGTGAAGTTCTGTGAAAGGAATAAGGATAAAGGCTACATATATTTATTGTACTATATTTGATAATTTTCTGGATGTGCTTTATTCTCAACATATTTTATTCAAGCCAGATTTCTGAAAGTCAAGAATCAGACATCTTTAGATGTCTGTTTTCTAACAAAAGGCAGAAAGGTTGTGGATCCAGATGAGAGGGGGGATATGGAGATGAGCTACGAGGAGTTCGAGGGGACATAACCAAAATATATTGTGTGAAAAGTCTATTTTCAATACAAGAAAAATATATGAAAATAAACACACTCTCAGCCTTTCACATATAATCAAGACATTTTAATGAATGCCTACCAGGGAGTAGATGAATATCAGACACTGAGAATGCAAACATGTTTTTCTCCCAAGATTGCACTTAAATGTGGGTTTTCTCAGTAATTAAATAATAAGAACTAAGCTAATATTCTTTCAACCCTTTGGATAGACTTTACACCATAAAACACACATTATATTTGGATTATTGTGAATGTGTTATTTTCTTTAAATGTTTCATGTAGCTGTGTATGAATGCACTTCATTTACCTAGGGAGCTTGTGAACTAAGTGAAATAAACATACTTGCCACAGAGGGACTGCAATAGTTACTGCACAATTGTAAATATATAATTCCTTCAAGATGAGGTTATCACAAAACAATGTTATGTTTCTCCAAATGGATTTATATCTTTTTTGTGGTCCTGAAGCACTGATGCTGTACATACAGTATGACATCATATGAGTGACACATAGTCAAAATAGACTGGAACTGAGGTCAAAGGCCTACACTTATTTCTGTTTTTCTGCAACCCAAAGAGAGCCTCTGACAGAGGCTCAGATGACTTTTGTTTTAGTATTTTGTTGAAGTGTTACTTACACTGATAGTCAAAAGTTGATAGGGATAGATATGGATTACTTTTAACAAGTTGGGAAAGGGAGAAGATTTATTCCTGAAAACTACTCAGTTCATGTGTTCAAGCTTGTACCTAGTGCAGGAAACCTTACCTTAATAAACTTCCCTGATGGACGTGGGTGGTGAGTGATGGATGGCTTCATGATGCAGTTTCTGTTTTGTAAGGTAAAACGAGTTCCGGAGGTCAGCTGCACAATATCAATATCATTAATTCTTCTGAACTAAGGCTTGCCACAAGGATAAGCTCTGTAGCAAGCATATATATATATATATATATATATATATATATATATATATATATATATATATATATATATGCAGACTGAATTATAAGAAAATATCTATCCTTGGGAAGCAGAGAAACATCCAAACAGTTAGAATGCTTGCTGTGAAGGTATGAGTACTGAACTCAGACTCCAGCACCTACATAAAAGTAGGTGTAGCTTACATGTGTACCTGTAACTCTAATGCTAGAGTGGGCAAAGAAAGGAGTATTTTTTTTTTTGGCTTTCTGGCCACCAGCCAAATTCAGTGAAAGATGTTGTTTCTGTTGTGCCCAGTTTTTTAAATCCTCCTCCTCCCCAAGTATCACCAGGAGACCACCAATTCTGATGCAAAAGCAAGGAGCCTTTATTCTGCAGAGCAAACCAGTGCACTTGGGTATGGCACCACCACACAAGATGGCGGACCCCTGAGAGGCTTCCTACAAGGGATTTTAAAGGGAACAGGGGATCTCTCTGATTAGTCAGAACCCAGGCACTGGATTGGCTCTTTAAATGTCACGTGGCAACAAGGATTTCTGGGAAAACAGGGAGGTTTATGGGATAGGGAGTACTATAATGAGTATTTACATTAACTGGAGAGGTTAGTGCCTTTACCACTAAGGGTGCTAGGCTTTTCATTTCAAGGGAATAACATGGAGAGTGGTATAACAGCATATCCGACATCCTCCTCTGGCCTCCGTGTGCACGTGTATGGATACACCTCCCAGCCCCTCACACACAGGGAGATATGTAGGCAGCCAGATAGATATATATAGAAACAAATGGACCCCAAACTCATGAGTTGGGAGGCTTAATACTGTTAACAGTCTTCCCCATACGGATCTATAAAATCTAGGCACCCTCATAATTCTAGCAGACTTTTTTTTTTTTTTTAAAACTGGACAAGCTGGTTTAAAATTTATAAGGAAATTTACAGGATCTAGAATAGTTAATAAATCTTTAAAATAACAAAGTTGATATCTTGTAATTCTGGATTTCCAGATGGTATAATGATGGTTTAAGGATAGAAAAATCAATCCTTGGGACAGAATTGTATATCTGGAAATTAATCAATTAATGTATTTTGAAATTATATATTTGTTTAGTGTGCATATGTATGTGTGTATGGCATGTGTGTGCCATGGCTCACATGTGGGGGTCAGAGGACAGTTGGTGGGTGTCAGTTCTCTCCTTCCACCATGGGGTTCTAAGGATTGAACTCAGGCCATCAGGCTTGGCTGCAAGTGCCTTTACCTGCTCTGCCATCTCACCAACCCCATATGTGGTTTTTAAACAAAGATCTCAAATAACTCTAATGGGAGAAAAGATAGTATTTTCTGTAACATAAACACATATTACTAAAAATGAATTTCAAAACAGATTTTCCACAAAAGCTAGTCTAAGGTGGGGTGTGACTGAAATATAAAAGTTAAGCGTATCAAGTTTCTAGATGAAAGTGTAAGAAAAGAAAATGTCCCCACCACTGGAATGGACAGTTATTGATGTCAGGCATGAAAATCACTAGCAAAAAAAGTATCTAAATTAGATTATCAGAATTAAAAATATCTGTTCTTAAAGAGATATTATGAAGAAGGAAAACTGGTAGGAAATGGTTGTCTCACAGCTACACAACTTGCAGTTAGAATACATTGCACACTCTTACAACTCAAGGAAAATAATTTAATTTACAATGTGAGCCAATGGTCTGATGCATACTTCTAAAGCAAAATGGCCAATAAATACATTAAAAATCTCCAATATCATTCTTTTTTAGGGCAATATAAACAAACAAACAAACAAACAAAAACACCACGAAACATCACTGACTGTGCATCTGCTAGTGTCATTGGGACATCACCACAGGTCCATGTGTTAGAGGCTACTAAGCTGGCGCGACACTACTGGGAGGTATTGGAGACTTTAATAGGTGAGGTCCACTGGGGGACTAATGGCTATGAGATGCATGCGCATGCATTCATATGAAGGGATGGTGAGTCTCCTGTCTTTTCTCTTTGCTTTCAACTTTCTGACCATGGAGTGAGTGGCTTTGCTAACTTATGTTCTACCATACTGATGTGCCAGCATGTGTCCAGAACAATGGAATGAACTGACCAGGGACTTAAACCTCTCAGACTGTGAAACAGATACATTTTTCCCCTTTCTAAGTGGGCGATTGAAGATATTTTGTCAGCCACGGAAAATGTAACCACGGTGGTTAAAATTTAAACTACTGATGTTATGGTGTCTGAAAGAAGACATGGAGAACTAGCGTATGCTGCTGTGAAGTGGCTTAACCAGTTTGAAAACTGGGCTAGCAGTTTCTTAAACAGTTAACCTTATGAACCATCACTTCCATGGGGAAGTATGAAATGAATGAATGAGCATAGCAGATTTTATTTATAAATGGCCATACGTAGATAAGCAGATTGTGTGCATTCGTGGGCTGGAATACCATTCAGTAGAAATGAACGAGTCACTGCATGTACAAGCATACAGGTGAGTCTCAGATAATGCTATTTTGAGTCAAAGTATCACTGAAGGTGAGAACTCCTATATTAATAGCACAGTAACCTAAAATTAGCAAAGTAATGGAGTTAACATGGAATAAATTGAAGTATGATGAAAATCACTGTCCCACAGCTTGGGCTGGGGGTGCAGAATAGTAGTGGATGATAATGTGATAAGTATGAACGAAGCCCTTAGTTTGATCCATGGAACCCCCTGCAAAAGTAGCTAGGAAGAGACCTTAGTGTTTTGTGTTTTAAGGATCTGTCTGGCACTGAACGTCATTTAGAATCAATGGCTTCTCTGGAGTTTCTTCAAAATTCCTTTTCTTTTCACTAAATCTATGGTAGCTCATAAGTGTCCTTGCAATAAACAGCCAAATGGACTATTTCATGAGCTTTCCCCCCACCCCTCTCATCTTCTTCCTCTTGCTTAAACCCATGAAGTGCTTCATTCACCCTATTAGACAGCCATTTTCTGAACCTCTGCCATGGATGAAGTGCTGTGTTAAGATTCTAGAGGGCAAAGCACTCAGAAAAGTTGAATAGAAAGATTGGAGAGTATCATAGCGGAGGGCACTCCACACAGGCCTCATTAGTAAAGATGAATATGAAGAGCGACCCGCAGGAAGTGGGGGAGGAAGCTTCGCAACCCTGGTCAACTGCCCTTTGGGTATTGTTTGGTGCAAATGTACAGACCCGGAGGCTCATGTATGTGATTACACTCTGTATTACACTCTGTATGTGATTTTGGTTCTTAAGTCACTAGTTTAGGGCAACATTTCTCCTTCACGTACCAAGGGATGGCTACCTATACACCTAGGATAAATTTTATTATAAATTAACCATAGTACAAGGTTAAGACCATAAAGAACAAAACAGAACACTCACAACAATATATGAGAATAACTCGTGTCAATTGGTGTTTCCTAGACTTGAGGTTGCAGGGGCAGGAGGATTGCAAGTTCCAGGCCAGCCTCAGCTACAAAGCAAGACGTCTCAAAAAACTAACCAACCCCCCATCAAATGAGAACAGCTGCTGGAAGTTGCTGAGTTTCCCATACCTGTCCAACTAGAATGTTTTGGTGGGAGGGGACTGAGAATTTTCCTTTCTATCAAATTTTTCATCTGCTGTTTGTGGCTGCTGCGGAGCTATGTGTCACATGTTGGGTGCCAGTGCATTGGAAGGACCAAAAAAGACCAGTAAGGCTGAGTTGACTTAGGGGGGGTTTTAAGAGCGTACTGAGAGCTGAGAGAAAGCATGGAAGGGCACTTGCATAAGGTCTTGGCAGCTATGGAAAGATCTTTGATTTTGACTATGTGTGAGATGGGAGCGACTACATACTAATTTGGGATGTTTGGTCATTTACAGCTTTCACATTCTGGTGGAGAGGTAACCATCAAAAAGGTAGAGATGGGGTAAAAGCTAAGTTATTCTCCAACAGCAGTATTGTCATGGTAAAATAAATTAACTCTTTGGCCAAGCTCTTTTGAATGGACGGGTGCTTATTAAGCAAACATTTATGTGCAAACAAGCATGAAGTAATTCATACGATGTTCCAAACTTTCTGTTCTTTAAGCAATCTGATTACAACTTGCCTACAAAGTTTGCTCAGACAAAACAGCATTCCTCAGACAGTGTTCTGTGAAGTCAGTCAGTAGCCAGAAATTCTTTTCTTCATTAATGGACACTGGACCTTTCAGCAAAAACCACTGGACACTGAACTTGGGTACAGACTCTGTGCCTTGCCAGATCCTTCTATCCATTTTGTGTGAGACTAGGAGTTACTCCTAAAATATTTTAGGTAATCCAAAGTTCTTGACTGTCACTAATCTCAGTAAAAATTTATTTCTGATGTTTTCTGCAATAACTCTCACAATGTATGGTATTGAGACAGATGAGGGAGGAGCTAGAGGTAAGAGGTTCCTGGTGTTGAAAACAGTGCCTTGGGTACAAATCTTCAAGTAACTCATCAAGTTACTGCCACCGAAGGCAGTGAACTTTGACTATCCCTCATGCACAAATTGTAAACCTTGCTGATGTCTTCTGAAGTCAGTTGCAACTGTCATGGGGAAACATGCATCCTCATGTGTGCTGCAATCAGGCATACACCTAATAGAGATGGAGTATGCACGCCACTCAGAGGTAGAGTCAAGAATGTGGTTCAACAGGATGAAGAGGCAAGACCTCAGCATCTGCAGCCCCCAGAACTGTGTGCTGCCACAAGTGGGCTAGGGCACGTGGTACTAATCACACTTAATCGTCATTTTCTGTTCTGTGTTATGTGAGGGTGACACCTTCCAACAACAAAACTAAGATCCTGTGGTTTGAAGAGACAACACAAATAGGAGTGAAATATCTAACGGTTTTACATCCTTTCGAGAGGAGAAAGTGAGTTTTTACCTGAGACCATGCCACAGCATTAACATGTCACTTATAAACAAATCATGTTTAGGGGAACGTTTGTTATATGCAAGATGCAAGTAAGCACTTCATGTAGTTATTTCATTACAAAAGATAGCTATATAACCTTATCTCATGTCTGGGTCTAGATTGACTGAGCCAGGCTCACTGCCTGTTAGATACTCGTGTAAACCTTTATGAAAGGGCTGGCCTGGTGGCTGGTGCCCTTGAAGTCAATTTATGGTTTGGTTACTTCAAATAGGCTGTTACTAAGTCACCAATTAAATTCTATATGGATTTTGAACCACATCCAACTGATAACACGAGAGTGATTTTTAGTCTAAACAAAACCTGTTTAAAAAAAAAAAAAGCAGCTGCATCCTTGTAAACCCTTGGGCCCTACACCAGCAATGTGCTGGTCAGTTTTGTTTAATGCTGAGAATCATATATTTTCCATTTTATGAAATATTAAGCAAAGTAATACACCTTTAAAAATGAGCTGAAACGGCTTGAGAGAAATTGTTTGGATTTTCAGTTAAACCAACTGTCACCATCCAAAGCTACAAATTTACAAGTGGCTAAATGATGGTCATTATTAAAATTCGCCTTTTATTCTTGATAGTGCTAAAGATGGAATGCAGGGTCTCATATATGCTAAGCAAGTGTTCTACTACAGAGCTATAGCTACAGCCCCCAGTTTCTTTTTAATTTAAATAGAAGACTGTGTTTCAAATATTGAGTCAGCTATTGTATTAAATCATTAACTTGACTCGAAATTTTAATCAACATTTTGGCAAAGGAAGTTTCACACCTGAGTTGCTTTTTAATGAAGTCACTGGGCAAATCTAGCCAAATATCCAAAAGTCAGGATTTTTAAGATGTACTAAAAAACTTTCTTCAGTGAAAAGCTGCTGCCCCTCTTTCCAAGTAATGATATATTTTACCTGCCGGGGATGGCAATAGACAGCCAAAAGGTCCTAGGGATATGATCTAGACTTTCAAGCAGGGACAATGATGTGCAGGGATTTGTACACTGACCTGCTGAAATAATTGGCACCAAATCTTCTCTTGGTCTATATAATTCTTAAGAACTTGAGATATGCTAAACATGGTGATGCCTGCTTATAATCCTAGCTGCTCCAGAGTCTGAAGCAGAAGAGTTACCAAGCTCAGAATCTGCCTGCCCTAAGAGCAGGTTCTCTCAAGGGCAGTCTGGGCAACTTAGTGAGATCTTGTCTCAAAATTTAAAGGAAGCAAAAGAGGACTAAAATATATATGTAAGTGCTATGGCAGTGTGCTTACATAGCAAGCAGGAAGCCCTAGGCCCAGTCCACAGGGCAGTCAACAAAAAGACATGCACGTTTTTAGAAGGGTAGAGAGATTGCCATCTAAAGAGAAAGGAAAATGTAGAAAAGTCTCAAAATGTTAGAAGCTGACCATTTTGGTTTGGGGTTGGCTGTGTTACCCTTTAGTTATCTTCAGAGAAATGAGGTTGCAGATAGAGACGTGTGTGTGTGTGTGTGTGTGTGTGTGTGTGTGTGTGTGTGCGCGCGCGCGTGCTAATAAACTAATCATGGGCAAGACATATACTAGCATTACAGATTATGGATTCTGCTTACTTAACAAGACAACTTTGTTTATAAGGAGCTCCATTCTCAAATGTGGGTAGAGTTTAGGTATTTCTCGCTGTTTTTCCTTTTTGAGAACAGAATGTGCTAAAATGAGTTACGTAGATGGCTATCTTGATTGTGAAGAAACAACAAAAAAGGCTTAGAGGGGATTTTAGGAAACAAGTCTAGCTACAAATTTAAAGATGCAGAAGAATAATGAAAGCAGGTCTAAAAACCGTCATCACAGACATGTGAGACTTCTTTCTTCCTGTGTGAATAATTCTCACACTTTTAGTCTTAAGATTAAAATACTGCTATTGTCCTTGACCATAGCAGGTAATTAACCCTTAATAAACGAATAAACATAGTTTCTAAACAGATCATTCAAGTGATTGGCATTCATAAATCAGGGCATGTGAGGGCTTCAAAACTCACTCAGTCCCGCTGATACTGCCCACCACAAGTCTGAAACTAGAACGAAGAACTATGCTCAAGGTCGGTGGGTAGGACAAAGGACACATCTGTGCACAGCTGCGGAAGAGCTACCACCTCAGACTAATGGAGAATTTAAGATGAGAATTTAACTGGAGATTTATTTCATTTGAAAATACCAGAGTATTTAGAGACCAGTGTGTGGCTCAATGGCTACACTAGCCTAGCATGTATAAGGCCTTAGGTCCAACCACCAGCATTGCATATGTAGAACAGATCTGATATTTAATAATTCTAATATTAAACATGTAGACAAAGGGATGAGTGTAAGAGTAGGGGGAAGAAGCAGAAATGACCAGAGAAGGCGGGAGATGAGGGGGCCACATAATGTCAGAAGTCTAGAGCCACACGCATCAAAGAAACGAGGAAGAGGAAGCACTGATTTACAAATCCACCGATGACAGATGATTAAAAATGCAATGTGTATTATACAATATAGTGCAGTTAATGTCGCTTTGTACCCCTTAAATAAAGTTGTAAATGCTCTGTTATGTGTACTTCACTGCCCCAAAGAGAGAGAGGGTGAGAGAGAGAGAGAGAAACACACAGAGAGAGAGAGAGAGAGAGAATTGAGAATTTTTCAGCATTTGCTGCTACATGGATGAAGACATTATGCTAGATGAAATCAGCTAGATATAAAAAGACAAATATTGGGCCAGAGAAATGACTAAGCAGGTAAAGACACTTGCCAGCAAGTCCGGTGACTTGATTTCCCCTTCTGAAATGCACATGGTGGCAAAAGAGAACCAACTCCCCCAAGTTGTCTTCTGACCTCCGTGCGTACATTATGCTACACACACACACACACACACACACACACACACAATGTAATTTTAAAAGACAAGTATTAGATATTCCACTTATATGAAGTATGTGGAACTGTCAAAGTCAGAAAGTACATGGTGGCTTCCATGGCTGGGGGGCAGGTGTGGAAGGAAGCGTTACTGTTAAACGAATGAGAGGTCTCAGGTAAGGACGACAGAGCAGCTCTGGAGGTGAGATCGCGGTGATGATTACGCAAGAAGGCGAGTGTAGGCCATGCCATTTTGTATCTCTAAAGTAATTAAACAGGACAATGCTGTAGCATGTGCACTTTACTGCTTAGAAAGAATTAAAAAGTCATCACACAATTAGAATAATTTTCCCAGTCTTCCACGCTTGATGTATTCTGAGACTCCAGTGATCGTGAGATCTTACATTTAAAGGACTGTTTTCAACTTTCCTGAAGAAATTTCAGGTCACATGAATTTTAAGAGTGAAATTTGTCTTCAATGCTTTCTAGATTGTGAACAAAATGTTTGTAGTAAGAGTACAGACCGCTCTGCCCTTCACTTCCTAATTCAGTACTAGTGTGCATGTTACCTGTACAGTACAACCTAGAGCAAGCACATTATCCCTGCTCAATTCCAGCTCCTGAGGGTCTGAGGGGAGGTGAGTCTTCACATCAAGGAGCAGACTGTGCATGGCCCTGGACTTAGTGTGTCCCCCCGACAGACAGGGCTCCAGCCTTCTGGGCTTGTGAACTGGACAGCAGGCTGGCTTCCTTTTTCTGGCTTGGCCTGTGAGGATCTGACCTCAGTAGAACATTTTACTATCCTGGTGGGAATGGGGAAGCAGGAAGTCCATCCCCCTTGCTTGCTCAAAGACTCAAGACAAAGATGGTGCATTTTAGAAACTGGAGAAAATCACACTTGGTAGTTTCATCCTCGTTGTGTTTTGTGGACCCATGAAGGAATTTAAAAAACAATGTATCTCTTTGGTGAAATGTAAGAGTGTAAGTTTATCTGAATTCAGTACAGGAATATATAGTAACGTAGCAGTAGTCTTTTAGAATAGTAATTTAGTTCTTATGAATTAAATATTTTGTATTAAAATTATTTGCTTAATTTTAACAGTAAACACTGATAGATAATTAGTTGAGATTAACTTTAAGAATAAGGCACATTGAACCCATGTACCTGCTCAGGACACATCTTCAGTGTCCTGTGAAACTTAGACTGTATTTCTGCTCCCCTCCTCCCCCAGCAAAGTGACGATCCGTTTCCAACATATGGAAGCATTTCACACTGTGAGCTATTCTGAGGGGGAAATATGTGACTTACAAATGCTGTCAAATGAAATATGTATTTCCAAATGGTACTGGCTGACCAAGCACATCCTGGGACACATACTGCATCTTTATTAACTGTCAGCCCCAAAGAAGGGGATGATGTAGAGAAAGAACAAGCAGATCACTCTGGAATTATCCACTCACATATGCTCTGATAAACATATCTAACGTTACAGGTACCCTTCTCACAGAAGCACCCAATTGTCTTATTAATAACAAAACAGCACCTTCAAATTATAGAGAAATCAGTACATTCTTGTCAAAGGTAATCCATTCTTTTGTTACTGTCTTGCCAGTGGTTGAGCACATTGACAGGAGACCTAGATCTGCTAGGATCTCCATGTCATTTACCTGCAGACACTCTGGAACAAACCTCCTTAGAGTCAGAATACGAACAAGTAACAGTAAAAATAAAAGACTCTTTTTGCATAACTCGAATGGCAAAAATCAATGTGCAGGAACACACGTGCTGCATCGGATCACATCCCCATCAGGCCTGTCCGGATCCATGGGAGCAGGAAAGAGTCATTCTACCCCTTCCACTCCGTCCTCCAGAGACAAATGGCTTTCAGTGAAAGCCCAGATGGAGGCTGGACTGACAAGAAAGCTGAGAGATCTGGAATCAGTTGAGTACTTAGAACTGGAGGCACTCTCCATGTGATGTGGCACATGGTGTGATTTTAAAGTCTTAATTCCTTTGTAGGGAGAGGGCCTAATAACTCACTCCCGAAGACCACATCATGCAGTAAGAGCTGGAACTTATTTCTCACAAGCCAGGCACTGTGTTCAGTGTTGACCATAGAAACCTTCCTTAATCATTACTACTCAGTGACGTGGGTCTCATGTTCCCCATTTCACAGAGGAAGTCTGATCAGGGTGGCCAATGACCTTCCAGAACTCACATAGCAAATTAAGGAAGGCAAACGAGGTCTTTGTGTTCTCAAAGCATAGGCTTCTAAAATCCATATGTTCTGGCTACGAGTAATCATCTATTTATTTACCAAGTATGGATATATTTAAATATGTCTTACAATAGCTAAAGTGTGATGCAAATTTGTAAGTGTTTGTGTTATGCAAGTGCATGAAAACAGAAGCCAGAGAACTCAGCCAGGTCTAATGTTCACTGTGTTTGTTGGGGTCATAGCCAGTTAAACATTCCCAAAGGCAAATGGGTGAAGACAGGACTTGGAAAAGCATTTCATACATCAGTTTCTGCCTTGAAGAGGGAAGGAAGAAAGAAAATTATCCAAAGAACAGTCTCTTGATATTGAAACACACAGTGCACTATGTTGTAATATCCATGAAAAATAAAATTTATTTACTTATTGAAAATAAATGCACTTTTAAAAAACATGAGGAAGTAAGCTTAAAGAAATAAGGATATCTTATTCTTTTCATTGATCCATTTCTGGTTCTTTGGCTTTTTTAGTTTTTAATTGAAAGATTTTTTTTTTTTTAGTACAAAATACGATATATTCTGATTATGGTTTTCCCTCCCCCAGTTCCTTGGATCCTCCCCACCTCCTCAAATCTTTCTTTCATCTCTCATTAGGATACAAACAGAGATCTAAAGAAATAACAGCTATAAAATAAAATTAGCAGTTATCAATTGGGGATACTTTGCGGGTTAGGGATGTGGGCTTGTGTCCACTCCCTTTTTCATCATTAGGACCCCATCAGGCCCAGACCAGTGCAGGCACTATGCATGCTGCCACAGCCCTGAGTTCATATGTGCACTCGTCCTGCTATTTGTTTCCTTAGGGTCCTCCATCCCCTCTGGCTCTCAAAATCTTTCCACTTCCTCTCCCATAGGGTTCCCTGAACCTTGAGGGTAGGAATTTGAGAGAGATATTCCATTTAGGATCCAATACACTCTCTGCATATTGTCCTGTTGTGGATCTTTGGATTTGTTGCCATCTACAGCAGGAAGAGACCTCTCTGATGATGGCAGTGTGAGACATTGACTTATGGATATATCAGGGTGCTCTTGGGAGTCATTTGATTATGATGTTTCTTTAGTATCCTTGAATCACTGCTGTGACAAACCTCCAGGTTCTAAATTCAAACGAATCCCTGGCTACAGCCACAGGTTCAGATGGCTTCCTGTAGCTGAGCAACACAGTTTGGAGCCATGGCTGGGGTAAAAAGTGCATACAACACAGAGCTTTCACAGTCTCCTAGGACCATAGTCAAGTGTGCGTTGGACACCATCGGATGCTTCTTGTACAAATAAGATATCCCTCTATTCCTGTGCTGTTGTTTTTCAGCACTGATCCCCATCTATATCTAGGCCAAAGTACAAAGCAATGAGTAAGGGACTAGGGTCTCTGGAACCTGCATGACTGGATTCCCTGACGGTTGTCAGCAGGATAAGCAAACAAGTTTGGGGAACAGGATGAGCTAGGCTGGCTCCGGGTGCTGGTTGTATTGAATGTGACAGAGGGTCTCTCAACTTCTGCCTGGTTCCCTACTGTAAAATGATTCTTTTTTTCCCCCTGAAAATGACTTAGTAGTCGCAAGGAGAATAGTGTTCCTCACTTTCTTCTCTCCAGTATGCACTCCTCAGAAGTGAGTCCGAAACTAAGAATTGCTAGGTTTTCTACACTTGGAAGCTTACTATTCTTTTTCCAATAAAAATGGAAAGTAGTGTTTGAAGTTGCAGAATCAGACAGAGAAGATTAAGAGGCTTTTCTTCCTTTATTTCACATTTATTTCTGTATGTCCCATTATCAGCTGGTATTTATAATACACGAATTGCTCATAACTTGGGTAGGCATGACCAGCCTGAAGCTGCTGTAGGGGGGCTATTTATTATGTGTCCCAGATTGAGCTAGTGCTTTGTGAGTAAGCCTGAAAACTTGCTAAGCAGACTGCCTGATTCACTCTGGGGTTCTGTTATTCTGCCTTCAAGCCAGAACAAAGCATCTCATAAAATAGAAACGAGTGTGCACTATCTGAATGATGATATGGGTCCCTGATCCCACTACCATCTCTACCTATAGAGGCGTGCTCTTAGGTAGTATCATGGGCAACTTGCTGCTTGCTTTATTCTGTGTGCATTTCACGGAGTCCCCCCACCCCCTGCATGGCTAGAAATGAGCAGAGAACGTCTCATGCTTTCGATCTGTGATTCATGTGTGAGTTGGCACCAATTCCATCTTCTGGGGCTAAATTTTGTCTTTCTCAGAACATCTTCAGGAGATGTCTATTAAAGTTCTGGATTTTGCTTATTTTTTCTTTCTAAACAAAGCAAAACATACAAACAAACAAATAACAACAACAGCAAAAACCCCCTTTCAGGATATCATACAGAAATTGAAGTTACCTGCTATGACTTGTCTACTTTTTCCTAAAGATCCAATCGCTTCATGCTTGAGACTTCAAATGCATCAAATTCCTTTTGAAGACTCTTAGAGCTCTGACAAAGCTTTTGGTAAAATGTGTGCTTCCAGGCTAATTTTTCAGACATGAACATTTTAATTAACACTTAATAATCTCATGCAATGACCTTTTTTCATGAAAAAAAATTGAGAAGTTTCCAGACATATTTTAAAAAGAACAAACTAAATCTGCATCTCAAAGGAAATATGCAAACCCAAATGGCTGGTTTCAATATTAATAGTGATATTTTAATATAGGGATTACTATATAATTATATATATATAATTATATATATAACTATATATTACTAAATTGATTTGTCTGTGACTTTACACTGAATCATAATCAATCATACTATGCAGTCAGTTCTTCACTAAATCACAGCCTTCTCAGCACATCCCACAGAGGCACTCACTGGTTCCAGGAGTCTCTACAGACATCTTTACAGGTTTCACCTTGGTAGATAGAAATCTGGTGTTCTTCAAGTTTCCTCAATGACCAAGTCACTAAGAAAGTATGTAGAGTACAGATTTTAACTCATAGTCTGCATCCAGTCTGCATCTCTAACGAACTCCGGCTGATGCTGCTGGTTTATCCGGACCACATATTGTTATGTGTGTACATGTGTATATGATGCACCTGTAGAGTGTGTATACACATATGTATGTGCACATATGAAGGTCAGAGGACAAGCTCAGGTGTTGGTCCTCACCTTTTACCAGGATCATTTGTTGTTTGCTGCTACATACCTCAGGCAAGCTGGCCCACAAACTTCCCAGGATTCTCTTGTCTTGTCCCATCTTGTCACAGGAGTGTTAGGATCATAACCAGCTTTATGTGAGTCCTCAGGGTCCAAACCCAGACCTTGGAGTGACAAGTATTTTCACTCACTGAGCCATCTCACCAGTCTATGGACTCCATTTTGAGGAACAAGACTTTCTAAGACTACTTCTGGCCACAGCTTGAATATAGGACCATATTGATATTAAATTGTGTCAAAAGGAGGGGAAGAGAAGGCAGAAGAAAACTCAGGGTAAGAGTAAGGAAGTGAATGAAAAGAAAATGCCATTTCTATGTAACTTGTCACTTGATGCATTGCTATGTGTTCACACAGAGAGAGATGCCATGTCTGGGTACGTAGGGAGATCTGTGCATACAGAGAGGATCAAGGATGGAGAGATAGATGTTAGACAGAAATTCTACTATGTTTCAAAAAGGGTTCAAAGAAGAAGCTTCCCTCACATGTGGGAATTGCCTCAGTCCTCATAACAATCTTCATGTATACAAATACAGCACACAAACACACACACATGGATGCCTGTAAACACACACACACACACACACATATACCGGTGAACACACATACACACATGCCTGTGAACACACACACACACACACACACACACACACACACATGTACCTGTGAACACACACAAACACACACACACACACACACATTCATATGAAGGCACACAGGCATGCACGAGGACATACACAAGCCAAGTGGCAGTGTGTGTCTCTAATCCCAGCTCTAGGGAAGTAGGGCAAGCGGATTAGTAGGTAAACGCAAGCCTCTGAGACATATGGAGTATGGGGGAATAAGAAAAAACAAAAAGCAAGGCAACAGGTCTTAGACTGTCTTCTGGCTGTAAAATCCATGCTTTGACAGTGACAGAAGAGGACAGGGCACAAAGGAAAGTATTAGAGAATTGAAAATGCCTCAGGAGAAGAAATCAGAATGTGGAAGATTCAGGAAGAAAGGGAGAGGAACACACAGAGCCTGCCAGGAATACGGCCCAAGGGGAGAACTCCAGGCCTGGTGGCAATTAGAAGTGACCCATTTGGCCGGGCTCACCTTCTATGAAGGGGCTGATGTCACCCTCTTTCTTGAAAGGCTTGTTTGTATGAGGTCTTCCAGTCCTGGATAGGATAGCTTGGTTTTGGCCAGTACAAAGAACTCGGTTTCCACATTATCTCAATTACCAAGCTGCAACTAGCAGAGTGCTGAAACCCAGTGGCAGAAACCTGAGAGTGTCTAGGCCCTCAGAACTTAGGTCTAAAGCTGCTTCTCTCTTGGTCACTTCCTCTACCTCCAAGACTCTCTTTTGGTTCCATGAATACTTTCAAATCCCTTCCTCATAGACAGCAGTTCTCAACTTGTGAGTTTCGAAGACTTTGGGAGTCAAATGACCCTTTCACAGTGGTCGCCTAAGACCATCTGCAGATCAGACATTTATATTATGGTTCAGAATAGTAGTGAAATTACAGTTATGAAGCAGCAACGAAAGTAATTTTATGATTGGTGGTTACCACAACATGAGGAACTGAATTAAAGCGTCTCAGCATGTGGAAGGTTGAGAACCATTGCTCTAAGATAGACTCACCAACAAAATCTCTAACTGCTTTTCTAGTAGCAATAGGTGCATTTGACAGATGGGGTGTCAACTAAATATATGAACAGAGAAAGTAGAGACAAACACTTATAATTCATCCTAATTTTTTTTGAATAGGGAAATTGTGGTATGTGTTAAATAGTGGAAAAGTTGTGTTTGTTGTAAACACTGATTGTCACAGCACAAGGGAGGTGGGGTGGAAGAGCTAGGAGTAGCATCATTCTCTTGAAACCTCAAAAGTCTGGTGTCTTAAGAGTTACTATCGCTGTGAAGAAACACCACAGTGTTTCTTTTAAGGCAACCTATAAAGGAAAGCTTGCTTCCTTTGGAGAACTTTCTTACAGTTTCAGAGGGTTAGTACACAATCATAACAGTAGGGAGTGTGATGGCAGGTAGGCAAGCATCATGCTGGAGCAGTAGCTGAGAACTCATATCCTGATGAACAGGAGCAGGCAGAGAGAGAAGGAGGGAAGCAGGGAGGAAGGGAGGGGGGAAGGGAGGCAGGCAGGGAGGAAGGGGGGGAGGGAGGCAGGTAGGGAGGAAGAGAGGTATAAAAGGAGAGAGAGAGGGAGCAGGAGAGAGAGAGAGAGAGAGAGAGAGAGAGAGAGAGAGAGAGAGAGAGAGACTAGGTTGGAATGGGCTTTTGAAACCTTACAGTCCAACCCCCAGTGACACACCTCCTCCCACAAAGCCACACCTCTTAATCCTTCCCAAACAGTTCTACCAAGTGGGGAAATATTCAAATATGAGTCTATGGGGACATTATCATTCAAATCACCACAGCAAGGAAAATGCAAACCCAAAAGAAAAATCTTTCAAGTATTAGGTGACATTAGAGACATCGGTTTTGATTTCTTGACTGTTTCTTTTCTTTTACAGAAAAATATGTCATTGCTCAACCAATATTTGTCTTTGAGAAAGGAGAACACACTTTTAAGGTAAGATCAGGTCAGGATGCTTTGATTTTGACAAATAAAATAAAATAATACCTTCAAGAAGGTAGTTATACTACAATGTGGTCACTGCGTGAGTTTATCTTGTTCTTCTCTACTGGCAGAACAGTGCTTCCAGAATGTTCATGTCATTGGGACTCAGAGACATCAGTTTGTTTGAAATCGCTTAGTTATGAGTAAAGTGCTTTACCTAAAATGATATGCTTCTTTGGAGTGACTTTAAAAGATGGGGACAGATAAAGATAAGGAAGGTCAAGGGCCTCCTTGGGTCCTCACTACTGAACAAGCCTAAAATCTCCAGCATGCCATCTTAGTTTAAAGGGGCTTATAGATTCAGATCCCTGCTTCATTACAGTTGTCAGAAGTGATTCTTACATGCAGTTATTAACAAACCACTCACAAAATAAACTAAAGAAAACTCCAACTTCACTCCTGTGTTCGAAAAGCAAATTCTTGCTCCAGATCAACTGCTGCAGAATCCTGAAAGCAGGTGCCTCAAAAATCTGCATCTTAAGCAAGCTTTCAGAAATGATTCTTTAGTTATTGAAATCTATAACCCCTGGGCTAAACTTCTCTGTTGACATGTTCTCGGTGAAATGGTGGTGTGTTGCTTTGTCTTTGGGAGCTGAAGAGCTCAGGCTTCTGGACATTCTCTTACACGGTGGCAGAGTGAGAAACCGATGCAAAAACAGCAAATATTCAGCTTTCACTAGCAGTTTTGTGTCTTTTCAGAGACCTGCAGAAGACAGCCTCGATGAAGCCACAGAGCACGGTAATAAACCCACAATCTTCATTCAAAGAAAAGAAGCAAAGCACAAGCATTTGTGTGCATGACTGTAAAACTTAATGGTTTTCCTTGTTTATGAATACACACACAGATTGGCTGTTGGTTTGAAAGATGGAAGGCAGATACCTGAGAATCGTGACGTGAGCTAATAGCCTCTTTGGTTCTCTGCAGAACCTCAGCATGTGTATACAATTTCCTGCAGAAGACTCATTTTTAACTGATTTTTTGCTAATATATATGTCTGTAGGCTAATAATCACCTTAGCATCCCTAATATTTAATGCTGGGTTTCAAGAGTCAGCATGTTAGGAAATCGTGATCTAAGTACCCCAAAGGGCTGATTCTCCTCCCGCACTGTGTGTTATTATAATGTTACTCTTCCTGCTGAATTTGTTTCAGAATTCAGTGGTTTCTCAAGAAAGCGTGTAAGGTCTTCATCTGTCACGCTTCACAGTACAGATTCTCAGTCTCTAGGAGGTACGTATAGCTTTGACTATTACTCTGAATGTGAAATTACTAAAAAAAAAACCTTTTCAAATGGCCACTTAAAATTAAGAACCTCCAAGATAAAAATATACCGACACTTTAAGAACTTTACCATACACTGTGTTCTGAGCCCATTTGCACATCAACACACCCCACTGGTACTCTGCCTAACGGGTCATGCTGCCTTTGGGTTTGAAAAGCAGCAATTTATGTACATATCTCTCCACCCACTGTAAGCTCATGGGTGGCATCTTTGTGTCTAATACAGAATGTCTAATACATGGTCAGCTTTCAAGAAATATTTATTGAGTTGAATGGAAATATAGTTAACTTACGATCATCAAAGGCAGTCTTTGTTTTGATTGATTAAAAATACAAAAAAAATTTTTTTTGTTTGAATTTGACATCTAAAGTCTTCTCCAAACAACAGAATCAAAAGCAAACTAGACAAAAGTCCCACTTCCTTAATGACCTGCATTTGCAATCGCTTTTAGTGGCAGCCTCGTCTCAGACGCGCCTGAGGTCTTCATCCTTCACTGACGTCCCAGCCTTCCCCCCCTCCGGGCCAGGTAATGACCGGACTTCCAGAACCTCAATCATAACACTCTGATGTCTCAAAAATCAGTCTTATCAATGATCAGTTTTCTTTCTCAGCCATCATATGATGCTAATAGTTTGAGCAACAAATCAGAGAGAAGCCAAGCCAAGTATATAAGAAGGATATCTTACTAACACTAACTCCACAATTCCAGACAGTGTGAATGTGTTACTTTTGGCAAAAAGTTTGAGCTTGGTGTGTTTTAGGACTTCATATATAAAATAAACATATGCCTACTTTTAAGAAGAATTCTGTTACGTGCTGCTGTATGCTGAGTCAGGAATTTAGTTTGCCTCATTTCTATATCAAAGGACTTCAGGAATTCTCTTCATAACAGGTCTTACTGCCTTTGTGCCTTAAGTATTACTTCATGGAAGGCAGATCTATGAAATAAAATGGGCTTGTTTTGTTTTATTTAGAATTGTCTATACATATAGTTTATATAGTATTCAGAACATAACCATGCTTTCGATTTGTATTCTAAGACACAGAATATGATTTTGTTAGAGACTTCACTAATTAAAATATTTTTATTGCATTGTCTCACTACATTTCTGTGTAAAGCAAAGGGGATAGCTTTACTTTATCTATGAAACTACTTCGTCTTTAAAAATCAGATACACAAAGAATGAACAAGTTGGAGGACACTAATCAGTAAGCAGCATTTCTACTTTATGTTGTGCAGAGTCATAAATGGTGTTGAAAATAAGAAAAATAGTACAATCTATACAGCTCATTTGTTTGTTTCAAGTAATAAAGGCAATAAAGACTACGAAGGCCAACTTTGGTTAGAGCAGCAACTCCATTCCTACATGCACGAGATGATGCCATGAGGAATGCCTTAAAGAAGTGCTTCTTCTTCTCCTGTCATCTCCAGTACTGAGATGCCTGGCCACTGCAGTACCACGGCAATTCCCTCCCTTTGAAAAGTACAAGAATCCTGTGCATGCAGCCACGGCCAATCTACCCAGCAACACACCTGGAGGAAAACAATCTAGCATTGCTGTTGCAGTTTGGTTTCTGTTATGCTGACAAAACACTGGGGAAAACCAACTTAAGAGAGAAAAGGATTTATTTCACCTTATATACAGCTTCTAGTTTATCATGAATGAAAATCAGGGCAGCAACTCAAGCAGGAACCTGGAGGCAAGAATTGAAGCAGGAATCATGGGAAAATGCTGCTTTCTGGCTACTCTCGAAAGCAGGAGTTTTCAACTGTGGGTCACGACAGGGGGGCGAATGACCCTTTCACAGAGGTTGCTTAAGACCATCTGTAGATCAGATACTTATAACTCATAACAGTAGCAAAATTACAGCTGTGAAATAGCAATGAAAATAATTTTATGGTCGGGGTCACCTCATGAGGAACTGTGTTAGAGTCACAGCATTAGGAAGGTTGAACCACTGCTCTATAGCACGCTCGGCTTGCTTCTGCAATAACCCAGGACTACCTGTCCTGGGTGGCATTGCCTATAGTGGGCTGGGCCCGCCTACATCAATCATTCATCAAGAAAATGCTCCCACAGACTTGCCAAAAGGCCTATCTTATGTAGGTATTTTTTTCCAATTGATAATTCTCTCTTCCAAAGTGGCTGTCAACTTGGTTCAAGTTGACAAAAACAAAAGCAAAAGCAAACCAACTAAACTGCACGGTGGTCATCTTTAGTTAACTCCTACGTATCATTAAAGGAGGATATGAAGACTTTGTGAATAGTTTTATAGGATTCTATGAGAGGGCTTTATAAGCACAGAGGATTCACTATCGCTTCAGTGTTTGTAGCCTGCAAAATTTCTTATATCACACTATTTAATGACTATAAATCAGATTACCTATCTCTTCTATCAAAGGCCGAATTTTAGATTTTTGAGAATTGAGCAGAAGCAGGCAGCAAACTCACCTGGAAATTCCATTTTTAACAGGGCCGTCCCTCCAATGAGCACTGTTTTCTAGAAGTAGTGCCAATAGCGACATCTACTGGTGATTCCAGAGCAGGACTTCTCTACAATACTTTAAATATATTTTAAATATACTTTAATTTTTTTTTCTTACAGTGAAGAAAAACAATGTTTTTATGACAACACGTCTGGTACAAGGGAATGTTGACATGAATAGCGTAGAGCAAGGTATGACTCTTCAGTTTTAAGAACCCCAGAAATTCTACATCTCACCATCTATCTGACTGTCTGTCTGTCTGAGGCACAAAGGAAATTGTATTAGAACTCAGAAGAAAAACATCTGGGCAGATGGGCTGTAAAACCCAGCAGCTACCTAGAGGAGAGATGGGGAAAGCCATGCCACCGAAGCTGGCGTCGAAGTCAGACACAGTGGACAAGCAGCCACATGGCCAGGACTGAAGCTTTAGCGAAAGAGTTTGGACACTCAGAATATTGGGAGGAGCCCAAAATGCCAAGGGAGGCATGCTTAGAAGACAGATAGAAGGACATAAACAAAACATTAAGCTTTTCTAAATAACTTAGAAAAGTAGGCAGACTTACAATTCTATATGGCTGCACTCCATAAGCTTCTGTTCACCGTGCATATTTTAATCTCTCTTGCCCTCTCCTCCCACGTGTGTGTGTGTGTGTGTGTGTGTGTGTGTGTGTGTGTGTGTGTGTGTACTGTGCATGTGCACAGTGTGGTGGGTGTATATAGGTAGGAAAGAGGGACAAAACATGGAGGATAAGAATGTTTGATTAGACAAACCTTGCAAACAAAAGAAACACATATTTGGCAAAAGCTAGGTAAGAAGTGAGTAGCAGGTAATTCATGTGCTATGTTGACTTTGATTAGTCCCTAAACACTTAGTTGTGATTCATTTTTTTAAAAAAACATATTAAAAATAGGAACAAAACAACAGAGTATTTCACTAATACGGACTGAACGTTTCACTCTGTTCTTTCCACTCTGCTCAAGGACCTGTGAGACACTTGGAGCATGTTCTAAGACCTGCTATTCTACAGCCACCTCAGGCTCAAAGCTGCAATAAAGTAAGCAAAACATTTGGGCACAGTACATCAAAATCCTGCAAAATTAAGGAAAAAAACAAGCACGAGGTAAGAAAATTCCCTGTGGCCGAAGCAATACTGAAATGCTCTTGGTGATCTCTTTAAGTTGGAGAGTGTTCTCTGAACCAGATATTGTGGTTGCTGTAACTCCCTGGGGGAAAAGCTACACAGCAGGCAGTGGGAACTCATGAGCATAGTAAGAATACCAGAATGCTGACAGTATGAAACTCAGGGAAACAAGAGTTGGGCAGAGGCCAGAACCTGCAGTCAAATAATGGCGGGGTGGGGTTCTGCATCCCCAGCTGTCTGACACCATAGTGCCACTTTGCCAGTTTAGGTCACGCCAGACACTTACTTCTTCATGAATAGCAGCAGCAAGGGCTCCACACACGGAATAATTGGGTAGGGAATCTTGGTAGCTTCCAGAGACATATAAGAATTCTCTCTTTGAATACTGAAGGGACTGAATCACTCACTGTATGCTTTCCTAAGGTGATACTCTTTGTGTTTAGGACATGCTGACATGGGATTCTGGAGTGTTCTATGGCTGCAGCTCTCTCTAGCAGAGACACTCAGGAGGAATGGAACACAGCTTAGGTGGTTGGAATTTGGGTTATTCTATCAGCCATTTGTTCTCAAACTCTTCAGGGTTGTTCAGCTGGTTTGGTTTGGCTTTCCCTAAACACAATGACAATCAACGCATGAAAGTGAAATATATCAGTCATTTTGATTAAGGAAAAAATCAGAATAGAAGTAGTCTTGCCCAGCAACTGCCTGTGCTTATCCAAACCAGGAACCCAACATTCTAATTAACAACGAAATGACGGAGTTAAACTTGGTCAGCATTTTCCAACGTTGTTATGCTTCCAAACCCTGCTCTTCTTTGTAAGATATGATTTTATGAGACCCATTGTGAATTTTAATAAACATTTAATCAATTGTGCATGGAGATGATAAGCAGTTTATAAGGTAAACATATTTTTAGTTTTAGAGTAAACTAAAAGTTTAAACTTTTAGTTTTAGAAAGTTTTAGAAGTTTTAGAAAACTAAAAGTTTTCATTAAAATACAGTCTACCCACCAGGTGGTGGTGGCGCACACCTTTAATCGCAGCACTCGGGAGGCAGAGGCAGGTGGATCATTGTGAGTTTGAGGCCAGCCTGGTCTACAGAGTGAAGTCCAGGACAGCCAGAGTGACAACAGAGAAACTCTATTTCAAATACACACACACACACACACACACACACACACACACACACAGACACACACACACACACACAGACACACACACAGACACACACACAGACACACACACACACACACACAGACACACAGACACACACACACACACACACACACACACAGACACACAGACACACAGACACACACACACACACACACACAGACACACACACACACACAGACACACACACACAGACACACACACAGACACACACACACACACACACACACACACACACAATCTAGTAATAACTTTTATCTATTTAGAAATGTTGGGGAAAATAGCATTACTTAAATTATTTAAGAAAAGTTTACTAATTTTTGAAATGCTACACACCATTTTGGAATGGTCTGTACTGTAATTAAAGACAAAATTTTTATTATATATTATGACATCTAGAGTATAGTGATATTTTTCCCTTGTCTTGGCTTTTATAAATTTCAACTGTGTGTGTGTGTGTGTGTGTGTGTGTGTGTGTGTGTGTGTACCTGAATTATAAAACAGAAATTTCAAGCTCTACTTTGCAAACATTTCATTATTTATTTTTATTATTTATTTATTTGTTTGTTTGACAAGAGAATTAAGACTTCACTGATCTCTACAGAGTTAATGTGGCAACAAATTTTCCAACCAAACATTAAGATTAAGGTTGAGACTGACCACTCAGTACCGTTTCTCAGGTGTTAAGTGGCACAACAAACCCTCTGGAAGCCTGTCTAGTCCCCTTCTCTTCCTGATCCAGCCTGGCACCTGGAGAAAATCTAGGCATATCTGCATTTTTGTCATGGGCCCTTTCCTGTATTCCAGCCCAAGAAGTTCAAACCGGGCCATGTTAGCTGTCTTTTGCTATTGCTGTTGCTGTGAAGAGATACCAGGGCAACTCAGAACATCTAATAAGGGGCTTGCTTACAGTTTGAGGGCCAGCCCATCACCATCACGGCAGGGAGCATTGCAGCACATAGGCAGGCATGGTGCTGGAGGAGTAGCTGAGAGCTAAATGCTGATCCACATGCAGAGACAGGCACTGCGCATCAACACCCCCTAGTGACAACTCCAACAACACCACAGATAATCCTTCCCCATCAGTTGTGGGCTAAGCATGCACACATGAGCCTATGAGGGCTAATCTCATACAAGGGCACACTTGTAATGTCAACTCCTGGGAGATGGAAGGCAACACCCTGGGTTATGCTGTGTACTTTTAGCGAGTTTGAGGTGACAACCTGTCAAAAGCCAAACCCCAAGAAGAATTCTGGAGTTCCCATTGTCTCCCTTTCTAATGTGTGGGCAGTAAGTAGACACTCAGGTCTAGCACAGAAATTTAAGGCTTAAGGGACAGGGATTTGTGAATGGTGCTCATGGGAGATTTCTTTGTAATTTAAAGATCTACTGAATAGAAATAACTCCCAGTTATTGAAAGGTCCAGTTGGACATGCCTGTTATAATAAAGTTTGCTGTTTCATGGTGATCTTTGAAGCTCCAGAGACGCATTATCTATGAAATTCAATGACTCAAGTTTGACTAAATGAGTATCATGTATAGATATATGAAAATTATCCCTAAATGAACTTTATAGAAGCATTCTCTTACATTTCTTATTGACATATATCAGAACTAGATCAATTATTGTCCACCCTGCTACTTTTTAGCAAAAATATCCACTGTCACTCATAATTAAAGAACTACAAACTAAAATAGGGTACCATTTTAATATAAAAGATTAAAGAAAATATATAAACTTTGGTAATAGTGTGTTTCTTGTAGTCTTTGAAAAATTCCCTTTGGCATTAGATAACCATTTGGTGTGCCCCTCGGGAGGACTGTATCCTCAGCTCTCAGCATTCCTTGGTTACCTGTAGGTCTTTGTGTAGGTTGAGGCCCCTGGACTTCCCTGGCTTCTCACCCTTCCCCCATCTACATTAGCAAATCTATTGCTGTTGTCTTTGTTCAGCTCATGTTTAGTCCGTCATGTTGGTGAGACTTTATGGGATGGTCAGCCCTGAAGACATGTACATGTAAACAGCATTATACAGACGAAGCAGGTTGTAGTCATGCATTTAGAAATTTATATATATAATATAAATATATATATATATATATTTATATATATGTGCAACACACACACACACACACACACACACACATACACACATACACTTATTTATGTAACAACAATTAAGGGAAAGAGGCCGTGAATTTGAAACAGCAAAGTGGGGTATATGGGAGGATTTGGGGGTGAAAAAGAGACGGGGGAAATGATGTAATTATAATCTCAAAAAGTAAAGTAAATACCTTTAAAATTTCACTTTACAGGGTTGAGGATTTGGCTCGGTGGTACAGCACTTGCCTAGCAAGCACAAGGCCCTGGGTTTGGTCACTGGTTCCTAAAAAGTAAATTCCTCTTTTCCTCTTACTTAACAAACAAGATAATGGAACTCACTGAGGCATCTCCATACATACCTAGCCTTCCCTTCATCCATCCTCCTCTCCTGCGCATCTCCTTCCTTCCCCTAAACAGTGCTTTATCTGTTTTCAAATCACATACTTTAAAAAAATCCTACATTCTGCAGACAATGTCCACTTACTGTGTATAACTCAAAACAAAAATGCCTAAAGCTATTTTAAGCAACTGAGAGTAAAATCTATCACTTGGACTGAAGGACAAATTATTTGAGCCATAAGGTCATCTGCACATACTTGACCTTGGCTAACTGAAGTACATGCTGATAGTTGCCAGTTTTTAAGTTCCTACTATAACAGGGAAATATTAATGCTTTTCTTGATTGGTATAAAAATTCAACAGAGCCCACCTGAATTTGAAAACATGAACTCACCCCCCCCAACACATTTGCAAATCCCTACAGGGGAGGAGAGAGATCCCAAAAACCATAGTAAACGCTAGACCAGATGAATTCTTTACAGCTGGATCTACTCGAGCGCTGAAATCCCTCACTCCCACACTTATTGGTAACAGTATGGGTAGTGCACATTCTGTACATGCTCAAAACCAGTTTCAACCCACAAAAAAATGGCAGGATAAAGAGATGGGCCGAGTTTTCTCTTACACTGGGTAGCTGTCGTTGTGAGGCTCTTGGGGCATTTCTAGAGATTAATTAGTCCTGAGAAGTACCACAACTAATGCAGAAATAATAATTAAACCCAAATGGATAAAATAGGAAACGAAAGGGCAACATGTTTTGGGCATACTGTAATGAAGTATGTAGTTCCTGGAATCAGAAAGACTTGTACTTAATGCCAGCTCCATTCATATGACTTGGGTGAATTCTCTGTGATCTTTCCATCAATCTGCTCACCTGTAAACTGTGGGCAGAAGAAGCACAACGCGCACTTATCTGTGACGAGCACCTAAGATGAGGCACGTGGGCTGCGAGGTGCTTCTGAACACAGGAAGCTTTTAGCATGTGTGACTATGACTTTTTTCTGTCTGATGTTTCTAGACAGGATAATTCTAATGGGATTTCAGGGATGGATTTCTTTTCTTTCTTTTTTTTTCAGATTTCTGGAGTGAACTCTAGTTCACTAAGTGAAAATTTACCAAATGACAGAAGTTCAGTCCAGCTGTCTACTAATCCTCACGTCTTGGAGGCAGCAGCAGGGTAAAATAATACAGCTTGCGTGTTCCTTCCCCACGTGGATGGGACTAGAAGTGTTTCAGATTTTTTTTTTTTAGATTTTTTGAATGCACATATAATGCACAGGCACAAATGTAATATTTGAATGCACATAGTATAACTAGTAACTTGGGGGATGGGACCAAAATCTAAACATAAAATTCACATACACAGATTTACCTTCACTTAGGGTGTGTAATCTGAATGTAATTGTATCCAATATTTTTAATGATTTTTTTACTCTGGCCCATTATACGAAGCCAGGAATTTTCTACTCATGATATTGTATCAGTGCTCAAAATGCTTCAGATTTGGGAGGATTTTGTACTTCCAATTCTCTAATTAGGGACGTTCAACCTAATGAGAAAACCAAAATGTTTCCTTTTCCTTTACGTTTTCTTTGACCATTTTAACATACACTGCAGTTTTCTGACACTGTTTGAGTCAATTGTCAAGAATCTCATTTGAAAGCATGTTTTATAAGAACGTCAGTTTAGAAATCTCCCTAGACTACCTCAGCTATCCCTCTGTCAACATCACGATACCCGATTGCCTTCGTTACCTCATGGACTTGGGTCGGAATATTTCAAAAAGATACAATTAAACTTCAGCTACAAGCCATCTCGCTGTTAGTCTTCCTTCCTCCTTCTTTGATGTCCTTTCCCCTCTTCCTAATCACTTTTGTGTTATCCATGATTAACTGGCATTAATTGTGTAGATAAACGGAAAACAGCATGCATCTGTTAAGTGAAAAGTTAATGTTACTTAGTATTACCAGCGACGAAGGAGCGCTTTATCTGAGAGAACACCGAAAGTACTGTAGCAAACACTGACTCCCACAGGTAGGCTCCAACAAAGACAGGGCTGCAGGTTTGATTTTCTTATCACGCAAAATAATTTTAATATAAAAAATCAAATTTCTTGGAGTAGAAGAATTAAAACAATTCGCACTCCAGTACAACTGATAAGACACCCTGCAGATCGTGGGTGGCTTAAAGCATCATTGGTCACTGAGGACAGAGATTAATGGTTTGAGATTGTTGGAAGTGCGACTAGATAAGGGCTGGGCAGTCCTCCAGCTGATCATACAGCCTGCATAGCGAGCTATATGAGGTCATCCGTGTAGTCAACAGCAATGTTGTAACAGTCAGCAACAGTGTTCTGAATATTAACCCCCGACCCCGAGTCCTTAGCTTGTGTTTTTCCTTCACTTCTCATTCATTTCAGAGGAACAAAGCAGTGTCTTTATGTTTTATATCAACATATTGTAACACCTGGTTATTCTGCCTGTTAAGGCTTAAAGCGGCTTCATCCACAAATTTAAAATATCAAATACTTGTTTCTTTTCGTAGATGCCAACCAAACGAAGATAAGTGTTCTTTTAAAAGCCGCAGTCCTGACTTTGTTTTCGGAGAAAACATGGTAGAAAGAGTTTTGGTAAGATTTTGGTAACTTATCTTAGAAGAACTGTCGTTTCATATTTCTGAAGGCAAATTAATTAATGTTCATTCCGAGCATACTTCTTAGGTCTGTGTTAAAAGTCGCAGTTTCTTTCTTTAGCTTAAAACTGCTTCTGGGAAGCATGTCCTAGCTGTTTGAATATTAGGTGCGAAGCCTATAGAGGAAGGAAACTATATGATCATTCCATTATTACTGATGTGAAGTGTCAAACAATCCTCTGACTTGTAAACCCAAGGTACCCACGGAACGCTCAGAAACATGTAGTAGTCACATAAGCTCAATAATTAATATTTTAATATAGTGCTTCTCGGCGTGTTTTCTTCTTCAATTTTTAAAAGTTGTTTGACGGCTTCATAAGGTTAGACTATGAGTCTCTGTCATTTTTACCCCACCCCCACTCTCATCTTCCTCCCTCTCCTGCTGGAGCTTGTCTCAGCAAGTTCTGGTCCATTCGTGTATTCCTTTTCTGCGTGGCCCACCGAACTGAGTTTCTTGCCTGAGCAGGAGTGGGAGGTTATTTACTGGAGCAAGGGCAACTTCTCAGTGGCTACACCACTGAATAAATGTTACCATGTTTAAAATAATTGAACCGATATGCTCTTATTGACTACTGCTGAACCTTTACTTCAAAAAGCCTTATTGTAACCTTTTGAATTTTAAGAGAAAATCTGGGTGCTTTGCTTGTCTGGGAGACATACCTGCCAAGTGAAATCTCCTAACTGCTATTGCTATCATTCTTAATTCCTGTGCTGCTGCTTGCCTAGAACTGTGATTCTAAGACAGCGTTACTGAAGGCAAGGAGCAGTGTAGCAAAATGAAAGCTGGGGCATGCCTGCACACTCCCATGACACAGGATTTTCCAGCCTTTACTTCAAGTAGGGTGATGTCCGAGTTGGGCAGAGGTTTTTCTGATCAAAGAAGTATGTAGGAAACTGTCACGATGTCACAGCGAGGGGCTGGGGAGATGGCTCAGTGGGTATGAGCACTTCCTGTGGAAGTATGAGAATCTGTGTCTGAATCTGCAGCAGCCATGTAAACCAGCCTAGCTAAAGCATCGAGCCTCTGTCTTAGCAAGAGACCCTGTTTCAAGGCAGTAAGCACCCGATGACTTCCTCCCCTGGCTTCTGCATGCCTGCGCCCCATGGATGAACACATCTGTGTTCACTCACATCTGCACATTTACCACATCCATAACACAAACACACCTCCAAAGCAAGTACCACAATGAGATGCATTATTTTATATAACCAGCACATGCTCATACAAATGAAAAGAATACAAATTCTGAAAGCCAGTTGATTCAAGAGTTTTAGGGCTTTCCTGAGTCAGTTGTTTTTCTCTTTTTTTGGGGGGGGGTGTTGCTTGCTGTAGACATTCTTCATGATTGTCCTTAATTCCAAGAGTAGTTTTGTGGTTTGTAAGCCTAAAGTAGCCTTCTGTCACTCCCAAGAAGGCCAATTACACATGGAGGTATTAGTCTCTCATCCAACACCGGGAGGCTGAGATAGAAGGACGGACAGCTTTAGGTCGGCCTGCACTAAACAGTGAGATCATCTCAACCAATCAGAACACAAACACAAACAAATAAACAACGAAGGGCACCTCTACTCATATCGGAGATACCGATCCACATCTTTGGATCAGAACTGGAATGTCCCAATTAAGCTCCAGGGAAATCCCGTGCAGTATATTTAGGCAAGTCTGTTAATTTTGCGTTTTCTTTTTCTAAGTTTGACACTAGAGTGGCCATGGGCTCTGTGGGACGCCAGCACAACATCCATGCTTTTCACATTCACAGGACATTCAACTTACCAGCCACAGGCCGGGCGGGTTCCTGTGGTCCCTCAGTGAGGCCCAGGGCTCCCACACTGACGACCTCATGAGACTCAAATAGCTTACCCTTCAGTCTAAATGATAGTGTTTCCCTTTTAGTTGCTTGAAATAGTTTTAGGCATATTTGGTTTGGTTTATACACAATACATAAACTTTGATGGATTTTTGAATGTAGATTTTTAAAAAAGTATGTAAAAGCTGAAGGAGCACTATTTGGGAGGAGGATGTACATTTGGAGACCACGAGGTCTCTCTTAATACTCTCCAATTTATTCCTGGGAGTCAGGGTCTCACCGACCCCTGCAGCTCACTGAACTAGGTTGGCTGGCTGGAGAGCCCCTCTCTCCACCTGTCTCTGCCTCCCCATGCTGGCAGGGTCACAGGTCCATGTGGCTATGCTTTTCTGTGTGTGCTGGGCATTTGTCTTCGAGCTTGCACAATAACCACTATTACCCACCGAGCCATCTCCCTTCTCCTCATATGGGGAGCCTTGAAAAGAAATCCTACAGCTGGGCCTCACCCAGATTCATTAGATCAGAAATGCTGTGGGCTAGTTCAAGGGTCAAGTAATTCTAATGTACAGCTAGGTTTGGAATCCACCTACATAGTTATGCAAAGCTAAGGCAGACAGGACTCTAGAGAGGCTTACAGTGTAGTAAGGGCGACAGAGAGAAACCTATGAGAACAAAGTACAGTTGGGTTCATGGTGGTTTGGTGTGAGAGCTATGCTTGCTTTGAGGGATATAACTGTCAATATTTCCCATGGACATTTTGGATGTGGCTTATAACAGACTGGAGCTTCCCATTTCTCTCAAAAAGGATGTCCCAAGGACACCACAACAATCCAGATGGTTTGTGTTTTTCCTTTAATTAATCTTGCGAACCCATGGCCTTGTGGTTGGGGGCCAGAGTGCATTCCTGACCTGTTGGCTGACCATGTGCTTTTCGAATGAGTCATCACTAATCTTTCTGAGCCGGTTCTTCTAATTTCTTAAAGTGAAAATGACTATGCGCGGTCTTTACTTAGCTTTAGGGACTATCCTGATTTCCAATTAAATGACATGGTGGGATCTTGAGTTCATAAAGTTCATTCATACCTATGAATGTGTTCTTAAGGGGCCAGCACTGTTCCACAGTCACTGTTCTGCAGTACACACACAGCTGTGAATAGGACGCTTGCTAATCTTTTTCATACAGACTTTTATCACATCGGCTATTCAGAGCCTTGAAAGTGACTGTTGGTAGGCTAGGGAGACGAGGAGGGCACCCGCCACCAAGCCTGGTGACCTCAGTTTGATCTGAGGGACTTACATGGTGGAAGAAGAAAACTGATTCTAGCAAGTTGTCCTCTAACCTTCACACACGTGCCTTGGCATGTGCATGCCTACACACACACACACACACACACACACACACACACACACCAGTGATAATTGGCAAACATTGTCAGAGGAAAACTCTGGCCTCCCTTTGCTTTCTGAGACATCTAGTGGAGTTTTCTTTCCTGGAAGGAAGACAACACAGTGAACCCCTAAGACCACTGAGAAATACAGAGAATGCTTTGGGCTAGCCTGGTGGGACACAGAGTGATAACCTCCCGCTTCCCTGCTACTGAGCTTTTCTTACTTCCCTAAAACCAGACCCATGTGGACAGGCTGGGATAATTGGGTTCTGGTTTTTGAGGTTAGAACCAACTCTTCCTGACAGTAGGTCAGTTCTCTTTGGGTACAGAGAGGATTCGAAACAAAACACAGTAGCTAGTTTCTGTGTGCTGTGTTGAAAAAGAAAATCGATCTTTTGGCTTACTGCAAGTATCTAGGCTTAAGATTAAACAATGCACATTTTCCCCCACTTAGGGCACTCAAAAGCTCTCCCAGCCTCCACTTCAAAATTATTCATATGCCAAGGAAAAAACATTCAAATCTGTTCTGAAATTTCCTAACGCCTCTTCAAACCCAAGTAAGAATTATTTCATTTGTAAAACATTTAACTTCACTGTCTCCTATTGTCTTTTATGTGTATGGGTGTTTTGCCTGCATGTATGTCAGAGCACCAAGTATGTGCCTGGTGCCTAAAAAGACCAGAAAAGGGACCATGTGGGGCTGGGGGCTACAGCAACCATGTGGGTGCTGAGAATTGAAGCCGGGGCCTCTGGAACAGCAGCCAGTGCTCTTCACCACTGAACTATCTCTCTAGCCCCTTGTCTCTGTTTTTTAATGGCATTTACTTAATATCTATACAATTTTAAAAGTCTACAATCCAGTATTTAAAATTGTTTTGGCAAGAAGCAAAACATATAATTAGATTACAATAGAAAACTTTAAAATTATTGACTTAATACGATGGAAGAGTAAATTAGGTGGTTTTAATCTACTCGAAACAGTTTGACCTTTAAAATATAAGGTAAGAAGATGTGTTAAAATGGCTAACAAGTTTCATGGTAGAGAAAATTAAAGTATTACTTTTTTTTCTACTGTTTTCTTTTTAAAACAGACTCTATAAAAAACGTATCTCTAATCGAATCAGCTGCCGCTTTTTCTTCCAAACCATCACAGAAATACTTGCTTGAGAAAATTGATGTCATAACAGGAGAAGAAACAGAACATAATGTGTTAAAGGTTTGTATGCTGTATATGTTTTTTCTAGTATTATATAGACTGAAGCCAACATCAGCATAGCTAGAAATAGTTTCATGACTAAGTTGTTTGGATAGAAACTCTTTGAGGCTTGTCAAACCTCATTGTTACTCTTATCTTCTTAAATTCTGTGTATGTGTGAGAGTGTATGCATGCGTGTGCATGTGTTTACATGTGCTTGCCTGTGTTTGTGCTTGTGTGTGTGTGCATATGTGTTTGTGACCTTCAGGAAGACAAGCTGCTAGGTATACAACCACTTACTCTAGTCCTCTAAGAAAAGTCAAGGACCCTAATTTAGGGTCCTCTCGCTTCGGCTCCCTGAGTTCTGGGTTATGTGTGCACACAAGGTTAGGATTCTGTCTAAAATAACTCGGACCCCCACTCCATCTTTCTCACGTCTGCTTTCACAACCAGTGCCATTTTGATTATCAACTCTGCTAATACTGAAACGTGACTTAATTTCAGTTGAAGATAAAAAGATTTGGGGTTTTTGTTTGTTAACCTGCAGAATTTTACATAGATTAAGAACTTCGCAGGTGTACCACAGCATCTAGTTTGGCCTGGGTGGTGTCAGGGTATTCACTGTAACCTCATGTTTAAAGGCACCAATCTCCCTTTCCCATTCTTCATTTTCTACAATACTCTCTCCACTCCCCTTTATTTCCCTATGACCTAAGGTTACTTTTGTTTTAAATTAGTACATCTCAAGGTATAATTTTGGACTAATTGAAGTAACTCCTAGGGGTCAATTCCTGAAGTGCTGCATTTTCATCTGGCAACCATTAAATGACCACAAGGGACCCTGTTACCACATCACAGTTCTGCATGTCTGTGTGCTGTGTTAGAAACATTTTAGCATGCAAATCATCATGACTCATTTCTTTCAAATAACATTATGTGGACAAAATAATATCAAGTGTAATGCAGAAGTTGGTGTATAGAGACATATTAAGTAAGAAAGCAGCAAGTACACATGGTCTCCTGTGGTTTTAAGAAACGACGAGAACATATATGTATGGGTATATAGAAAGGATAAATAAAGTACAACAGTGGCCACCTGCTCCAAACGTGGAAGACGGAGAGCGAGGGCTGGGAAGCCTTTTCACTCTGTGCTGTTATTTTTACATTTTGGCAGATTTAACCATTCAGAGACTGCATGTTCTTGAAAGCTAAAAATCTCAAAATCTAGTTTACTAATCATTAACAAAGATTAATGTAGTACAGGATAAGTCAGATACAATATTGTTAGGACACAAAGAATTTAATCTGAAAGTTTTTATGTATTTGACATTTTAAAAAACTGTCATTTTAGATCAATTGCAAGATGTTTGTACTCCACAAAACAACACAATCGTGGATTGAAAGAGGCCGGGGGATACTGAGACTGAATGACACAGCAAGCAGCGACTGCGGGACACTACAGTCAAGGCTAAGTAAGGAACTATTTTGTAAAGTAAGCCATGACTTCTGGGGTAAAATGACTCACACAGATGCACAGTGATTTCTGTGGATGGATTATAAAAGACACCAGTGTAAGTCTGACCTCTAACATACTCTAGCTTCATGTTTCCAGGAGGCGCACCTGTCAGACAGCATGGGTTCTATTTTTCACTCCACCACTGACTAGCAACTCGAAAGAAATTGCTTGACTATATGAGTTCAAAATGTGAATAACTGTAGTCTGTGGCTTTTTCAGTGTTTGTGAGAATTTGCTGAGAGACTGTCTTTTAAATTTTTTTGAACAACTGTGAAAATTTGATGAGACACTGTGTGGACAGCATCCGTGTCAAAGCTAAGCACACACCTGAATGGTGGCATCGTCAGTACTGGAAGGGGTATAAACCAAGTTACTTTGCAAGGTTGGAAGTGTGGGGGAAAGAAACACTTGATGTATCATGTGACCTTGGCATCCCAACACAGTGAAGAGCTGGATGAAGGGGTAGTTTCTAAGGAACCACTTGTGTGGCTATTGAGTCCTGCAGCAGATGGGTGGTCTGAAGCTGGGGAAAGATTCCAGCTGTTTGTCATCCAAAAGGGTAGCGTGGGCTTCATTCAGAGGCCCAAACTCAGAGTGAGCATGGGCAGAGCCAAACTGTGGTGAGCTCTCCTGCCAATCAGTTCTGAGAGGTCAAACCTTTGAAGGAAACTGCAAGTGGAATTTGGATCTGGGCATATATGAGGGTTTGTTGAGTTTCAAATGATAATCTCAAAAAAAAAAAAAATGGGAAGGAATAAAATTCAGATCAAAAGAACAAGAACAGGATTTTCAACTTTGTAATGGACAAACAGGTTGCTAAATAGTGCAATCAAGTGACATTCACCAGTACTGGCTGTTCTCTACTCTGGTTTAATTCTACTGTTTGCCAGAAAAAAAAAAAAAAAATTAAAACCCAAATTCCAAACACCTTTTTTGGTTGTTGTTATGTGGGT
Source organism: Cricetomys ansorgei (assembly GCA_026225945.1). Taxonomy (NCBI): domain Eukaryota; kingdom Metazoa; phylum Chordata; class Mammalia; order Rodentia; family Nesomyidae; genus Cricetomys; species Cricetomys ansorgei. The sequence continues at coordinate 4,856,659 of JAMJFZ010000107.1, forward strand.
AATAATGCAGAAAATAAATCAATCAAAAAATAGATAAGCTAATATTAGAGTCTCTCTTCTAGAAAGAGCCTGTAAGCAGAACGCATTCTGTGGACATCATTCTCTGTAGACGGTACAGTTTGTGGTTCATGGTGCTGTACTTATGTGGCATTTTTAACGTATTATTCCACGATGCCTTTTCCATATGAGTATCTTTCTCTAGTGTTGTTAATGGATTTGTAGTGTTCTAACGGCTGGCTCAGCTGTAATTTCTCTGATTCGATGTTTGAACACTTAAACTTTGTTTCTGTTTTTTTTTTTCTCATTGTAGACATTTCTTACATAATCTTCATGCCACCGGGTTTTAAAGGAAGCCCTTTAAATTTAATCATTTAATCAATCTAGAAAAAAACATAATTCTAACATTGAAACTAAAGTGACTAAACTTTCCCAAAAGTAAGGACAACTTTGAAAACCAAGTTATAATCTAGTTAAATTACTACTCACTAGTGAAAACACGGCTTGAAAAACAATTACAGGGTTAACTTTTCCTTCAAAAATGTTTATTTTTTTAAAGGTTAAGACATTAGGAACTCTAATCTGACTCATTCACCTCCCCATCACAGTCATGCGCAACCAAGGCAACCTGAGACTGGTTCTCAACAGCAGACTCTGGGCCCAAATGAAGATTCAAAGAGCAAACCACAAAAACTTGCGAATAACAGCAACTGATTTAGAAGATGATGGTATTAAAGTATTTTTAATTCAGGTAAGTTACAGATTTCAGCAATGAAGGGTCATCTTACTAATAATTAGCCTCTTGCAATTCCTAATTCATTCTTTGGATTTTGTTATGACAATCTGCATGATTGTCAAAGCAATCAGCTGCTCATTATGGTTATTGACAATCTAATACGGCCTAAGATCTACTCAAGTTGACATCCAAGTCAGTATTAATCAATTGGTCCTCATTCTACGACACTTGGATGTTATCATCTATCATTTCCTGTACTATTGAAATTATGTCAGCAAGCTTGTAAGTTTCCAGTGACGACACTGACGCAAGTAGATCCTGGGAAGTCAGCAGAATCTTAACCTGCCGTTTATGCAAATACCCAGATAGAGGAGGCTTTGTGATCACGGCAAAGGAGCCAGTGAGGAATGGAAAAGCACAGGGACCGCAGGCTACAACCAGCCCAACAGTAAATTCCCATTCTGAACATGTGTACATCTCCAGGGTAACGAGATGGCAGCCCAGTTGAGCTGTTCCCTGCAACAGGAATGCCTGACCTCAAACACAGGATACAGATACAAGAGAGCTGCCAAGGACAAAGCCTCCTTCCCGCCACCCCCAACCTCCCACCCCCAACTGGGTTTTTCCGTAGCCTGAGAGCCCAGAAGATTTGAAATATATGAGTACCAAAATGATATTGGAGCAGGTAATAATACATGTAAATAGGTATCCACTAAGTCATGAAGGAAAATGTTGGTACGTGATAAGAACCAAACATTTTAGTGTTTTAAGTGCTTTGTCAGGTATAAATGACTTTTTGAGTATTAAAGTATTAGGGTAAGTTCAATCAGCAGCAATACCAAAAAATTAGAATAAGATGAAGGCTCCTATTTACCATTTAAGGACATAATACCCAGCCCCACTGGCTTTCAGTGAGTGAAGCACTGTGGCAGAGACTGAGATTGACTCTATTCACCATCACCAGACTGTTGCTCAATGCTTGATCTATGCTGGCTTTTAGATTGTGGCATATTCACAAGAGACAAACAAACCAAACACAATAAAAATAATTAACTGCGATCACTATCAACAGTTTAGTCTTATACTAAGAGGTTGAGCATCCTTGATTTAACACTTTGAAATCCGAAATGCTCCCAACTCCAGAATTTTTGAGGCTCAACGTGGAAATTTCCGTACCTGACCTTGTGTGATGGGTCCCAGCCAACCCAGAGACATACTAAATACTATAGAAAATTTCTTACAGGCTATGTATGCAAGGTGCATGTGAACCGTAAATGAATTTTATGCTTAGACTTGGACTCCATCCACAAAATATCTCATTCTGTATGTGTAAATATTATAAAGTCAGGAAAAAGTAAATACATACAAATCCATACGTATGTGTCATATCGGCAAACTCTACGACCTTCAGACAAGCTATGAAGCCTTCGTTAAACTGACTTACTCACATGCAAAATAACGGCAACAATAACACACTTTCTAAAGCTGCTGATACTAAACAGCAAAACGATGGTAAAACATTAATTTTTCTTAATGTAAATGAGTGTTTTAATGCTATAACTTAAACATGTCCGTTTATTTTTTAGCCACGTTTCTAGTTTGTAAAGGGAAGTGGAATAAGTATATCTATACTACTTGCTTTTGCTAATGAAAATGGAATAAAAACACAACAGCTAATGCTGTGCCAATATTAAGCTATTGCTGCCATTATTTTATATTAATGACAACCAAAATTAGTTTGGGAAGATTTTGAGAAGTATGACATCTGGAAATATCACTGATTCCTCATAGCTTTGCTTCTCCAAAAAGCTGTGTGAGTTGGAGGGTTGTAGTAATGCACCTACTGTGTAGGCTCACCAAGAAAGACACCGAGCCAATTCATGGGTACAAACCCTGCCAGACCTCAGCAGAGGGAACCAGCATCCTGGTAAGCTCCATACTGGACAGTGGAACCCTGAGCTCCCAGCTCAGGTGTTTTTACTGATACAGAACTTCTCGGGTGTTCTACTGATCGCACGTGCAGATCATAAGCAATCAAACATCCCCCACATAAATCCAACACCTGCAGATAATACAAAAGGCCTAGGGAGCCTCCACCTAACAGTGCAGGAAACAATTATTTTATACATAATTAAAAATAAACTTCCACAACAGAGGGGTGGGTAAGTAAAATCACGGAAGGAAACAGAAGTCATTTTCCTCTAAATAGTATTCTACAGCATCAGGCAGCAGAGGAAGAACCTTATCTTAAAGACTTAAATTCAAATAGGATTCTTAAATTACAAAAGTATATTTTCTCAATTTGAAATGTACAAATTGAGATCTCATAACATTATTCACTTTGGGATACAATTTGGTGTAAAATGAATTGGCTTTACTTCTTAACATGTTGAGTTCTTGGTATTTATTTACCTTCCAGACTTATGTAATACAATTCCTTTGTTATCTGTGAGAGATAAAAAAGATATAAATATGGCTAGACCGACCCACTACGTATAGTGTTAACAACTTAATTTTTCTCATGAAGGCTAGTGCCAAAGACATAGGCTACCTGTATGCAGCAATACATCACCGTCTGGTTGCCCTGCGAAACTTCAGCAAGCAGGGTGATGGTGGTCCAGCCGAAAGCCAGCCGGATGCAGTCCTCCAGCAGTTCAGCTGCGAGAGCTGTGACGAGGATGAGGATGATATCACACAAGTGACTAAAAATGGGCCAGGTAAATAATTCTTGTATTGTTAGGTCAGAAGCCTAAAAGCAACATTGCAAGCATAGTCGAGTATATTAAAAGGCTCTTCAGTCGTGAAACTGGTTGCTTTAAGTGAGTGGTGGTTGGAGCCTGGCTGTTTGGATCCAGGCGTGGGTTGGAAAAAAAAATCTGTCTTCTATGAGTGGTCTTCAAGTCAGTTTCCCTGCGACACCCATAAATCATTTGCCTGTAAATTCTATAAAAGATTATATTCACAATTTAAATTACATTGCTTCGAAAGTAACTACTATTCTTGTTCATTTTCCCTTCTTCAAGTCTTCTCTTGGCTATAAACAGAAGAATCAGAAATGTATGCAATGGGGACCCAGGAAAATCTAGAGTCTTGAAAATCTTATTTATTCCCCTTTTGAAAATTGATTTAAGTTGTATAAATATTATCTGCAAGGCCCTCCTTTGACTAGGACAAAAATTACTACCTTTCAAAATTATGTCAGAATTCATGTATGAACTAAGGCCAAAACAAAATCAGCAGTAAACAGATTTTAGATTTTAGTGCTTGTCATGATGTGTGGATTTAAAAGTAACACCCATCATTATTGGTGTGGGGGGGGGGCGGTGCCAAAGAACTAGTAAGCACTGCTCTGTTCCATGGATGGCACTAGTCTAACAGAGTCATCCGGTCATTTCCAGTCACGGTTTCACTCTAGTTCTGTCTAGAGAGTTGTAACAATATAAAATGAGAATGTGGTGAAAATTTCCAACTTTCAATCATTTTAAAATCTTAAATTTGATTTAATCAGATATAATTGTAAAAATTATCAAAGAACGTATAAACAGGATGAAAGACTTTGCTTAATATTAAAATCACAATTAAAAGGAAAATTCTACCATAGGCACAGATTAGGATCACATGTCGCTTGATTCAGTGACCCAGAGAATGCATCAATATGATTTTCTACTTTAAACAAATCAATAGAACAAAAGGTTTATGTTTTCCAAACAACATGAAATGAATAAGTAAATTATCTTTTGTGTTACTATTTTATGTTGGCCACAATACAACGGAGTCTACTAGAGAATGTCAACTTGAAATAGAGATGAAATGGCCAATTTCATCAATGAGACCCAGTCATGAAGCTTTTACTTTAAGAAAGGGTTGATACGCAACCATCTTACTGTTAAATCAAAGGAAACAATACAAGGCAACTGTCAATCACAGGCCCTCTCCTCTGCTGTTGTATCTCCCTTCACACAGCATCTTCTTTGGGAGCTGTTGCAAACAAGGTTAAAATATTATGGATAGCTGTACAGTATCTCTTTGGACCTGGTTGCCCATGCATTAAATATAATTTTACTTGTCAGAAAATATCATCTGTAAAATTATTAGGAACATCATTGGTGGGATGGCTCAGCAGGGAAAACCTGCATCAAGCACACCTGACAACTTGACTTAGAGCCCCAGAACCCATCTAAAGGTGGAAGGCGAGAACCAACATCACAGAGTTATCCTCTGGGTCCACACACATGCCTGGGCACACGTGTGCACCCCTGTCACACACACATGATAATGATGATAAGCCCCAAAGCTGCAAAAGAACAGCACACACGAACAAAAATCAGCCACACTTGATATAGGGTGGGAGTGAAAACTTATTAGCAATATTCTTGACATTATTTATAAGAACATATTTTTATCTTTCATTTCTTCATCACTAAATAAGGTTTATCTGCATTTGATATTAAGTCTAAATATAATATTGTGTAATAAGATATTTTAAATTTATCACAGATCCTTCAAGGTGGAACCACAGACAGTCAGTTGTCTGCTCATAAGCACCCTCTACTGTAAACATAACATCTACAGAAAGAGTGGGCACTCTACTGAAATGCCAGATCATCCTGAGAAGATTCTACTCATACTTTGAAGAGTTTTTCTTTTTTTTTATTAAAGAAACAGAATTTCTTGTAATTAGACATTTTGTTTTACACTTTAATTATTGTGGATAGAACTTAAGAAATGAACTTCAGGCTGGGTGGTGGTGGCACATACCTTTAATCTCAGCACTTGGGAGGCAGAGGCAGGAGGATCTCTGTGAGTTTGAGGCCAGCCTGGTGTACAGAATGAGTTCCAGGACAGCCAGAGTTACAACAGAGAAACCCTGTCTTGAAAAACCAAATGAAAAAGAAAAAAAGAAAAGAACTTCAGAAGATAAAAATTCATCATTTTGTGGAAGCTAATCTAAAATAGGATTTGATAACTAATTTGGACTATTCATCACATTGATGGGTATAATAATTAAAAATACACCAATTGCTGGCTTGATAAATACCTAACTAAAGTATTTATTTTAGTCATACATTGTCTGGCTATAGAAAAATATTTTACTAATATTTATTTACAGTCATATCTTTAAAGAGTACCATAACTGCAAGGCATTTCATTAAATCATGTTTATCTTCAAGAAATGTATATTTTCACTTACACCTTGAATTTCCTAGTTCAAGTGGGGATTCTTTTCCACAAGTGTCCATTTGTGGGCTTGTATCCATTGCATCTTATGCATTTGACTCACACTCAATCCACAAGAACTGTTGAATATTTGAAGAAAATGTAATATATTCCCCATGTGTCAAAATATATACAAAAGTCAAATATCAGTGTGCTTTATTTATGTGATTCTCTTTAATAGTCTTGTAGGTGTGGCTAGGTAGAAGCCCTTTTATAACAAATGTATCAAATACATGAGTATGTATATGATTATCTCAAATTCCATCATTAAGGTATAGCAACTTCAATAATTTGTAGGAGATGTTTTTATGCCCTTTTGATATTTCTGAGATACTTTATGAATCACATGTGAAAATCAGTTCTCGGTACTTAAGGCCATATTTTATTAGTAGCCCCAAACAACCCTATCTTAGGATAAAGATTCAGGATCCTAAATGGTTTTTTAATGTGCTCTGCACCCTGATACACTTGTAATAATGGTGTAACTTTACAAACTGCTACACTGGAGAAAATACCCTTTGGAAGTATACATATGAATATACATTTAAAAGTTAACATTGCTTTATTGGCTTCAAAACAATAAAAGAATCAGCATGTACATATTTATTAATCAAACCTCAGCTCAAATATGAAAGTTTAGTATACAACAGCTGAATTAGCTCTTAGAGTAAGATTTAATTAATGTGTTCATAAGAAGAGAGAAAAGGTTTAGATAAGAGAAAAAGCTTTAGTATCAGGCGAAGGAGTAAACACAGATAATTAAGATTATTTCTTTCTCCTACCCTCATTCATAAAACACACTCAGTGGATAATTCTTACTAAAAACATAAAGTAATCAGGGAAGTATTTGAAGTAGTATTGGTTCACCTACAAGAGCTTTGTGGGAACATTGTAACTGTACGTTGATTGCTAAAGTGAATCGAAGAACAGAGACTTTATCTCTTGGCATGTTTCTTCTTGTTCCCATACTAGAGTGGAAATGAAGCAATATTTTTCTCCTTGCCTCAAGTATTTTAATATAAATTGAACTGAATGACATTCTTTGGTCCTTTCTGCAGATGGCAAAGGAGAAACAGACTTACTTATGACATATGCAGAATTACCAGGGACCCCCAAGTAGGCTAGAATGTCAGCAAGGCAGAGAGACAGTGAAGACTTCTGGATCATGCAACAGTGACAAAGAGCAGAAACAGGAGATATAGTGCAAGGTCCATCATATGATAAAAGAAACATTTTTCTAGTTCGTCTTTAGTCTGTTTAGCTTTTTTTTTTCTTTTTTTTCTACATTCTTTGTCTCCTTTCAATGTGAAGTATCAATTACATAACAATACTAATTTTCATAAGTTATTCAGACAGGTGACTGCTAATCCTATATTCTGGATTTCCATACAATATATTGTTATTAAAATCTGAATGTACCTAATTTTATATTGGATTTCATATCTTATAGTAAGATAACCTAAACATCATCTCTCAATAGTACTTACTCCAATTGTTTAGCTTAATTATAGACCATTAAATGTTTTTTTTGTTACAGAATATTATTTTATATTTTTATTAGTTACTTCTTGTTGCTGTGATAAAGTATCAGAACAAAGGATTTAAGAATCAAAGAGTTTATTTGGGTTTATAGTTCCAGAGGGAGAATACATATGTTGAGGAAGCACTGCAGCAGGCAGCCAGAGCAGGAAGCTGAGAGACTGATTCCCCGCCCACTGAGAGCAGAGTGAACTGGAGGTGGGACCAGGCTATAACCTATTCCAGTGCCACCAACCAGAGGCTAACTGGTCAAATACTTGAACCTGTGGGGGACATTTCTCATTCAAACCATCACACACATACATTATTATCAAAGCAAGATACCCTTCATCCCCAGGGAAAAATATCTTTACGAGTCCTAGAATATAAGAGGGGTATGCGTCTTTCACAGAGTCACATGTACATGAGAGTTGTAGAGATTGGAATGAGTACATTCTAAAATCACTGGAAGCCCCCAAAACTGCAGATATCAGATAACAGGGTTTCCATAAATTATTAAGAACAGTAATATTTGCTTAAGATGTGGCTACCATGTAGTTGCTTGGATCACTCATCAGAAAACCCTGTAAGTTTTTCCATACTACACCCTTGTGATTAGAATTTGAAATTCAGTGAGTTTAAATTTTCCTTTTTGCCTGAGAGCATGGAAACTGATATTCTGTCCAATGAATGCTAGTTTTGTGTTTTTGCATTTGTCAGATCATATTTACCATATATAATCTGGTATACTGATTGATTTTTTAAATATCAGACTTGTAGTTTCAAACTGGAATATAAGAACATATTAGAGCTTTTAAGACAGTATTTGTAAACTATAGAAATGGTAGAATTATTGAAATGATTGATGAATGGTTTAGCCTAGTAAGGTCTTGATGGTTTGATAGTCTTCTAACTAGAATATCTCTAAGGCTTTTTAATTTCTATCTATCTAGTGGATAAAAACTATTTCACTCTGACCTTAATTTGTATCTTTCTGATATTAAATACGACTGAACATCTCTTCAGGGTTTTATTTTCTGCATGTGTTTCTTTTGAGAATTTTTTATTGCTTTTGCAAAGCTATTTATGCCATCTTCTCCCTTTTGTTGCTTTCTGGTATGTATAACATAAAAGCCAAGTTCCTTAGTGTGGAAATAACACTTGCCTCGGGCTTCCCTGTCTGTGTCTGAAGTATTGCCTCCTAGTGCTGCCTGCTGCTCACAATTCACTAGAATTCAGAATTGCTATGGCACTGGGTCTCTACATATTTATTTCCGTGATTTCTTCTGAAGAATTCTTTCCTCATTCTTGATGACACCAATAGTTTACTATGTATTAGTTCAAGACATTTCCAGGACATCTTCCCTGATTCTTCTTACGTTGGATTAAAACCTGCACCTCTTTATTCTTGTAAGCACTCTGTAGAATTCTATTACCATATAATCTTTAGACTCCTAAAGAACAGAGACTCTATCATTCAATTTCCAGCACCTAGTAGGGTGTTGTACTCAAATATAATTTAGTGTCTACTGATACATGTTGTATATTTGAAGTGAAGAGACATTATCCTATGGTAAGCTCCATAGAAGGATCTGAAGTTCAGGAGAATGATATGGGCTTAAGATGTTGGTAGGAGCTGAAGTCATTTAAAGCACAATGTGTATTATTTGCAACATCTAATTTACATGGTTAGGCACTGATCCATTTATGTACAACTTTACAAGGTAGCTACCATTTTATAAATGAAGAAATAGGCCCAGAAAGATTAAGCAACCAGTTCAAGGTTCACAAAGAAAATACACACTAAAGCTGGGATTTGAATCAGTCTTTCAAAGCCCAAACTCTTCAGTATACACCAGTGGATGAACTCACCAAGGAGAATGGAGTGGGGGGGGGGCAATGAGGAAGAATGCTAGAAGAGACAAGGGCAGGAGCTACTTCCCAGAGATGGGTTTAGGAAGACCTGAAGAAGGGGATTGAGAGATGGAAGGAACGATGCCATTAGGGTCTGGTGTGCTGAGAAACAACAGCCAAATAAATACTCCAGAAAGAACTGAGCCTGTTCAGTGCTTCACAGAACCAGGAGATTTAAGGACTAAATGGTATCTTCTGAGTTTCAATCTGCTCATTTGGTAACTTTGGAAACAGTAGTAGTGAAGTAAGCAGAGGGAGAAGGTAAAAGGTTGGTGACTCCCTTAATGATGGATTTAGAAATGTAAGCCAACCAGGCCCCTGTTCCCCACCAAAAATCAAAAGGTTGGTTGTGTGAGTGCACCGATGACTGATGAACAGGTTACTCTGTCCAGAATCTATACTATATACATAAAGGGGAGACAGGCAATACGCAAACAACTAGGGCTGAGAAGGTTCTTTCATTCTGTAAAGCGTGAAATGTAATAGACACGAGCACATTTAAGAACTGAAGTGGAAACTCCCGTGGGAGAGAGAATTCAAGATACATATGAGAGAATGACTTAATGAAGAGGCAGAAATAAGGTTTGACAAGGGTATCCCACGGAGAGGCTTGTAGCTGGAAGTGGGAGTCAAAACTGTACTTATCTGTGGAGAGAAAATAGCCTGACATTACAGAGGCATCTTGAGTCTTATAAATAGCCTGCCTTTGACTCCAGAAGCCACTTACTGGGAGGGCCAGGATTGCAAAGCAAAGAGGGTGCCACAGCAAGGACCTCAAGGGCAGGAGCCACACACTAGGTGCACGGTCTCACGATTTTTCCTTCAGAATAACTTTCCGTTCTATTTTCTGTATTCTAACATCCGCCTAGATCTCTCCGGTTGTGTAACTGTTGTCATAGACTCTGACCGTCTCCCTGGCTCTGGCTTCCAAGACTAACCAACATTTCGAAGCCAGATCAATAATCATCAAACACTGCTTTGAACTTTGTGTGTGGCTGCCCAGAGGATAAAGTGCAAAGTGCGAACACGCTTAACACTGTGGTCCTACCCAGTTTTCCAACCGTATCTTCTGGTCTAGCCAGACATGCACCACTAGGCAAGGCTCCTTCCCTCATCATCCTCCACGTTTCTCTGTGACAGCACTGTCTCTCCAGGATGGTGGTTTTTGCAGCTTAGGCCCCTGAGCTCCAGATAACGCTCTGCGACCCTTTTCGGTATCTGCAATTCCTAATGAAGGGCTCGGCATCGGCATCTTTGTTTGGAATCAGGCCCTGCAGACTACATGGTTTGGGGCAGGTTAGTGTCCCCGGCGGTGGACACACCGGGTGTCCAGCAGACACTGGTTAAAATTCACCCAAGGCCAGCACGGGACCAGAAAAGTAGGCAAGAACGAAAGCAGCGAAGTCAAGACGCGCAAAGAGCTCGCTTTCCCGCCAGGCGCTCAAAACTCCGCCTACACCCCCCCATGGGCCGCCTCAGACCGGTTCCAGCTGGATATCTTCGGGCAGCTGAAACGCCAAATAGAATTCCTGCTCTTTCCCGGCCACAACCAATCCCTGCAGCCCCTCGGGCTCCCAAACCCTCTGATTAGCTGACGGAGCGGGCCTGGGGGCGGGCGCAGAGCGCGGCGGAGGGGTGGGGAGGGAGGTGGGGCCGGGCCGAGGAGGCACTGCGCAGGCGCCAAGGGAAACGGGTAAACAAACAAAACCCATCCCCGGCGGCCGGCCAAGCTCCCCGCCCCCGGGTGCTCTCGGGGGCTCCCCGCCCGCGCCGGCGTCTGGGCACGTCCCCCTGGCGGCGCGGGCCACGCACGTCCCCGCACTTAACCTCTGCGCGCCCGGCGCGTCGCTGGCGGCGGGGAGCGCGAGCCTGCTGCCGCAGCCCCGCGGACCATGACTTGCTACCGGGGCTTCCTGCTGGGCAGCTGCCGGCGCGTGGCGGGCGGCCGGGCGGCGCTGCGGGGCGCGGGCGCGGACGGCCGGCGGCACCTCGGGCACGGGCAGCCGCGCGAGCTGGCGGGCCGTGGCAGCCGCGCCGACGGCGGCTTCCGCCCCTCGCGGGTGGTGGTGGTGGCGAAAACCACCCGCTACGAGTTCGAGCAGCAGCGGTACCGCTACGCGGAGCTCTCGGAGGAGGACCTGAAGCAGCTGGTGGGTCCCGGCGGGAGCGGCCGGTACTGGGGGTGCGGGTGGGGTGGAGGTGCGGCCGAGCCCCGCGGGCCGCAGGGCACCCGCGGAGCCCACAGGCTTCCTCCGACTGCCTGTGGGCCTCCCTCCAGCGTGGGACAGGGACTACCAGAGCACAGCCTGGAGGGCGGCCCTGGGACGGGGACTTGGGAAGCCACGTGTGCCTTCTCCCCGGCCTCCGGTCGCCCGGAAGGTGAGCCGGTGGCCTGGGGGCTGTCGGCCCAGGGGACATTCTCCCTAGGCCGCCTGAAAAAGACAGTTCCCGGGCTCCTCGGCTGGCGGCTGAAACGGGGCCGAGGTGCCGCGGACACACCCCCTTGACGCCCGGGGACCGAGGCCTGGCCCGGGAAAGCCCTGCCGGGACGTGGTCGCCGCTCCAGGGTCTCCGGCAGCTTGAGAAGTGCCTGGGGACAGCGAGGCAGGAAAGTTGACCTGAGGTATGTTATTGTGTAGGGAGGTCAGATGAGGGGCGAGTGAGCAGAATGGTGGGCGAAAAGAAGAGCCTGTGCCTCCGAAGCTACGTGCCTCCGCGATCCACGGTACTTGGTCTATTTACTGATAGCTTTGCCGGGAGTACAAAACCAGGCGAGCATGTGTTGGGTGGGATTGAACCCAGAGTTTGAGCTTCCTCTTTTTTTGAAAGTATATTTACCGATAGCTTTGCCGGGTATACAAAACCAGGCGTGCATGTGTGGGGCAGGATTGAACCCAGAGTTTGAGCTCCCCCCTTTATTGAAAATTTTGATTTTTATGCTGCCCAGTGACTTTAGGGAAATCGGCTGTTAGCACCTTATCTAGAAAAACCTTCGTAATTGTTGATTCCAGGCACTCCGAAAGCTTTAGAATTGGGCGTAACCATTATTCAGTTATGTACAAGTGTAGTTAGGTTGCCTATTCTAAAAACCAGGTGATGCTTGTAATCGCCACATGTTTTTAGAGACAGGAGAAACAGCTACTACTGCATTTTGTGAATCTTTGGCAAATCAAGAGGGTAGCTTGGTAGAAGTCAGTGTGCAAATATATTTTCTCTCCTCCGAGTGTTTGAAAGTATGTATAGAAAACATTGGTAGTGTTAGAGAATATCAGCAGTTTGAATAGGAGACTGAGTAGTTTGTATAATTAAGTGAAATGCATGCAGCGAGGTGTGGGGGATTGTTGGGCCAGATGGAAGTAAGCCGTTTCTGCTTTGGAAAAAGAGGTGTGTCTCTTCGGTTATAAGCCCAACTTTGCAAGGTTCACCTTTTGGAAGTTGTGAAATACCTTGTGTGCTTAGCCTCACTGAATTTTATCTAAGCCTCTGTGGACTTAAAATAAGAGACTCAAGAAAAAGAAAAACAAAAGTGAATTGGTACACTCAAGTCTGCAATACAGAGTGTGTGTGGGGTTGTTCATTAGGAGCTCAAGGCTCTCTTGGTTCTGTGTGGCTGGCTACCTGTGCGGTTTTTAACTTCTCTGGGCCTCCTGAGGGAAATGAAACTTTTGTACAATAATGTTAGTTTTCAAAGTGCATTCACCTCGTTCCTGCTAGTGTTGGGCTAAAAATGGCTTCTAAGATCTTTTCTGGAGCTGGCATTTTGAAATTATTTCAAGGACTCTGGAAAACGGGTTGCATCTGAATTGAGATTAACTCTTGTATATCCGAACTAGATCACCACTAATAAACCCTCTGAAAATATAGGGGTAACCAGTGTCTTTAAAAACTAAGACACTCCGAGTGGAGAAATCTCTTAATATTTGACTGTCCCTGGGTGAGGATATTAGAATAAGACAGCTTGGGCTGCACAGCAGAATTTTGTGATCACAGAGAGGTGCAATACGTTTTGTTGACGATGTCGTTGCAGTTTTATTAGATTCCTTCCTTACGGATAGAGTTGGTTTTGCATTGATGTTAAGGACAGTACTTGCAGTGAGGTTGCGTTAGATCTAACCTGGATAAAGAACAGCTAAGGAACACCAGGCCGTGCGAAGTTCTTCTACTGTGGAATTCTGTAAAAGGTAGAAATGGAAAAAAAATTGTTTTCTACTATGCTGTTGGGGTAAAACTTAACTAAGGTGAGTGGATTGGTTATAAAAGAAAATGACCCAGTGCTTGCTTCATGAAGCCTGTGGTACTATGGCTACTGTGTCCATAAAGTCATGGTAACTTGATTTTGTAGGAAAGCATTCTCTTTTGTTATATTGTTGGTTGTTTTTTTTTTTGTTGTTGTTGTTATTTGATGCAGAATAGATCTCAATTTGAGATGCTTGTTAAAATGCAAATAACAGATTATATGAAGTATCTTTTTAATGATGAAGCATATACAAGAATAGATTGTATCCTTCAGTTTGGGGGAAAGTTTGACTTTCAGTTAATCTTCCTGGTCACATTGCATTATTTCAGAGTCTTGCCTTTCTTCCCATTGATTTGCTAATGACTTGTCTTGGGCATCAGTTAAGGATTTTGCATCCAAGCCCCATGATCTTGTAAAGGCATGGAGCTCTGACCTCCATTTCAGTATATTTTGTATGCAGAAGAAATGAAGCTGGTGGCAGAGGCAGAGCCTTTATCAACCAGACCACTTGACATGTCACACATGAGATTTTTAGATGAAACAAAACAGATTCGGCAAGCATATTCTTGTCCAAACCACACGTTGTTAGCCAAAGAAAAGCTCATAAAATACTTAATTGTACAAATCAGATAAGAAATAAGCCGTTTCACTTTGCTCTCTCCCATTCTGTTATAATCTCAGAGGAACAGTCTTTAAAATGGCTTCTTTTTTTTAGATATAGTGTTGAGAAGATTTAACAGTAGGATAAAGTAAGTTCACATAACCACACCTCTGTTGGATTAAAACTAAATCTGTTTATTAATTTAATAGCTGGTTCTTAGGGGAAGTTGGAATGCCTTGCTCTTACTTCCTTCTGTTTACAAAAAAAAATGATGTGGCTTAGTTTATAGTAGCTCCTGGGCAGATACTTCTTTCCCACATACACACAGTCAGCTGTGTAAGTCCTTACCAAATTAGAGAACCCAAGCTGGGGTGCTGCCAGGGCCTTCTAACTGAATCTCCTTGCTGTCAATCTTCAGGTCACAGGCACCAGGGTGCTCTATCTAAGGGTGAACATCTGGCTGAGTGGCTCCACTCCTTAAGAACCAGAGGCCCCCTTCAGCACCCAGGGAATTTCCTAAAGTACAGATTCCCTAACCTTCCCCCTCATGATTCTGCTTCAGTTTAGAGAGTTCCTAGACTTTGCTCCCCTGAACCTTATGCCTAAAATTAATACAGTTTTTTTTTTTTTTAAACCAGTTCCCTGTGTTTTCAAGTGGTTTCCAGATCATACTTTGGGAAACATTATGTTTCACTTTTCATAGACAGGGACTCCTTCCTGTCTGTCTCTCAGGCTTTATTGCTTATTACTTCTAGAACTTCGTGTTTTGGCAGTCTTTAACAATCTCAATTTCCATTAAATGTGCTGACTTAATTTGAACTATTTATGGATCAGCAGCACATTAAAACAGTTCAAAATGTAAAGCAATGCTGTATGATAAAAGTCTTTTTCCTTCGTCTTGCTGCCTTGACCCCTACAAGTAACTCGTGTTTCCTTTTGGAAATAATCTCTATGTATGAATCAGCACAGTGAAGTGCTTTTTCTATATCTCATACCTTTTAACTCAGTGATAACATATCATTCTGTAGCTCTTATTTAGCATAGCAGTATTTATGCAGATTATCACACAGAACATTCTCATTCTGTTATTTTAATGGCACATATATATCATTTCATTCTGTGCATATGTCTTATTTATTATCTCTTAGGTTGGTTTGATTTTTCTATCAAATACCCCTGCTGCATCAATAATCTTGTGTTTATATATATGAGAATGAACTTCTAAGACAAATACTTAAAAGTAGAACGAATCACAAGGCATGTGCATACAAAATTTTAATAGATCTCTCACATTGCTTCTCAGAGACTGTACCCACATACGATGGTTAATCCTTGTTGGTGTCCTGACTGGGTTCTGGGAGGCACTCCTCTGAGTATATATAAGAGGCTGTTTCCTGAGTTGACTAACTGAGGAATTTGGATCTCATCCTGCCATGAACTAATAAAATAAATAAAATAAAATGAATAAAGATGGAAAAAGTAGAAACTTGAGATGAGTATCAGCATTCATCTCTTTCTGCTTTTTGAAGGAAGACACAATGTGAGCAGCAGCTTACAATCCCACTGCCATGTCTATCCCTCCAAATGGACTGTATCCCTTTAAATCGTGATCCAAAATTAACTATTACTTTTTTAAGTTGCTCGTGTTTCCCCCCTCCTCGTCATGACAGGAAAAACAACACACAATGTTTATTTTCTCCAGCAGTATGAGAGTACCTACTTTTTCATAAATAGTTTATTAAAACTTTGTATGTTCCTAACTTGATTCAATCTGCATCTGTTGGCTGCATCTTTGCAGCCCAGTTTGTTTTAATGGTTTCCTCTAATTCCTCTAATGTCTTCTAATTCCTGTTCATCCTCTGAGGCCAGGTTTGGACATAACCCTTTCAGAAGTCCTGGTTATATTTGATATGCCTCTGCTGCCCCAAAGTCCTGCTAAGTATTATGAAGACACAAAGAAAATTATCAATCTGTGATTATTTCTTCTGTAGACTGTCAACTGTTTGTAAAGGGGCTGGCTCATTATTCTCCCTACCCTCAACCCCCATTGAGATCGCAGGGCAGTGATTCTGGAGTTCTTTGGAATGGTTTTCAGTTCTTTTTCTTCCTGAGGCTGGCAACCAGCTCTTTTCCCATCCTGGCCTTATCACCATCTGTCAGTATTCCGTGTTAACTGGAAAGACAGATTACCAACATGGGGCCTTTAAAGGAATTTGAGGCTTAAAAAGTTTGAGAAACAAACTAAAAAATGATGATTTTGTTGTTGTTTTGGCAGAAAAGGTTTTAGGCTCTGTGGAATATAATTTGGAAATCAGGCTAAAAGTATATTTCATAAATACTTGCATTCAGTAAAAAAAGACTGACAAGCAAATGGGATACTTCCCTCTTTTCTTCTCCATCTTTCTCCTCTGGGCAGCTGCCAGGATTTGCAGCTTGCCTACCCTGTGGGTTTTCTCTTAAACCAAAATAAGATTGTCCTTGAGCTTTCAAAAGGAGAAAGATTGAATGCCATAGTACTTGAACGCCCTGCCGGTTTTTAGTCTTCACTGTTACTAAGCATCACCTGGGGAAGTGTTAACTACCACTGTGTGGCCAACCATACAAGTGTCAGTGGCTTTGCTTTCCAAACTGTGATCACTTCTTGTGATCTTAGTCGTGGGAAGTAAGTTCTGTGGAGATACAAGTGCTTGTTTACATCTTAACCAGAAAAGTGTCAGCTGACTTTATTTCACTCTTACTAATATGTAACAGAAGTACATCATTTAAAAATGCCAGCCAGCATGACAAGTTATTTCATGCCTTAGAGAAATTCTACTCTATTTTTTTCTTTAAAATGAACCACTAGATATGCATTGTGTAGGTAATTAAACCAACCTTCAAGCAAGGATGGGTCACCCAACTGAAAATTTTATACTTGATGGGGCATTTGTTCATTCCAGAGCAGGTTGCTTTTCTAAGATCACCGAAGTGAACTAAGGTTTTGTTCTATTTAACATTTGCGAAGTGGTAATTAATTAGTTAATTTTACACTGCTGGCATCAAAGCCAGGGCCTTGTGCATACTAGATAGTGCTCTACCACTAAGCTACATTCCCCAGCCATGTGTAGTGGGTTGTTTCTTTTCCTTTTAAAGGAATTTCTTTGAAGCAGCTGTAGTTCTCAAGTGCTGCCTATCTCATGAAGCACGTTTATAATAGAGAATATAACTTAAAGTCTACATTGTAAACACTTACCAGGGCTTCTGAGATGGCTCAGTGGTAAAGCAAGACTGAGTACCAGAGGGAATACAGAATAGAAGAAGAGAACTGACTCTCTCAAGAAGTCCTCTACCTCCACATGCATTGTAAATAAAAACGTGCTATGATGTAATTATACAGTGTTGTCAGCACCAAGAAAGTTTTTTTAGTTGACTCAATTATTTTTTCTCATTACACATTTTGTATTTAGTGCATGTATTGTTTCTTTACCGACATGGTGCAGGTGTGGAGGTCCGAGGACACTTGTCAGAGAGTGGTTCTCTCCTTCCATCGTGTGGGTCCAGGCTGTCAACCTCAGGTCATCAGGCTGAATCAGATGCCTTCACCCTCTCAGTTCTCCCACTAGCCTGACTTAATTTGTTTGACAAGTGGCTTTTACCAGGCCTTATAATGAACCAGGGACCAAAAATAGTTTCCAGTGTTTGTAAGAAATATATTACATGATATTCTAACTCTGTAGATAAAGTGGTCCATGGGCATATAGAGAGGAAGGAGGTAGGGAAGGCTAGAGATGAAGAAGAGGAAAAGACCCTTGGTTTATTTTATTTTATTTTACAACTTTTAAATAAAATTTTCTAGTCATGTGTTCAGTGTTAGGATCTTCAGTTAAGAAATATTTCAAGCCTGTAGAAAAGTTTTGCAGGAGCAAGATACCTTTGTATGGAACCACCTAGACTTAATAAGATAACAATTTTTCCACATTTGCTCTAGAACCTTTTAAATGGATGCACTTGTGTGTCTGCTGCACATAGGAGGAGTCAGACCAGAAGATAACAGGGATCAGCCTCAGGAACACTCTCTAGCTCCTCCTCAGAGGAGGTCTCTCCTCTGCTTTGAGCTCTATTAGCCTATACTGGGTGGCAGTAAGCACCTGGGATCCTGCAGCCTCTGCTCCCCAGCTCTGGGATCCTAGGTGAGAGCCCACAGGCTCCCTCCACTTTTTACCCAGGTGCCTGGGATTGAGTCAGGTCCTGATGCTAGTGTAGTAAGTACTTTCCCAAATGATCGATCCCGGCCCCTGCATGTAAGGATGCTTACTGTCAAAAGAACAGCCCTATCATCTAGCTAGTCTCTTCTGCTCCCACCTTTCAAAAAGTGGACTTTACTAGTTTGAGGGTATTAGATGTATGCCGTTATCATGCAGATGGTTTTATGTTGATATGACTTTCCACAAGTATATAAGACATTTTGTGCATCTTTAAAAAGTTATAGTAATGATGTAGACTTTAGAATATGTACCTAATTTTACAAATTTGCATTTTTTATTTCCAGTTTTTTTAAAAAATTACGTATATTTATGCAAATGTAGTACTTTCTATGTAGTAATCCTTTTTTGGGATAATTATAAATCGTTCGCAGTTCTATTTTACTTTAGAACTTTTGATTTCTATTATATGTGTGTGTGCATGCATGGTTTGTGTGGGTGCACATGCTACAGCACATGGGTGGAGGTCAGAGCATATGTGTGTGGAGTTGGCTCTTCCCTTCTACCCTTTCATGTGTTCCAGGGATGCAACTCTAGTCACCAGGCTTGAGTCGTAAGTGTCTTTACTTGTTTAGCCACCTTGCTAGCCCCAGTTTTCATACTATTAAGGACAATTCTAAGTAAAAATGTTTTTTTCTTAAGAATTGAGAGAATCCCCTAATCTGCAGATTATCATCAGCACTTAGCAAATTTTAACATTTTTTGCCAATAGTATAAGAGTGAAATGATACCTTTTATTTTTAGGATGTTACTAAATATTGAAAGATGGAAGAATTTGTATGAGTGAGTGAAGAGAAGAGAATAAAGAATGAAGTTCATCTCTGGCCAACAAAAAGTTGGCTAGAAATCAGCTAAGACTTTGTGATTCAATCAGTCACAAAATTTACATTGTGACTCAGAACTATTTGGAATAAAATGCTACCGGAAAGAGTTTAACCTTATTAAACAGGATGTCTTACTTTCTATGTAATTGAAATGCTCTCTGTTCTATCCAACTATAATGTATTACAAGGGCATGATCAGTGCTCAGTCATAAATACGTTGAGGTCAGACAGGTAGGCTGCATGAGACAGGTAGATATTAACTCTTTCCAAGAGTCAACTTTCTCTCCCAGTGCTCTGCAGACTTCCTAGACAGTAGAACCCAGTCGCTGGCCTGTCTGTTGTGTGGGGCAGAGTGAGTGGGGTGGATGAGGTTTGAATTTTGTTTGACTGTTTGGGGAATAGGACGAAGATGCTGCCTCTGGTCTTGATGATTTGTGATGGGAGTTTATCAGACTTTTAAGGAATTAGAAAATCGAGGCAAGTTTTTGCGTTCATCTTTGTAAGAGTTGATGTGGTCCAGTGCTGAAGAGGGCAGCGTGGAAGTACATGGCACTGTTTGGAAAAAGCTTATCCACAGCAGGGTCTAAGCTGGCTCACTGTCTGTGGAGGTGAGTGTGAGTGAGAGAACTGAGGGTGGCAGCTGGGATACCAACAGTGGGGAGGACATAAGCAGAACGAACAAAGCAATACCAGCCAAGGGAGCTGTGAGATAGAAACAATCCAGGATCAGTCGGTTCCAGCCAAACAAGTCTCCGGGAGTTGGTGCTGCGTGCCTGAGCATGAGTGGCTAACAGTTGATTTTCAGCTGCTGCGAAGGCACCACACATGCTTTCCAGGCAATTTTGAGGAACTGTAAGCCCTTGCCACTCCGGGGCAGCATGACCCTGGGAGAGCAGAGCACAAAAACGAGGCCGACTAAAGTCTCATGTCATAGGAACTTTATTCAGAGTATCAGTTTATATTCTGAAGGCATTCTTAGGGCTAAGCAAGGTCATGTGAACAGAGTTACTCGTTCAAATTGTATACAGTCAAAAGGGCAAGGTCACATGAATTTAGGCTGCATACAGTCAGGAGAGCACCTCACTTGTGTTTGGAAACATCATTCTAAATAATGTAAGATGATGGGAAAACCCACTCCTGTTACTTCACCTAGGAATGGCATGGAAGCACATTCCAAGAACAACCATGTTATGGAGGAATAGAGATTACAAGACTCTTGTTTCCTTGGGGTTTTCCTACAAGGTCTCCGAAATCTCACACAGCTTGGACTGCATTCGTTCAGTAAGCCACCTAGTTAAGTTTGTAAAAGGATGCTGGAATTGTTACCAAGTGAGCTTACATAGCGAACTTTCATTATCTATGTCTATCTTAAGAACACTATTTATTGACCTTTCATGGAAATTAAGAGTCCAAAGTAATAACACAACTGGTAAAACAAGTTTTAAAAAATTGTAATGAGTTTATTTTAAGCCAAGTTAGTAATAAGTAAAAATGTTGAAGACCGTTGAGACCAAGTTGCACAGTTATAGCGTAAGACGTGGCAAGTCTGTTCCCAGTTTCTGTTCCTTCACACTGCTTTGTGCTTTAACGCCAAGGCAATATGAGAGCCGTTGGGTTTTGCTGATTTTCGTAGGAGAAACTGTTGCTTATAATAATACAGTCTGTCTATAGGTGGGAGTTTTTAGATTCTTCCGGCTTTTCCAACTTGAATAATAATTTTGTTTCTTTAATGGAAATAATACAGGTATTTTTGAAAAACATTATAAATATGTTTCTGAATATGTAATATGGACCATTGCAAAGTTGAGAATGTATTCTAAAATTCTTTAACATTTTAACTGTAAATCATTTTACACAAATTCATGAGCACTTGTTTTTTTTTTTTCTGATTGAGGAGAGTTTTTAGATGTTTGAAGCTACATTATTTTCAGAGACGTAGCTTTCAGTTCTCCCAGTTTGTGTATGACCCTAGCATGAAGTCTGGTTACATGGTGGTTCAGGATATTCCAGTTGATGTTTTAAAAGTGTTTCCCATGTTTTGCCACTTGTCTGCTTGAGTGGCTAGTCCTTGCTAGTGAGCCCAGCTACTCAACCAGTTAATATGTTAAAGAAAATTCCACAGGAATCACATTCTCTAGGTGAATGTTGACACTAACATTGAGTGTTCTCACAAGGAGAAATTACTGATAAAGACATTTCTGCTCCCCTGCTAATCTTTCTCTTAAGTTTCTGTAGCCTGCTGAGAACCAGGAAGTAAGAACGGAAGTTTCTTAGCCTGTTTAGGTCTTTTGTTCCAGAGTGTATGGTCCAAGCCAAAAAGTGGAACAGAAGACCCAATATGGGGGCCTCCTAGCAAGTGAGAAACGATAAATTTGATGACACTATTCTGAAAGATTACAAAATACAGAAGTACATTCAAAGTACTTGTCATCATCCTGGATTACTATTTGTAGTCTCCATTTAGTAAATTTGAGCTCAACTATTATTTAAATAAATAGTAGTCAGTACTCAAATATTTGCATACATTATGTTTTTATAATTTTAATTTCTAACTTTATGAAGTGTTCACTCCTAAAGTGAAATCATGTGTGGTGTTACTATAACAAAAATAATATATATTCTCTCCACTTATTGACCTCAGTCCTGACCAGGTGGAGACTGTCTGCTTTCTAGGCAAGCTGTCACTCAAGTTGTCATCCTTGGCATCTGTGTATGCATTGTTATTGATATTCTGAGACATGCATCCCCTGTAGCCCCTATTCCCCTCTCAAAAGGAAGCCAAAACATGAATGAATGAACAGATATCTCGTAAGGGTACACTGGTAAACAAGAGGTAACTGCTCTTTTGTTAACTGTATTCTAGTAAGGGATAGGAACAGTTTTGTTTTTGCTTTTTAAACACACTCATGATAATTTTAGGTGTAGCACATTCAGTGGAGAGAACTAACAGACTTTGGGATAGAGTGATTGGCTCCATCCCAGAAAAGTAATTGCTTTTGCATCTGAGCATTGCCTGAGCAATGTTAGTGGTTAGGCTGTCCTTATACTCCAAGGCTGAGACAAGCCAAGGTTAGGCTGGGAGAGCATGCTAAAAAGTGCCAAGAAAAGAGTGGAGTGAGAATTATTAGGGTACTCATAGTTGATCACAGTGTGTTAAAGTGAGTGAGTGTTTGTGTGGAGAATAGCCTGTAGGGCATCGGAGCTGACATCGGGAGCCCTGAAGAGAGGTGTTGTCCAAATTGTGGTAGTAACAAAGCATGAAGATGTGCATCTATGCCTCCTGGGATTTAGTAATTGGATGTGGGGATAAAGGAAGAGGTGGTCTCCAGAGTGGCGCTAGTCTTGACTTAAGCTGTAGGTGGGGAGTCCTTAGAGTAGAAAATTCAAGGTCTTGGTATTGCACATATTACAAGATGCCAGTTAGCAATCTGAAAAAAGATGTTAAATAGGCATAACAATTTGTGCTGCGTCCAAACTCTTGAGAGTTTTGGGTAGCAGTTGGGAATTCTTAGTATCAATATAGAGATGTCTTTTAAAGTCACAGAACAGAGCATCATGGAGGGAGAGTGTGGAGAGGCGAGGGCTTTGGTTCATACTCCTTGGCAGGTGGTTTCTAGGAAGTTTTAGATCTGAGTAACAAGAGACAGTCATCCAGAGGTGAGTGCTGGCTTCTCATCAGGAACATACTTGATTTGTGTTGGTTTGATTAAGGTCAATGAAGGGTTTTCTAGTTACCGCTGCTGATATAGCCTCAATATAATGATTCTGATGGTCAGAAATTCAACTTGTATGGCTGTCTGAAGTAGTTTAGCAGCCATCTAATTAATTTTCACAGTAGCCAAACGTTTTCTCACTCTTTCTCTTGAGGCCCATGTAGTTCTTTTTAGATGGTAGAAGAGGAAAAAATATTTTAAAATATTTTTAAGGAAAAGACTAGGAAGGAAAGTATCAAAGTATTAGCACATTCCTAAGAAATGTTTTTTTTTTAAATGCCTTCCACGTTGGTGCGATATTTGTAATCTTGCAAAAGCAAAATACAGTTGTCAGAATTAAATATTAAAAAAAATGTTTTAAAAGTAAAACACAAGCCAGGCATGGTGGCACACATCGGTAGTACACATGCTTGGGGGCTGAGCAGAGTGTGAAGGAGGCTAGCCTGTGCTGCACAGTGAGGCCTGACTCAGTATTCCCGAGGGTAGAGTACATACCAAATCATTTTTAGTAGGGTTACTCTTTAATTTATAAGTAATAATACGCTTACGATTTTATACTGGACACATACTTTACATTTTATTTTTGGATTATCTAACTCTTTAAAAGAGAGTATTAATGGTAAGATAAATATAAACTATTACTCGGATCAACTAGGAAGGATAATGCTTGAAGAATATATTTCTATATATCTGAAAGTTACTCTTTCTCAGAGACTTCCCAGCCCTTTGTTTAGATGATGAAGGGCAAATTCCAAATAGGGCCCATAAATGTGAACACAAGAGCCGCAGGTCCAAGTGGACCAAAGGTCAGCTAACTGCCCATAACAGTGGCAGTTTGTCTTTGGCCCTCAATAGCCGTATGTAATCTGGTAAAGGCATTTTAAAAGTCATATAGAATGTGCCTTTGGGAAACGGTTGACTGTATGATTCACAAAACCTAATGCTGTTCTTGATACTAAAACCAAATTATGATTTTCTGAAATCTAGACTTTAGTTGAATTTCGAACTTGTGGATTTCATAGGCAGTTATAAAAATGTGCTTTTAAAATTTTTATTTTACATAGAGCTTTTAATGTATTGTTTGATGTAAAATGTCATCTCTTGTATTTTGGTAGCTTGCATTGAAAGGCTCGAGCTACAGTGGACTACTTGAACGACATCATATTCACACCAAAAATGTACAGCATATAATTGACAGTTTACAGTAAGTCTGTGGGATAGAGTCTTAAATCGGGGTTTGTATTTAGGATTTCTGATCATGTTTTGCACAAACGGCTAATTCTTAGAATTTTAGTGAAATTTGTCACATTTCTAGAAAATTATATTGAAATTAAAAGACCTGAAATTCAGATATTTTCAGTAACTCTGTCAACTAGAGAAGTATCA
Source organism: Cricetomys ansorgei (assembly GCA_026225945.1). Lineage (NCBI taxonomy): Eukaryota > Metazoa > Chordata > Mammalia > Rodentia > Nesomyidae > Cricetomys > Cricetomys ansorgei. The sequence continues at coordinate 4,881,043 of JAMJFZ010000107.1, forward strand.
TTTCCTCAGTTTAGTTAAGCATACAGCAGACTTCCCCTGCTTTTGTAAAGTTTTATTTCTTGGATCAGAATGATATGAGCATTCTTTAAAATCCTTGTGTCTAAAAATGACTATTGTAGAATCTTAATTTGCAATTGAATAAGTTTAAGTGAAGTTAAGTTAACTTTAAGTCTTAAAGAAGACTCTAAGAACATGCTAATAACCAAGTATTTTCAGTGTCTGCTACTCAATATTTGCTGAATTTCAGGTAGTAGCTATTTGGTTTTATAATGAATATGTAAGTTTTATATAATGAGTACAAAACATTTTTATATTAAATTTTATCGTAAGAAACAGGAAAGTGAAATTCTGATCAATCAGTGTTACTGTTAGTGACTTTAAACTTTGTTTTAAGGCACATGGAGATTTGGTTGTCAACTTTATTCATTTGCTTCCTGACTTGTCATAGTTAATTGGCTGTATAAGGTAACTTTACAAATGATACCTAAATTTGTTTCTACAACAAAGATTTTACTTTTTTAGAAAACTTTATTTATTTATTTATTTGGTAATGATCTGCCTCTTAGAAAATGTCCATGTCTTAGATAAGTTACCAGTAGAAAACTCATGTAATCTCTCTATCCTAGGGATGAAGGGATTGAGGTCCGGCTGGTGAAGAGGAGGGAATACGATGAAGAAACTGTTCGATGGGCAGATGCTGTCATAGCTGCAGGAGGTAATTGCTTCCTAGAGACAGGTGCTGGGATATGGGGTGCTTTTCAGTGTACGTTGTTTCCTTGTACCGTGTCTAGCTATTTTGAATCCTTCAAGAGTCCTGTGAAACAGTTCATTTTGTTTGTTTTGTTTTTGTTGTATTTTTTAAAAATCAGTTAATTTATAATTCTTGATGGTGTGAGACTGTGTGTATCCATTAGTGTAGTTTTATAGGCCTTACCTTCAGATTCAAAACATGATTTATTAAGTGTATCTTGGTTTAATTATGGCAGTCTTAATAAAAAGCCAGTAATAAAAAGGTGATAATTAAGATTATCATTATTTGGCCCCAATATATCAATATGTACTTTTTGAATTTTGCTGTTATTAGTGGCCATTTTACCCAGCTTTAAATAAAAAATAGTTGTTGGAGAGAATATATTAAATTTGGATACTTTTGGATATGTTTTCACTAAAATCATAAGCCTTTTTACTGGTGTTACAGGTCAGGGAGGGAGGTGCTTGGGATTAGAGCAGTGATACCCAGTTGGGTGGCATTATTGTCATCTGATGGGCTTGAAATGAGCCGTTCTGCCAACATCTCTAATGTGCAGGACAGCCTTCTAGTTCTGCCTGTCTCGGCACTGTTGAAATCCTGAATCAGTGCCTTGGATACACACAGTGCAACAGGCAGAGCACAGAATAGCTCAGCACAGTACAACAGCTCAGCACAGAACAGCAGCTCAGCACAGTACAACGGCTCAGCACAGCTGTACAACAGTTCAGCTCAGCACTGTACAACAAGTGCAGTACAATACAATGATGTAGTAAGGAGAGGGAGGGGAGACTGAGGGAATGGTTGTTAAACGAAAAATAATAGTTTTCAAAGTGATGTTAGAAATACTCTATAAAACAAGTGTGGTTGTGTTTCACACTTTGTTAGGTGATGGCACGATGCTTCTGGCAGCGAGTAAAGTTTTGGACAGACTTAAACCTGTCATTGGGGTCAACACTGATCCAGAACGGTAAGTAAGAACATGTTTATTTTGTGTCTGGTTTGTAGGATTAATTTTTAAAATATTTTACATGCACACATTTCTGCTTTGCTGTGTGTGTTGGCCTGTTTTTGATGAATCTTAAACTTTCAAAGCTATTCTTTAATTCTCTGTGTAATTGTGATATGGGTCTCTATTGCTTCAAGGATTTTACCATAGTGCATGCTGTTAAAGTGCAAGCATCTTTGTTCCTGCCTACCATGAACATCAGAACATGTTCTACAAATAATTTAGTGATTAAAATGTACAGTTGAGGTGTGATTGTCGAGACCCTTGGATGAACTTTCCTTCTGGTTCTCTTACGTCCATGGTCAATCCTGGAGGCATTTTCTGCATTGGCTTTATTTGTCTGAAAAGTTTTTTCTTTCCCAGCTTTAATGATATTTATGCTTTTCTTTACTCTAGTCATTTGGAGCCGTGATCATAACTGGACTTTATAGAATTCGTGTGGATTTTCCCACCTCCATAATTTCATTTCTAGAAGACACACCCTAACCCTAATACCAGTCCTGTCCCCACATCGTGATAGATATGCCCTTAGTATTGGTGCTCAGGTCTCCTCTTTTTGTTTAATTGCTTTGATGGCTCCTTAAATATTTCTAAATCATTATCTTTGTGTTCTAGATTAGTCTGTTATCCTTTCTGTTCCTGTATTTGTCTTGAAAAAAATGCCATTCACGAAAAAAAGAAAATCTTAGAAACTTGGGCTTGCTGGCACTTCCAATTCAGAGTCTTAAACACTTCCAGGGTCTTTAGACTTGCCCACAACCCTCTCATCTCACTCCTCCCCATCCCCCGCTCCGGTGCTCAGGTGGGCTGAGCAGCTTCTGTATACTTATGCATCCTGTTCTCCCTTGAGGAACCCTCCCCACTCTCCAAGAGGAAAGTAGGGACTCTGGATCTATTACATGCCCCTCTCTGGGATCCACCGAGCCAGCAGCCTCACCTTTGCCGTCCGCATCTCAGGTAATGGTCCCTTTTTCTAACCTTCAGCCCCAAACATAACTCATGTCCTCCCTTCCCCGTTCTAGCCCTTTGAGCTTTCTGGATTGCCCTCAACAAGTTCACTGATACTGTTTAAGAGACTAGTACCATCCTGCACCTAGCAGACACTGTTGTTTTTGTCTTTCTTGATTTGGGGGGTTTTAAATGTAGTGTACTGGCATAAGAGTCTTTTCTTTCTACTTCTGTGACTTCTTCTTTGTCTATTTCTTTTAAAGGAACTTCTTTTTGGCCACTGTTCTGTAGTGCTGTTTTCTAAGACTGTATTTTGGGTCCTTTTATCCTTTGTTGTCTAGAACATCCTGTGCTTCCATCTTCATCCTCAGTGTGCCCACTGCAGTCAGCGGTACTTTATATTGCCTCTCAAAGCCTTACAGTGGTGCCCCATCCTGCCTAGTAAGTTTAATTATGAACTGTGATTAGCATGGCCAACTCACTCTGCCCTTCCTTGGACTTTTTTAGTTTTAGCACCTTAGACCAGTGGTGGTAGGTAGAACAACCATCATATCGGATGGTTTTATATTACTATTTTTTAAAATTTTATATATATATATAATTATATATATATTATATAACATAATATATTATACAATATAATACATATTACATAATACAATATATATTATATAACATAACAATATATATATTACATATATATTGCAATATAATATAAATATATAAAATTTTAAAAAATTGAAATATATTCATATATATTACGATTCAATAGTAGCAAAATTACAGTTATGAAGTAGCAACTAAAATAATCATATCATGATACCACAACATGGGGAACTGTATTAAAGGGTTGCAGCATTAGGAAGGTTGAGGACCACTGACTTAGATCCTTTGTCTCAGGAAACTGGTCCACAGGTGGGCACCTTCACTGAGTCGCAGCCTTTAATTACCTGGAGGCTCCTGACTGTTTTCCATCCTAATCTGTTATTTGTGTTCTTTCTTCATGCTGTTCCAGCAAATTGGCTTTTTGTCAGATGTATTTAAAAAGCAGCTTGTCTACAAAGGGTCACTGCTTTTTCTCTTCCGCTTCATTCTTGATAAATGGTACCATTACCTGTGATGACGTTGTGACTTCTTCCTTATTCCCTCATCAAACTGGTAATAAACTCTAGGAATCCTACCTTTGATTCTACCTCTCGAAATTTTTTTAAAACGAGTTCTTTGAGAATTTCATACTGTAATTTTTTATCATATTTGCTTAACTTCCCCCAGATCCACCTTCACCTTCCTACCCCCTCAGCAACTTCATGTCTTTACAATTTTTTTTCTTTAATAATCCATTTTTTTCAGACTGTGCTGTCAATACATTTCTGGGCATGGGGCTATCCACTGAGTGTGATTTACCCACCAGGAGCCACACACTGATAGAAAACTGACTCCTTCTCCCAGAAGCTGTCAACTCTCCATAGCTCTTCAGTTAAGAGCTAGGGCTCATGATCCCCTCCCACTCCGTGCCAGATAGACTCACTTGATCCTGTGTGGGCATTGAGTAGGCAACCTGCCATGTCCAGAAAACGCTGTTGAGTCCATCTCTTGCGATTTCCACTGCCACTAAACATAGCTCAGGTCTTCATAGGTTGTTTAAAGTATTTTAGAAACCAAGTATACACACCTAGAAACCTGTGGGGGACAAATTACACACAAGCTATAACATAGCTCCTGCTCTTTTGCTAAAGTGCAAGTCTGATTTTAGTTATTCTTTAGTTAAAACCTTTTATAGTTTCCCTATGGTCTTCAGGATACATGCAAGTCCCTTAGCTAATCTATACTGTCCTTTGCCATCTGTTGCCCCTCTGCTCTTCTAGTTTCATCTATTCCTATATATTCACAGACACTATATATTCTTGAGTTGAAAAAGATGCACGTGTGGATTTAAACTTCTCAGAGAATCCCAGAATCTTTCTAAAAGGCTCAGTGTGAACTCAACCATGTGAGCATATGTTCACACCATGGTAGAAGACTTACTCAGGGAAGCTTTGGCTCTGGCCAGAGGCTTTGTTGACATGTGAGATAGTGGATGATCAAAGGAGTGAGAGCTTTCTCCAGAAGGCCTGTGCTATTTTCAAGCTCTTTGTGTGCTTCTGCGAAGAGTGTGCTTGTGCCAAGCTTACCCATGACCACTCCTTCAATATGGAGTGTAAAAATGCACTGCTGTGCTTCTTTCTTTGTCAAACCTCAGCTGACTCTGCTGGGCTTGAAGCTCCCTGACAGACAGCGCTTAGTCAATATCTCTTCCTGTTCTTTTCTGCCTGTTCTGTTCACTGTTTTCTTTTGAGTATAGGACCTTGTATCTTAATTTCTGTAACATTAACATAGTTTTACATGCAGTTTTCAGGAAACTGTGAAGAATCAATGCAATTAAATGATCTTAGGGAGCAGGCCTGGGACTTCAGCCTAGCTGAATTAATGTTCTGAGTTTAAGTAAGATCATTAGTGTAGTAGTTAAGCTTTGATTCTCTTCAGTGTTGATGCATGTGGGTTTTAGGATCTCTTAATAGCCTATCATTAAGATAAGAGGTTGTTAACTTTAGTTATTTTATGGTTGAATTGTGTTTTCGTTAAAAAAGCTGACTTTAAGTCATAGATCTGTCAGATTTTGAACAAATTATGAGGCCTCAGATCTGCCTATGGAGGCAAGAGGGCAAAACAAAGAACTTCTAAAGTCTACTATTCTGAACAGAAAATTGAGAAGAAGGAAAGTTATGAGGTCCTGAGGTCACCTGGGACTGCAGGCAGATGAGGCTTCATTTGGGCTGGAGCATCCACTTCAAGATGGCTGATATTAACTGAATTAAAAATGTCATTTAATGCATCATCTCTCCTGTCTGCTGAGCCTAGTAAATAATTAGCCTTTGACTGCTGTAGTAGTTGGCCTTTGTTAGCACCTAGTGGTTCCATACACCATGGCTTCGATCCTCCTCTGCATTTTCAGTCAGGGCTGGTGGTTGAGGCCAGTGAACTGGTGTGACACTGAAAATTCTAAGCCATGTTCTTAGTGATATATTGAAGCTTCTTTGTTGGATTGCTCGTTAACTGGTCAGTTACCATGATACTGAGATGACTGTAATACCCTGTGAAGAAAGGCTCACATAGAGGAACTGAGGCTTCCTACATGTAGCTGGCACTAACTTGTCAGCCTTAAGCAGTCTTGGAAATGGATCTAACAAAAGTCAGGCTCTCAGATGCCTGGAGCCCAAGCGAATATCTAACTGTAGGACCTCATGAGAGAGTGTAACCCTTATGCCGACAGTAATTTAGACTTGCACTTGGTCCAGGCAGATGTTTTCTGTCAAATGACTATGTTACCTTTTATATAGGAAACATCCTCTAATGTCTTAATGGATATAAGATAGTTAAAAGCCTAGAGGACAGGTGTGGTGGTTCAGGTAGTCCGGGCTTGCAGTCTCAGCACTCAGAGTTGAGAGCACTCTGTGATACTTTGTCTCATATAAATTTAAAAAAAAAAAGAAGTTCTACCTGATACTGATCCCTGTAGTAACTACAGGGAATTGACTAACTGTACTTTGTAAAAACTTTTTTCTCTACTCATTAATTTACATTTTATAATTTGTTAATTTATTATCAAGAGTTTGTTTTGCCAGGTCTACTCTCAGCCATCCTTCATGAATAGAGTATCACAGGAATGATGATAATGAGATTTTCTGGGTATCATTAGGAGTCGTATCTTGTCACTGTTCTATAGCAACTCAAAAGGGAACTTAGCACTTTGTAATTTGCAATTACTTCCTGTTTTACAGATTTTATTTTATTTTTAATTATGTATATGTGTGTGTGTGACTGTGTGGGATGTATTTATGTGAGTGTACTGCCATCAGAATCACAAAAGGGTGTCAGGTCTCCTGGAACTAGGATTACAGATGGTTGTGAGCCACCTAGCACAGGTGCTGGGAAATGAATTCTGGTACTCTGCAAGAGCAGTACATACTCTCAATCACAGAGCCATCTCTCCAACTTCAGCAGTACTCATTTTAATGAATTCCTTAAAGGTCATCCTTACATCTTTTTCACTAACTGGAATATTCTATTGGGATTAGCTTTCTCAATTCTTTTGTTTAAGGTAATCTTAAATGATCCAAAATGCTTTCACATAGTTTGATTCTTCAGAATAATCTTTAATGGTTGGTGGTTTTTCACAATTTTAGAAATAAGGAAACAACCCTAAAGTGATTATCTGAAGTTAATAGTTAAGTAATTTGGAGGTAAGAGGCAAGGATCCCACTCTACCACTGGGTGAGTTGACAGGGTGGTTGGTAGCAGAATTTTGCTATTTTTAGTTTCATCATAGTGCAGATACATAGGTGTAATTCTGTTTTACTGAAAAAGCTGGTTATGACTATGATTTTTGTAGTCTTTTTTTATTGTTGTTATTGAAAGTACCAATACATGTTGGCAGAAATGAAGTTGAGGGTTGAAATTTAGAAAAATTGTTCTCTGACTTTTGTAGTTTAGTGATGCTCTGAATTTTTTCCCCTCTACCCATTTTCCTTCCCACTTTCTACCACCCGAACATGCCTTTACATCACAGGTCTGAAGGTCACTTGTGTCTGCCTGTTCGGTACACACACTCCTTCCCTGAAGCCTTACAGAAGTTCTCTCGTGGTGAGTTCAGGTAGGAATTCCTTCTTCCTATTTGATTCTTTAATGAGTATGTGCTACTGTTGCTGTTCAGATACACTGGGGTGTTTCATACTTAAGCAGCTGTGAAAAAATGCAAGCAGTCAGTCACAGATCTCTCCTACTTCCTCCTAGTCCATTTAGAACGCAGTAGAGAAAGTGTGACGAATGTTGCTTGGCCTATAATTGCAAATGAAGATTTTATTCCGAGGTTATCCCTACTCTCTTTGGTTCTTAGCATTTGGTAGAAAGATAGTTCAGGCTGCTTAGTAAAATTGAAGATTTAATTTTATATTTGTATATCTAGTAATGAATAGAGTTTGTGTATTTAATTCAACCAGGTTGCACTTCCTAGAATCATTGTCTTATCTATGAAATGTATTTAAGCAGTGAGAGGGGGATTTTTAAAAGCATACTTCTCAGAGCTGGAGAGATGGGTCATTGGTGGGAGTGCTTGCTGTGAAAGTATGGGGACCCACATTTTGAATTCTCAGCACCCACTTTTACCAAGTTAATCATTTTTTTATATATAGTAAGTAGCTCACATCTTAATCTCTTTTCCTGTTATTGCTTAAAAACAATTACTGTTTTGAAAGTTGGGGAGACTTTGATCTCATACATTCACCATAATGGGATACTGTTATTAGACATTACCAACAACTGGAAAGAGAATCTACACGTCTTTTAGTAGGGACCTGTGGGCTTTAGATGTTTGTGCTATAATTTATTCATGTAATAATTAGCTACTTTTTTGGCGGGGGGAAGGGTCTCATTATTGTAGGTCTGGCTGTCCTGGAACTAGCTATGTAGACCAGGCTGGCATCAAACTCACAGATCTGCCTGCTTCTACCTTCCCAGTGCTGGTATTAAATTCATATATATACCACCGTGCTCAACCTATAATTAGCTTCTCATGTACATTTCTTAATTTGCTGAGGTTATTATAATGTCTAATCCTTACTTTGGTGTATTTGATTTTATTGAAATTTATTTATTGAAATAAATATAAATAAATAATTTATACTTATTGAAATTTTGCTTTTCTCCACTTTCAGGTGGTTGTGGAGACAGCGTATCAGGTTATATCTGGAAGGGACTGGCATAAACCCCACTCCCGTGGACCTTCATGAACAGCAGCTGAGCTTGAATCAGCACAGTCGAGCCTTTAACATTGAGAGAGATGCTGATGAAAGTAGGTTGAGTGGACATTAGCCTTCAGTGGGCACTACTTAATTTCCAAGTTTTTAAAGCAATAATTTATATTTAAGTTGCTTTTAGTGCCACTAGTAACTCTTAAGGAAATGCTTCTTGCTGTCTTAATTTTTTTTTTGTTATTGTTGTTATAATTAGGATCTAAAGAAGTAGAATATGTTTTAAGATGAACTGTCTCCAGGACAGGAATGACTAGTTGATATGGGGTGAATTATTAAATACTCGGCAAGATAGTTGACACTTAGGGAAAGACTTTTGACAAGTCAAAAAGAAAGCAGTAGAGATTGAATGAATTGATCTATGGGTGATCTCATAAATATGCATTTATGTATTTATGTGTGTACTTAACTCTCACTCTGTACTTTAACTGCATTTACTGTAGTTGTTGATTAAAACCTTTCTTGTTGGAAAAATTAACAGATTTTAATTTTGTCATATTTTCTTACTGTTTTCAGTAACTATAAAATTTATATGGTACAAAAAAAAAGTCCCCAAAGAAATATTCATGGACTATTATAAAAAGATATTCTTCTTTTTGAAAATCTTCTTGATAACCTTCAGAAGTAGCTTCTTAGCGACTCACACTGCTTTTTGCTCTGTCATGGTGGTTGATAACGTTATTTTAGTATGTTTCTGACATGTGAGTTCATATCATATTTAAAAGATTGTCTTTTCCTCAAAAATCATTTGCTTCTATAAATGTTTTGAGGAATTTTTATACATGAATTCCTACTACTAATTTTGAAAATCTTTAGTAATTAGTAAGATTTAATAATCATAGCTAGAAATTTTATTTTATTCTTCACTAAAACAAGCTACTGCTGGGCTGGGGAAATGGCCCAGTGGATGGAGCACTTATGTACAAGAGTAAGGAATAGAGTTCGGACCCCCGGAACCCATGTAAGAGCTGAACAAGTACGACAGCCCCCTTAATCCCTGTACTTGGAAGTAGAGAAGGAGTGTGTGTGTGTGTGTGTCTGTCTGTCTGTCTGTCTGTCTGTGTTCCTAGTACAGGCTTACTAGCCAGACTACATGGAATCAGTAAGCTCCAGCTTCAAATGAGAGATCTTACCTCAATTGATAAAGTGGAGAGAGGCCAAAGGAGACCCTAGACTGTCAAACCTGGGCCTCCACTTGCACGTTCATGTGCATACATGTTCACTTGCGTCTGTACACACACCTCATATGGATCAGACATACATGCATACACACTTGCAAGTATAACATACCATGAAAAACACCACTATCTTCAAAAAATGATAAATCGCCTCTTTTCGTCAGTATCTTCAGAGAGATGTAAGAGTTATGCAGAGATTGTGTCTAGAAATGAGTTGCTTACACTTAGTAAGTTGGGGCTCAGCATCCAGGATGTTCACATCTGACTAACAGTAGTGCTAAAAAAGGAACAGAACAATGGCCAAAGTAAAAAGTAATCTTAAGAACATTTCTTAAACATTTTAGGCAATAATCTGACTTGAAAGAACTCTGAATCTTTAGCAGAGACAATAGACCTGCAAACCCAGTGTCGTTTCTAACCTAATCTCAGTAGTAGTTGCATAATCAGAGCATTTGTGCCACGTCTGTTGGCCATGTAACCCATCCCTGGTTGAATGGAGGGGAATGTTCGAAGGGTGTGAATACTGGGCGGCAGGGATACCTAGAGGCCTCTGGAGGCTGCCTCCCATGATGGGGATGGACTTGCTTAGTGTTGTTGACTTAGGAGAAAGTGAGGAAGGAAGGCACAAGTGGACAATGTTTACCACATGGGAGACTTGACTTTAGGACCTCTGCTGCTGACAATGATGGGATAGGACTGGCATTTACAGTTGAAAAGTTGTAAAGGAGACAAAGTGAAGGGAGCACTTTCAGAGTGACAAGATCGAGTTTAATCCTCCAAATACTGAGTGTGTGTGTGTGTGTGTGTGTGTGTGTGTGTGTGTGTGTGTTCCCTAAAATATTTGTAGGGTTTTCTATTGTAGTGATGGAGAATACTTACTTAAATGGTACAGATTAAACAAAAGACAAAAGATGGCAATTTTACAGACCTTGAAGGGAGATGTGCTAATGCTTTTTTTCCAATATTGTTATTCCTGAAAACATTATTGAGATTTTCTAATTGGAAAAAAAGAAGTACCGTTTTCTTTTTTTTTTTTTTTTTTATTAAAAAAATGCTTTTTGAAATTACATCTTCCCTTTCCTTTCCTTCCTCCAAACCCTTGTTCTCTTTCAAATTCATGGCCTCATTTTTCACTAGTGATTGTTATGCACATATATGTATATACATGTTATATTCCCAAATATAACCTTTTTAGTCTGTATAATGTTATTTGCACATCTATGTCAGGGCTGCTTAGTTGATATTGGTTAACCAATCATGCACTCTTCCCTGGCAAAGAATATTTCTTTGCTGTCAGCACTCCTTAGTTGTTTATAGTTTTTTATGTACGGTTGGGACTTTCTGGCCTTTTACTTGTCCACTGTGGAATATCTATTGGTCTTCTTGCCCAGCTCATGTTTGTGTAGTTACGTTGGTGAGCATGTATAGGTATATAGCTTCTGACATTATTAGATCTGTCTAGGTTGGTTTCCAATATGAGTCATGCAAGTAACTTGTGTCCTAAATCTAAGATAGTATGTACGACAAGTGCATGGTCAGTACTTTCTCCTCTGATGTTCCTGGTAATATTCAGTTACTGTTGTAACATTTAAAAAATAACTTGAAGAATTAAAGTCTGTTTTCAGCAGACAGATTGATTTGTTGTTACAGGTTAGGTGGTTTTAGGTTTTATCTTACGAACAATTTAAAATGCTTTTGTGTTAAGTGTATTCAAGAATAGGATGCTCTTAAAACGAGTTTTATCAACATTTTATTATAATGGATCTCTCCTCTTCTGCTGCAGGGCCTGAGACTTCAGGACCTCAGCTTTTGCCAGTGAGAGCGCTCAATGAAGTCTTCATTGGGGAGAGCCTGTCATCCAGGTACCTTGAAGCTTGTGATCCTGAATGTAGAATTCAGTGTTTAAGTACTTCTTTTGATATTTTCATTTAATTTATACCACCTAGCTTGTAGAAGTAGTACTATAAATAGTGGACATAATAATTTAATAAAATTATTTCCAAAGTCATCATACATGCTGATGATACTAAGGAAATATAATATTTTATGAGGAAAGCATTTGTGAAACTTCACATTGAACAGTTGCTCAGAGTCTTTCCTCTACTGCTTCCCAGTGCCATTGTCATAATGATTTCTAAAGGCTCATGGCAGTGAGGTGCCAGGCATACATTTGCAGCGGATACACACATTTAATAGTCTGTATTAAAATTTCTCTTCTAAAACTGAGTGTAGTAGCACATTCCTATACCCCCAGCTGTCTGGTTAGAGCCCAGAAGCTCAGAGTCATGGCTTGGGCAACATAGTAGAAACCTATCTATCCTGGCTCTCTCCCACCTCCGTCTCCCCTTTCTACTTTCCCTCCTCCCTTGCAACATAGTGAAACCTCTCACACACAAACACACACACACACACACACATTTCTCTCACACACACACCTCTCATACACATACACATTCTCTCACATACTCTCACACAGACATATACCTCTCTATTACACACCTCTCTCCCAGACATATACACATGCACAAGTAGAACAAAAATGTCTCCACTTATTAGTGTTTTTAAAGCTGATTTGCTTATTTTTGTACAAGATCCAGTAATGAATCACACATTGCACTTTGCTATTTTGGCTTTCTGCTTATCAAATTAATAATTCCTTAGCTTCACCTCATTTCTGTTACTTGTGATACTAATACTTTTGACTAGTCTAAGCTGGTTGATTTGCAGGATACCCCTTATTTTATATTTGCTTGATATTTACTGTAGAAACTTCAGATAAGGATTTTAAATCTTGCTGTGTAGTTGTTGTCCCATGTTTAATGTAACCCATAAGACAAGCGGAGATGTATCTTAGTGCTGTGCTTACCTGGTGTGTGTGAGGCTCTAGGTCTAATTCCCAGTGATCTATGTGCACATGCACACACACACACAGATTATCACCGTTCTTAGCAAAAATTAAATTAGCATAAAAATGTAGGATATACTTTAACACTGATAAATGTGTTTTTTAAGACCCAAATGTAAGAGCTTTGAAATACCAATGTTTTTCTCCAACCTTTAAAACATGTGATTAGTTGGTATAAAATGGCCACCATGAAGTAAAGTTAGTTGCACTGTAGTATATTAGAGCTTGGTTTCCCATTTTGTAGATTGTAAGAAAATTAAATGCAGAGACTGGAGATGAGGTCATATCTTGTCTTCCTGCTACCTTTTAGAGCTGTATCATTGGATTCCTAGTTGTAAATTATGGACCATTGCTAGCTCTTTATTGCAAGTCATACCCTTTCGTGAGGAGTTTATGTTGAGAGTCATCATAACTAAAAGTGACATCTATATTCCTGCTAAATACTAAATAAATAGCTTGATTATCAATCCAGTTTACATTAAAATGGTGACTAATGAGGCAGAATTATTTGAAATACGTTTTAAATTACTTTAGTTATTTTGTATATAGTATTTATTCAATAAAAATATATTACGTACTTGTTACATACCATGTGTAAGTCACCAGGGATACAAAGATGTGTATGAAAAAGGTAATGGTGCATTAAGTTTTTGGAGCTTGGTAAGTCCAAAAGTTTTTAAAATTTTAGAATATTCTTTCAAGAAATAAAATATTTACAGGAAATTTATAAAATATTTAAATCAATGGTTCTCAATCTTTCTGATGCTGTGACCCTTTAATACAATTTCTCATGTTGTGGTGACCCCCAACTAAAAAAATTTTCGATTCTACTTTATAACTGTAACTTTGCTACTGTTACGAATCGTAATGTAAATATCTGATATGTAGATGACCCCTGTGAAAGGGTCAGTTGACCCTCACAGGGATTGTGACCCACAGGGTGAGAATCACTGACTTAAATATAACATGTATATATTTTAATGTAGTAAGACATCTGATGTGTCTATCCTGAAAGTTTTGTCTAGTGCTACATATCAAATTTTACACAATATAGAGGTAATAATAGATTTTGTGATGTGTAGAAAAGAGGAACAGAGGATGAGAAAGACATCAGAGAGTGTCCATTAAGTTAAAAAAGATTTGTGAGCCATGCTTACCAGGGGAAGCCATTCGCTGGCTTACTTTACTTCATTTCATATAGAAGGTGTGGTTAGCTCAGTGAGCTGCTACCTGCATTGTTACATGATTTGTATTTACTGAAGAAATAATGTAGAAAAGCAGGGAAATTGGGACAGACTTTGGGGGAGTCACTGAAGTCTCAAGGCATGATGTCTGCTGCTGCTACCTACTTTTTTGTTCTTTGATGTCTCTCCTTAGATCTTTAGTGATATAAGCAAGCGGTGGTTCAGTTTCGAGGCTGATGGACTCGGTGTAACTATTAGGGAGGCTTGAGGGCTTAGTTTTAAATGTCTGCTCTCTGTCAAGCTAAGCATATTGTATTCTGTTACCTAATGCTCATAGCAGCCCCTTGAGGAAGGGAGTTCTGTATTTATCAATGAGAGCAGTGAGATCCAGAAGGTTCAGATAGCTTGGTTAAGTCATGTAATTATTTAGAAGCAAAACTGTTATTTGAGCCCATTATTCCTGATCCCAGTCCCTGTGTTGAGGCTCTGCTGTGCTCTGGAACCTACTTTGCTTGGAAACATGGAGGTGCAGCATTGTTATTCCTGCCTCACTTTCAATGTTCTTAGATTGAAGAACATTTTAAAAGCCCATGTTTTTCTGTTCTGTCTGTTCTAACCTAGAATGCCTTATTGTTGGGCTGTAGCAGTGGACAATTTAAGAAGAAATTTACCCAATCTAAAGGGACTGTGAGTTTTATTGTATCCTTAAAAATAATTTCCCCAAACAAAAATCCTGTGAATTAACCAATCCCAATAAACCTGCATGGAGAATGACACTTAACTTGCTCATTGTTTGGGCTCAGTACCTCTCACCTGGCTATAATTTTCTCCTATTCACTTCTGATCCCCTCCACTCTCTCTCTCTCTGCTCTTGTTTCTGCTTTGTTCTAGTACAGTAGCAGACATTGCTAGGATTTGGCTGGCTTGTCTGTGCATAATAAGCTTCTGATGTGCTTTTTTGAGAAAGAAGTAACTGACCCATAAAATGAATTAAAGATGAATATTAGACATTGCCCTTTATAAAGAACAGTAGCAAAGGAGCATGAAAAGAAGTGACATCATGTAAAACTCTCAGGCACTTGAAGAGGAAACTGAAGGAATTAGAATGAGATATAAATTACTACAATGTTAATGCTTGCAAGTATGTTAAATAACTTATTTTGAAAACCCATATTTTATTAAGAGTTTAACTTAATTTGCTGAAGAAATAGTCTAGTGTTTGTCAGTGATGCCATTATTTAATGATAGTGTTTACACAGTAGGTTTTTACTTCCTTCAGAAATCCTTTCTGTCACCAACTAATGTTTAAAGACTAATGCCATGTTGACTGATGTCAGAAAGCTCATTTGATTTCATATTTATGGAACATTCTAGAAAATGTCAGTTGTTCAAAAAATTATGTTTGATTTTGTTTTTCATTTTGTCTGCTGATATAGAATTGGTTGAGAATTTTCTTTATAGTTTTATCTGTTAGCCCACTAACATTTAAAATGATATATTAGCATATGGCTTAAATAAGAGGTTAGCAGAAACTACTTTTGTCACAGATAATTAGGTATAATTCTGGTGTCAGGGACACCAGGGACTATGTCAGGGACTAGATGCCAGGAGTGGTACCCTAACTGAAGGATGAAGGATGAAACTGGTGTTTTGAATTGTGAAAGGAAGCGCTGTGAGAGTTAAGAGTCCACAAGAGCAGCAGCAACAGCAATGTAAGACAGATTTCCAAGCCTCTGTCTCAAACACTAATGTACTGATTGGAAGAGGAATCTAGATCAGAAAGGCACACAGATAAACAGTTTTTCCTTCTAATTTCTTCACTTAATCAGCACTGGATTAGCATGGTGTGCCTACTAAGTCAGATGTGTCTTGGTCAAGCTGATTTACTTAAATTTCATGACTTTTGACGATCATTACTTTTTTATTGGGACTCTCACACAGCTGGGCAAACACACTTTTCTATGTTCAATTCCTAGGGCTTCCTACTATGAAATTTCAGTTGATGATGGGCCGTGGGAAAAGCAGAAGAGTTCAGGGCTCAATCTGTGTACTGGAACAGGATCAAAGGCCTGGTGAGTAACCGGGGATGGTTCCTGCCAAGGTGTGTGAACTATTTTGAGTAACAAAAAATATTTCACATCTTATATTAATGCATCGGAGTCCTCTAATCTGCAGGGAGAGCACATTGCTGTTCAATGCATTCGAAGCTGATCTTACTGTCTTTGGGTTTTTTTTCTGAGTTCCATGCAGTATTTACCTGTCCGTGTTTACCCAGACTCCATCTCTGGAGGAAACCTATTATTTCCTAAAACCGTACTCTTTTCCTTTTTGCCACCTTTGCGCTCATCTTCACACAAACTGGTCTCAAGATCCTGTTCTTTGCATTTCCCAAATCTTTGCCAACTCTCTCAGCTTTTGCTGCTGCTACTTTGGTCTGGGCTATGTCTTTTTTGGTATATATTCTTTGGGCCTGACCTCTTTTTCTCCTGATTGTCATCTAAACACTAACAACAGAGTAATCATTGTAAAGTGCAAAATGATATTCCTAATTCCTAAGTGTAGAGAATGTCCGTTCTCCACTTTAACACTTTTGCTGGCACTGTGTACACGCTGCTCAGTCTGACATGAACACCCTGGTACACGTGGCCATGGCCATCTGACTCTCTTTGTTTCTGCTGTACTCTCACCCTACCCATCAGCCCTCTGGAGACACCCCAGACTGCTTGTAATTCTCAGCACACACCTTTTGTTCTTGTTCAATGCATCTTCTTCCCGCTTTGAATTTCTGAGTACACTCCACTTTCCGCCACTAGTTAAAGCATCCAGTCTTCACATGCCATTCTCTGTAGGAGTGTTCATTAGCCTCAGCTCCTTTCATAAGCAAATGAATGAGTCTCCCTGTCCTTTACCACCACCTCTCTTCATGCCCTCATGGCACCAGTGTGCTACTAGTCTAACATGCTGATGATGCCCAACTAGTCTGAACGGTTTGAGAGGGTTTTTGTTTTCTTCCTGGTCAATTTTTGTGTGTAGCAGGGTATAGAGCTTAGTATGTATTTATTCAGATATTACATAAATGACTGCATGCTCTCAAACCAGTACAAATAGTGTTGAACTGTGATTTTAGCTGTATGTGGGGGGCATGCCTAAAGTCCCAGTACTTGAGAGGCTTTGGCAAGAAGATGGTAGTTGAAGCCCTTGGGGGCTACACGGTGAGTCCGCCTTACAAAGAAGGCAGTCTTTAAATCTCCCTTATCAAATGTCACTTTAAGTTGGGCTACTGTAATGTAGAATTGTGTGCTACTTTTTCAGCATGACTTCTAAAGCTATTGCAGAACATTTTAGTTCATGTAAGCATAGACAAAGAGAAACTAGTGTTACGAATCCCCAGTGAACTCAATTGAGTGATGAGTCCATAGCCCATGTAGTTTTCTGTAGACACTGATCTGAACTAACTCCTTTGCCCCGTACTATTCTGAAGTAGTTTTCAGATGTCATTTCATTTTGTTCATGAGCAGTAGAAAATAAGTTAGACTTGGCTAAAAAAGTATTTTGGAAAAAGTACTATTTTAAAGATAGCTGAACATCTCATTGTTTTGAGGAATAGCAAAAATTTTCTGATCATCTTAAAAACTAATCACCTGGGGCTGGTAGCATGGCTCAGTGGATAAAGGTACTTGCCACAAAGCACACTACAATCTGAGTTTGGTCCCCAGGGCTCATGTGGTAGTTGTGAAAGAACTAACGCCCAGAAGTTGTGTTTGACTTCCATGTGCATGGTAATATGTACAGACTTCCCACCCCCCATCCAAATTAGTAAAACAATTTTTAAAAATATCATCTGATACATTAAAAATTAGTTTTAATCATTTCATAAATTAAATTTGGGTGATGAAGTGAACAGCTTTTGTTATCATGGAACCATCTTTTCCACTAAAAATGGCAAGCATTTTATGTTGAAAACGAAAACGAGACTTAGAAATGAGTCCTTGAAATCTTTTCTTCCACAGTGTTCTCTGTAAGAATGGGCATAGTATCATAATCAGGATACGGGCTAGGGAGTTAAAAGAGCTTGGTAAACCACTGCGTAGCTTTGCCATGTGAAAGATTAGGATATTACTTGTTGGTCTTAAGATTCTTGATAGAGAAAAGTTTATCTGACTTCAGTTTTTATTTTGAATGTGATATGTGTGGAGATGTGTAACTGAGGCTCAGCTAGCAGCGTTAACAACAACAGACAAACAAAAACCCCAATCTTAGTGTCTTAATACAATAAAAGCTTATTTTTCTCATACAGTCCAGTGTGGGCCTTCCTAATTGACAAGTGGCTCTCCTTTAGTTGACTACGCAGGAAGGCAGGCTCCTGCCATTCTGTGGCTCTGCTGTTTTCTGACATGGTGACTGATTCACTGTATTGAGCTGCAGAAGAAGGAAGATCATGAACTGTTCCCATGGGGGGTTGGTCAGCCAGGCTTGGGGATATGGTTTACTTGGGTTCCCTTAGTGATATGGTCATTTAATGAGGGGGGATTAATGTGAAACTCCGACCGTATGGATGTCTGGGAAAGTGTTTGAAAAAAAGCTCATCTTTGCATATCCAGATATTTTCCCACAGGAGTAGGCCATCAGGAGTATAGTGCTCAGCAAGTGAATTGTACCCTCTCATTTCAGACCTGGCTGGTGTGATTTATACACCAAACACTGGCAGCAGTCAGCTTCTCAGGACAGCATCTAGTCTGCATTCGATGTGGAAATGTGTGGAGACAAACTTGAATTCTTATCACTATACAGGGTCTTTATAGAATTAAGGAGTAGGTTAATTTCAAATTTTCAGAGTGTTTAATTGCTTTCCAGTCGCAGCTGCTATATTCCAATCAAATATAAGGATACCTTTCCCCTCATACCTATGCCAATGTGTGTGTGTGTGTGTCTGTGTGTGTATGTATGTATATATACATACACATGTACATATATCTCTGTGTGTGTGTATTTACTTGTTTGTTTGGTTTTTCGAGACAGGGTTTCTCTGTTGTAACTCTAGCTGTCCTGGAACTCACTCTCTAGAACAGGCTGACCTTGAACTCACAAAGATCCACCTGCCTCTGCCTCCTGAGTGCTGAGATTAAAGGCATGCGCCACCCCGACCTGGCCTACTTTTTGTTACTAACCACTAATTTGTAGTTGTCTTAATTTTAGGAATTCTTTATATGTTAAGTACATCATGCATTTTCCATTTTTAGTCTACTTTAAAATGAAAACAAGAATCCTATGCTCTCTTTTTTCTAGGTCATTCAATATTAACAGGGTTGCAACTCAAGCTGTTGAAGATGTTTTAAATATTGGTGAGTACTAAAACAGCTATTGTATATTACTGAGTTATTGTATACTATGTAATGTGCATGCTATATATTTGCTGTTGTGTGATACACAATATTAACTGCAGCTGTTCCATCTTTCCTCTTCCAATAGCAAGACGACAAGGAAATCTGACTCTTCCACTAAACAAAGAATTGGTAGAAAAAGGTTGGTACTGCATGGTTAGTTACAGATAGCTTATTTCTGTCAGCTTTGAGAAAGAATAGTATCACGTGCATCTGCTTAATTAGATGCTACAACACTGTCTTGTTAAATGTGGCTAAAACACGTAACTTTTAAAGCAAGGCTTCCAAGAAAATATTTTAAATTACATTTTTATTTATTTATTTTGTATGAGTATGTGTGTGGAGGTCAGAGCACAACTTACAGTAGCTGGTTCGTTTCACCAAGTGAGTCCTAGGGATTTGAACTCAAGTCACTAGCGTTGACAGCTAACATCTTTACCTTTGAGCCATCTGGCCCGGCCTCTAGCTGAAGTTTTATACTCTACTTTACATTCACTGAGATACAGCCCATATATCAAATGCTTCAACTGTTTTAAGTAGGAAATGAGTATCTAAATTTATGCTGTTCCAATAGGTTTTTCTGTAGTCATGGCTCTGCTTTTCATGGTATTAGCACTATCAAATAGATTCTGTTCATTTTCAGTTTGAGACTTAAAAGGTTTTTTGTCATGGCTTGTCAGTTAGCATTAGCACTGAATTGGTATCAAGGAAAAGGAAACTGGAACCCGTAATTTCTAGTTACATAATTTAGTTTAAATACTGTGAGAGCTAAATAAAGATGGTCTGAGTGTCCTCAGTGCATACATGAATCAGATAATCACCTTGTTTGTGTCTTGTGTACAGTGTAATATAAAAATGTGTACTAATGTTATGTCACATGCAAACCTCAACACAGTAAACATAATACACCTGAAATTTGTACAGTTTCTACTAAGGTTGCTCCCAGAATACAGGTACAGACTTTTATTTAACAATGTATAAGGGCTACACTGAGAGAACACTTCTTTGAAGATTGAGATATCCATAGAAACTTAGAAGGTCAGTGGCAGTCGCTGTCACAGACATCCCAAATCCACTCTTTTTTGAAGTTTCTTTTATAGCTAGCACATTTTCTATTTTACTTTTCTATTTTTACTTTTTGTGGTATGTTAGATTTCTTTTTTTTTTTAAAAGAACCAAATATGGTTTTTCAACCTTAATAAAGATTTTAAAAAATGATGCTTTAAGTAGAAGCTTTGTAGCTTAAATATTGATCTTCTCCTAGACTAGTGGTGCTGTGAATTAACTCTCGGGGCCCTGGGCAGGGCAATGGGCTATAGCGACAGTCAGCCACAAGGGTAGAAGGCGGACAGCACACAGGACCCTCTCTGGTGTCCCGTGCTGTGGTGATTGGTGTCAGTAGGCTGTGAGCACTAAGTACATTTTCAACTTAAAATATTTTCAAATTATGATGGGTTTATTGAGGTACAACCTCATTGCAAGTTAAGGAACATACACAGATAAAATTCTAACAGTAGTTCTACAAATAAGGTATGTCATCAGACAGTTTTACTGTTAATTTAAATGTAGTATTCAGCTAAACTTTCCCTTTTAGTTTACCTTTATAGTTATTTTTAATTCTCTTTTTCCTTTTCTTTTGAAGAGACAGCCATCTGGGTGCACAGGCTGGCCTCACATTACCATTGGGCTTAAGCCATCTTCCTGCCTTCAAATAACTGGGACTGTAGATGTGTTCCCATGCCTGGCTCCTACAGTTGTCTTTAACTCACTTATGTTTTGCATGCCAAGCCTCTGGTGCTTCTTGGTTAGATAGAAAGTGGGTCCTGAAAGCTCCTACAAATATCGCGAGAAACATCAGTCTCACTGGAAAGTGCTTGCCTTTCCTGGTTTGAGACTGCATATCCTTTTTATTAACTCTGATGTGATACTTGAGGGAACCTGACAACTCGGGTTTCAATTTTGAGTTTGTCTTACTGCTTAATTCTTAGCTTTGTAGTGTTTGTGTTTTTCTTTCCCCTAGTTGTACTCGTTTCTTTATTGTGGGCGATGAATGTTTTTGTGGGTTAATAATTGAACCTAATTAGTCATTTATTTCTAGGACTTTTTATGGTAGAGTGTATAATATGAGTTCCCAAGAGATGTGCTCCCAGGTGGCCTTTGAACACGTTTTAAATTGGAAGCAGCATGTTTGTCACGTGATTCTCAGATGTGACCGCCCTTTATTAATCTTCTATTTTTCCCTTATAGTAACAAATGAGTATAATGAATCATTGCTCTACAGTCCAGAAGAACCAAAAATACTTTTCAGTATTCGAGAGCCAATAGCAAACAGGGTTTTCTCCAGCAGCCGTCAACGTTGTTTCTCCTCGAAGTAAGCATCCCTTAGTGACCTCTTTCATCCCAATAATACATTTAAAAAAGAAAAACGAAAAACATGGAAACAAACAAAAAAATCATCCTTTTCTTTTTGAGACATTGAGACAAATGTACCCTGCCTCTCAGGAATGCAGCTTAGAAGGAAACACCTTGGCCTTCACTTTATCCAATTGAGAGCTAATATAGATTTACAAACCTAAACACATTTGTGTGTATTTCTTATATTTAAATGTCTTATGTTTGAATATTAGCTAAGATAAAGAGGAGACTTCATGACATAGGTGATTGGAACAGGTACTGTAAACAAACCGTGATATGCACTTAAACAACCATTGTGCTACACCAGTGTTTAAAGAATATTCCATTAATGAAACAAAACAGCAAGGTACAGAGAAAGATATTTGCAAAAGGTATGTGGACTATCTCAAGGTATTTGAGAATAATGTCTGAAATCACTGCTTCAGAAGCCAAAATGTTATGAGCATAGACACAGTGCTACAAGTGAAATTCTGTGCTTTACTTCGAAGGTCACAATCAAGATGCAAATGCACTGGGAAGTGTATTAATTTACCTGAGGATGTGTGTAGAGTATACATGAAGTGTGAATTTTGTTTAGCTTTGTGTTTAGCTTTGAGTCTCAACCCCATATACCTCATTAAATATATGTGGGGTGTGTGTGTGTGTATTAAAATTTTGAAAAACCTTACCTAAAAGATTTCTGTTCCTAAGCATTTTGGTTATGGGCTATTCAGTCTACATATAAAAATTCTAGCAAATCAGTTAAAGGGCAGCCAGTGCATTAAAAAAATAAAAAGCCAAAGATGTTTGGTATTTCACAAAGGCATATTTAATAATCATCTAAAAAATGCTTGACTTTATTCATCTGGGGAATGAGAATATCCCCAAACTAGCATGGCTGAATTGAAGTTCAAGAATGGACAGTCACCTACACTGATAGTGGGCAGAAATAGCAACTGGGAGGAGACACTGACACTATGTTCACTGCAGTGTACATTAGAGACTTATTCTGCATCTCTGCTTACATATTACATAATCCTTAAGTAAAATCTTATACAAGAATGCACTCTTGCTCAGTACTTAAAATCCTGGCAATGGAAATAACTTGGTAGTTCTGTGAACGTAGCTGGCATTTTCCACTGAAATACTGAAAGTGAAGGGTTCTACCTTGAATTTTAAACTTGAGATGTTGATAATGAACCCATATTATGTACAGTCACTGATTGTCAAATCAGAGGGCAATTGAATTCTTAAAATCAAGGCCAAATAAGCTTTTAGTTCTGTTAACAAAAATCAGAATTTATGGTTAACACCACCTGATACTTAATAAGACATCTCCTTCTGCTTAGGGTTTGTGTTCGTTCTCGATGTTGGGATGCCTGTATGGTTGTGGATGGAGGAACTTCTTTTGAATTTAACGATGGGGCAATTGCTTCGATGATGATCAACAAAGAAGATGAGCTTCGAACTGTGATTCTAGAACAGTGAGGATTTCCTCAGATGACCGATTTGATTACTAGAAAAGTATTTTTTTCTGCAGATAGAGATGACCAGCTATAAACCTCCCTTATTTTGGTTCCTATTGAGACTGGCTGCCACTAGAGTCACAGGTGACAGAGTGGGAGCCGTATGCACTTCAGTCCTTTCTGATAGACAGAAGCTGTTCACCGTGCGAGAAGCAGATGGACTAAGTGGATAAGAATTATGTTGGTGAAGTTTCTATATTACTTAAAGTTGGTAACCAAGAGTGTTCTTTAGAGAGGCAGGTTATTTTAAATAAAGGATTAAGTATTTAGGATCTGAAATTTAACTGTACAAGTGTTTTTTTTTTTTTCCTTCCTAACTTTGTGGAATTGGCCACATGTATCTTTAGTGCATTATTTTTTATAGACCTAAAATTAAAGATTTTTAAAAATTTTGATGATGATGGAGAATTTTGATAAATCCTGACGTTGACTAAACTGAAGTTGGTAAATCTGTTTTATATATGCTAAGAATTTTCTAATTCTCAGAAACAATAATGAAATCACTGTTGATTGAAAAAATTGAATCATTTTTAAAATTATTTGTAGATGAATTGTGATTTGTTTTGGTTAATGTTAGTAATGCTAGATGAAATACATCTGTTGGGACAGATCATGATGCCTTGTAAAAGTATTAATTTTTCCCTAGCAACTGTTGGTCAAAACTTTTTTTTTTTAAATAACTTGAGTCTAGTAGCCCCTTTCCTGGTTTTGAATCGCTAATATGAATTTAAGAATTAGAAGGATAACTAAGGACTATGTTCTGCTAGGAGTTTGATAAAATGTGCAGAAAACCTTCGTTTGGTATTAGTTTCAGCAAGAGAATGGACTCTGTAGTTCACGTCTGATGCAGCTGTGGGGTCCCTCCTTTAGCATTGTGGTTTTCATCTAATCAGTAGCTTTGTAGGATAAAACATCAGCGCTTCCTGCTCCCCCAGTATGGAAATCACTTTATTTTTGGAGGAAACTATC
This sequence comes from Cricetomys ansorgei, assembly GCA_026225945.1. Taxonomy (NCBI): domain Eukaryota; kingdom Metazoa; phylum Chordata; class Mammalia; order Rodentia; family Nesomyidae; genus Cricetomys; species Cricetomys ansorgei. The sequence continues at coordinate 4,905,131 of JAMJFZ010000107.1, forward strand.
TTCATTTAATTCTTGATCTCTTTAAAAGCAACTAGTTTTCTCAAAAAGCTCCCATTGTTAAATAATGAAAGAGTTTCCTTATGCCATTTATTCAGAGTTGTGTATTTTTCATTATTGTTGGAATTGTTTTTTCATTGACAGAAGTATTTATTGAAGATGCATTCTGTGCCGTCCATCACGACAGGCCATACAGTGAAGTGCTGGGTAGATACTGAAATAGACTGTTACGGAACTTGCGCCTAGTGATCTCGGGAGTAAAATCTGAAAGGGGGAATGTGACCAGATCAGATGCTCTTAGCTTTGCCAAACTCAACAAGCTGCTCTTAATAATTAAAACAATGAATGTCAATGTGCAGGCGATCTAGATCCATCTAGGTTTTGCTGTTTATTCAGAATACTTTCCTTAAGAGTATCTGCAGAAGGAAATGTTAGTGTTTTGCTGAGCCAAGTCTAATTCCTAGTTCAGTTTTTTAAAAAATGATATATTTAAGATACCACTTTATATAGAAGTTAAATTCCACCCTATAGAAATTCCCCTAAAAGGCTTAAAATACATTGTTAGGGAAAAAAAAAAAATGTTACTTCTGTCCTTAGTATGTCCAGGTAGTGTGGTGGTCCATACTTTACCACAGATCAATTAACATGTACCATTAACTGGTAACTAGCAGTGTGCAACTGTTCATAAGCTGCATTTGGAAAGGTATTAAAATTACTCACTATGCTCCGTTTGCAATCTAACTTCTCTGTTGTAGGCAGGGATTTATTTGTAAAAGATAAATGGCAAAGGATGTTGGAATATCAAAAATGTCTTTTTCAATGGGTTAACCTTTAATGATCACTGTATGCAAATAAAATTAAACCATTGTCTGTTCTTTTTTACTTTGTTTCTTATTTCCTAAGTTCTTACAAGGTCATTATATAAAAATCAAGTTTCCCTCAAATACCATATTTAAGTCTTTTATAGCCAGGTATTCTGCACTATAGACTTGGTTCGTTGCCATTACTTGACAGAGGGATAATTGTTTATTCAGAGGGCAAAATGCTCAATTCAAGTGTATTTTTCATATAATTTAATATTTTCGATGTTCCATTATATTTTTATATTCTTGAGTGGATAGCTCTTATGTACAAAACAATTTCATTTTTATGTAAGTAGAATAACTTACTTCAGCTGAAGCTGCCAAGTAAAAAATTAAGGATACAGGGGCTGGGGAGATGGCTCAGCACTTAGAGCTCTTGCTGCACAAACAGGAAGACCTGAGTTCAAAATCCCTAGCGCCTAAAAAAGCTGGCTGTGGTCACACTTTGCCCACATTAAGGGCACCAGGGCTAGAGGGTGTCAAGGAAGCTGTTGTGGCAGAGAGAGTTGCTGGAGCTTGCTGGCTGCTAGTGTAGGTCCAGGTTCAGTAAGAGATGTCTCAAGAGTAAGGTAAAGAATGTTAAGAGGACACCTGATGTCTTCCTTTGGCACCACATGCACGTGCATCACACATATTCTCTCACACACAAACAGAATGATACAGGTGCATATATCCTTATATTTAAGGGTACTAAAAACATCCCGGGGTAACATAACTAATGGGATAATGATGGTGGGGGAGAGGTAAGAGTAAATACACAGCTGAACTGTAATGCCAGCCCTGTGGAGGTAGGGGTAAGATTGAGTGTTAAAAGCCTGCTTGGGCTTTATATTCAGACCCTATCTCAAAAATGAACCCTCCAACAAAAGAATTTCAATTATGTCTTCAAATGCAGTTTATTTTTTTCTTTATGAGGAATTAGAGGGCATAAGACAATGCAAAGGCTGTTAGTACATTAAGGAAGATGAACTTTTAAGATTTTAAAGAAAATCACTGATAAGGAGCTGAAGATAAAGCACACCTGTTCTCGAAGACTCCAACACTCATGTCAGACAGTTCACAAGAGCCTGTAACTCCAGGTCCGTGGGATGATCTGCCCTCCACAGGCACTTATAGACATGTGGTGTGCACTGGTTATTACTGAAAATGGAGCCTGTGTCAAACACTGTTTCAAACTTACCAAATGTCTCTTGTAGTGCAGAAGTCCCCCCCGACTTTGGTGCTAGATCGATCTGCCAGCCTATGAAAATGCTCAATGCTTGTGGGGCAGCTTAACCTGTTAAGCATTTTTTTTCAATGATGACATCACTAAAACCCAGACTGGAACACAGAATAAATGATCTTATCTTCAGTAAATATTTTTCCAGGGATGAAAGAAAACCTAAAGCTTAACTTTTTAAAGAATCATCGAATGTAACATGTGGACCATGTTAAGAGACCAATCAAGACAAACTCGGAATGGTGGCACAAGTGTGTAATCCTGTAATCCCAGCACCTGGTAGAGACATCAGAGGGTCATGAGTTCAAGGCCAGCTGGGGCTACACAGCCATCAGAGATACATAATGAGATCTTGTTTCAGAAACACAAGGAAACACTTGGTAAACAGCTCTTCAACCTCACCCTGGCATTGAGTGCTTACAATTAATGTTGAATTTCTGTTATATATAAGCTGAGGTCCTTATGAAATCACAAGTCGATGAGTTTTGCTTCCAAGTTATGTTCATATGAGGGAATGGTTGAGATCATAGTAATGAGACTGGCCAGGAGCTCGAGTCTGTTGAAACTGGATGAGGTTCATTCTTCATCATTTAAAAACAAAACTAGAACTATAATGATATTGTAAAAAACAAATCAGTAAGCCTGGGTGATTTAGAACTACCAGTCTGGCATTTGAATGGAAAGGATCAAAGGTATTGTACTGTTGGAAGCTCTGGCATAAACAGAACAGTTTTCACACCATTTCTAAACCACAGAAATACACAATGTAAGCTCATCTGGTCTGTACTTACAGTGTTATGTAACATTAGCCACTCGAATTCAAGTATTTTATAAATGTCCTTATTGAGCACATTAAGGTTGACAAGCCTGTATTTAACTATGCTTCATGAACTCAACAAGCACAGAAAGACAGCATATAGGAACTAGATTGGGGTTGAAATCTTACTTTACCTGACCCAAATGGCAACCCAAACTGATGCTTTCTAAACTTAATGGCTGGAGAAAAAGGATATGAATGGAGCCCAAGTACTCGTTTTTATAAAAATGTACTTTATTTTAAAATGAGTCTATAAAAGTAGAAATCACATACAAAAATACAGATGACTGCGACATGTTGGCAAAATAGCTCACAGCTGGACTTGACTAAGGAAGAACAGGTACTGTATGTCTGAGGGCTCCTGGAGGCCAGAGGCCAGCTGGAGCCCACCACCAGCCCATCTAAGCTGTAAACAATAGTTTCAAGTAGTAGTTAGCACTGTTTAACTACTAGGGAACCGAAGCACCATCATTCCCGGGCGACACTTTAAAAAACGTTTTTTAGGTCTGAGCAGGTGAAGGCACTCCATTTTATTGCTGTAACATCTTCATTTGTTTGATGAAGAAAATTATTAGAAATGGATTGTGGCTCCTAATTCTAGAAGAGGCAACTTTTAATTTTTTTTCTTTTCATTTTCTAAGACACAATTAGATCTTTTTGCCTGTGTTCAGGTGGTAAAAAAAATCTGAAATCAAAGGTTTAATGCCCAGTGGGTCTTAAGAACTCAGGTGAAGGGCAAGTCGTGCCAACTGCTCAGAAGCTACATATGCACCTGCTTCCCATGTGCATTTCCGATGGAGAGAAATCAGCAGTTCTACCTAAGGAACTTTAGGTCCAGTAACCTAATGGGCAGTTTCAAGCAATTATTGTGAGAGACCACTTAAAAGAATTTCAAGTCCTTAATTTCAGAGGAATATAAAAATACCTGCAGCGCTAAAGGATCAGCAGAGAAGGTCAGCTCAGGGTTCTGGCTGGCTTTTCAAGAATGCTGACTAGAATAATACCATTTTCCTAAAACAAAGCAAGTAACTTTAAAAGCTAAAGAACCCACATAACATAAATCGATTATAAAGTTAAAAAGCACAATTAGATTTCCTCGCCTAATTAAGGATTCTGGGAACATGGCATAGTACCTAGAAACATTTAAGGGACTCTTCATCTTGACCTGGCTTCAGAAAACAGCCTTTTGAGGCTTCAAATTCTACCAGTTGTGTCTCTGTTTCTCACTTAAAGTTTAAGGTACACTATGCAGGACTGTGTTTCTAGTAAACTGACTTCATACCAGCACACAAAGTTGAAATGTGTCAATTCCCAGAAGAAATTGCCTCAAACACTATGATTCTTTCCGTTTAGCTCACCATACATATAGCTTATTCTTCAAAATCAAGTTTTATAAAATACTGAATAATTAAATAGATAAAAAGTTATGACAAACACCATGAAAATTGTTAGCCAGGGGTAATTTTAAAACCTTGGTCCTAAATAGACTTAATCAGAAGGGCACTTGGAAGAGTTGGCTCAAATTTTGCTTTAAAAAGCTATTTTGAAATAATATGCTCACCTAAAATTTCCAGAGACCTAATACTTAGGTTTTAGAGCACAGCACCAACAGAATCGTCTATATATTTTTTAAAAAGTAACACTTCATAGTTCTCCCTTACCATGGCTCCCTAATATACGTGCAGAATAAAGGCTAAGGTAAAACCAATAGGAAAAGTAACCAAAGTCTCCTGCAACTGGATTTGCTGCCTGTGTTCCTCGTTCCAGAGGAGCAGGAGATAACCACCATGCAGCAAGCACTTCATACACAACTGGGCTTTTGCAGAGTCAGTCGGCACTTGATACCCCAAATCTCTGGGTTCTTCTTGTTGTCCATAGTTGGCCTAGCAATGCTGGTGAAATAGGCGCAATTGATCTGCAGCTGAGGAAGTGCTTCTCTTAATAGCTGAAGGGTACCATCTGGCACGATTCCAAAAACTTGTAGTGTTTTTAGTGTGGGGATCTCTCCAAGTTCACTGGAAAGGAAGAGAAAGTTTCAGGATGTATGGCAATTGTTAGACTAGTTATTATAATCCACTGTTGATAGTTTGTATCAATCTACGAAAGGCATCCTAAAAACATAATTTATAATAAATGATTTGAACTGAATTTGCCTCCTTTCCCCATTCTTGCGCTACACAGATCGCTGGAAGGGTTACTGTGATGTGATCTAGTAAGCGAGTAAATGTTTTCACTGTGGTGTCAGCTGGAACCTATCCAAGAAACACGCCAATTTAAGAGTCTGGTCATGACCTTTATTTGAACTATGCTCTCTCAACAGAAGATACCAGCAGCATCAATAGTTCTTAGTAATGGTTCACCATTAACAGGTCCTTACTTCAGGGAAACCCACCAGTGACTTCCTTAATTTTGGGTTTTTTTTTTTTTTTTGGTTTTAGGTTTTTTGAGACTGGGTTTCTCTGTTGTAACTCTGGCTGTTCTAGAATTCACTCTGTAGACCAGGCTGGCCTCTGCTTCCCTAGTGCTAGGATTAAAGGCATGTGCCACCACCGCCTGGTCTCCTTAAGGTATTTTTTACATGGGGTTATCTAGAGTACAAATGGAAAGATGGGGTAGGCAATGACTTCTATACAGATTATGAATTTTTTCCGTTACTGATAGGCTAGACCTTTTTGTATGTCATGTTAGATGTTATACAGTTGTGTCAACAGTGATATCTGGGGTCACACAAAAGTGACCCTGTTTATCAAAAGAAAACACTTTCTGGTTTTGGTAATGATTCTTTTTATCACAGGCCTGTATGCCCAGTTTCATCTCTCTGATCTGTGTTTGCTCCAGGTTGAGACACAGTGCAAAGTCTCAGGAAGGGGAACATTTAGTTTGGAATTTCAGCAAAATCCCCTGGAGATCAGTGAGCACAGCAGTGACCTCCATGTTGTTAGAGTCAATACTTATTCAAACAAAGGTTTGGACTGTCACTTGGCTGCTAGTCTCAGCCTTCCAGCGTATTCCATACAGCAGGATCCAAGACGTCCTCCTGAAGCTCTTGCCACCCACCTGCTCCAAAACCATTGATGCCCCCTGAATGATTCTAGAAACCAGATGGTTCATTAGATCGGAGGACCATCTGTGCTGAACAGGCTCCGTGGGCCCTCCCATTACCTCTCTAACTGTATGAAAGCTACAGGTAAGCACCACAATATTTAGTGTATGTTGTGGAATACAAGACGAAAGGTAATTTGGCAAATAAAAGCACTATCTAAAAATAAATGTGTTTCCTCATAAGGGACAGTGAGATGAGGTCATAAGAGATCAAATGATCTACGTGCACTGTAGACAAGGTTACACTCGTCGCCACTGAAGATGGCAGCAATCCCTGGCACAACTCCTGTGTGAAATCTGAGCGTTTGAGAAGCTGGTCATGCTTGAGAGAATTCAGGTTCTAGGATAGCCAAAGAGCCAAGCTGTGAGTCAACTGCAATGGATAATACTTAAAAGCAGAAACTAGGTGGGAGTAAGAAAAAGAAGAGTTACAGCAGATGGCAGAGGAGGATGTATTCGTGCAGCGGCATGGGGAGAGAGCTGGTGAGGAAGGCTATTACATGGTGCTTTCAGTGTTACCCGTGGGAAAGGAGCTGCAGAAGACCAAGACCCAACAACAAAAAACCATCTGGCCACAACATAGAAAGTCAAACTCACAAGCATCCCTGACCTCACAGAAGAGGCTGAAAAGGCAACCATTTACAAGCCGTTCTTTAACCTATGTAAAATAGCAAGATAGTGTCTTTTAAGGCTCTTTGTTCAAGTTTAATAAAAGGCATTCATCACACAAGAGACTGAGGCAGGACCTTGGGCCAGCCTGGGAATAAATACCTGATCTCATCTACATAATCCTGTTTACCCTTACGTAACCCAAAATCTTAGAGATAAAAGCTTCCTTTTCTAACTTCTTTACAGATACCAGGATAGTATTCTAACAGTAAAATGTTAGTGAATTTTTAACTCCCTTCATTTGAAATCAGTTTCTCTCCAACTTGAGTTTATCATGGAATGAAAAATAGGGAATACTTACAAGAAAATTCAATGCTAAATAAGACCAATTAAGAAAAAGATAACTACAGTAGGTGTTTGCAGGGGTAGGGAACTCTAAAACTTTTGAAGTATTTTAGAACACTACAAAGACTCACATTCCCACTTCTAAGACATTAGCTGTTTTTCAGTGTACGTGGCTGTTCTGTAGACAGCCTTGAGATAACACTGCGATTTCTACTTCAATGCATTAGTTGCCAGAATGACGACCTTATGCATAGGACACCAATGAATTCATCTTAAAGGGTCTTCAACATAAACCACTAGCATTTACATGATTCCCAGAGAGACACAGATGTTTAAGGACAGCATCATCTTGTTCTCATTTTATTCTGCTGCTCTGATGAGAAAGTAATGTCCTTGATGGCCTTATTTCCTTAAAGACCAGATTTTGACAAGTAATTATACAGAGATTCGCACCTAGGCTGAGGGTTTCAGCCTCACGCTCTTCAACACTGATCCACATGGGACTAACTATGCAGGTAAGCCATGATCCCATTGGATACAAATGACTAAAATTTGAGGGATCACAACCTTCCTCTTGGCTCTACTAGTAGGAGAACAAGTATTGAAGTATTGTATTGCTTAGCTTCTTTCTTTTCACAGTAAAAGAACAAACCCAAGATTCATAGATTTCCTGAGAAAAGGAACCAGAAAAGAATAATTTCTATTCCCAGGGAGCTGCCCAGGCAAACAAGGAGCCCAGATGGTCAGAATGGATGAGAGCGAAACCCTTTTTGGAGACACTAGAAGATCCTAGAGCTAGCTTCTGGATGCTAGAAAATACAGGGAAGGATTTTTATCAGAGCTTTCCATGCACATGAATTTGAGCTCCAACATTTGAGAGATACACAAGTAGAACCATCATCTTTTTTAGGTAGTGTTTTTTCACATAGGATACTAGCTAAGGCTCATGAGACTAGTTAAAATGATTAATTCTGTAACATAATTACCAGACTTTCCAATTTTACTTAATTCTCTACAGATCATTTATTATTGAAACTGTATGATCTAATCCATTTATTTAAGGAGAACTTTTTTTCACATTCACCATTTTCAGGTGGGAAGAATTATTACACACATTCTGATAGCAAGGTATATAATACAACAGTCTCATTCAAGCCACTTGACCTCCTACAGTAAAAGTCAGGGCACCTGACCAAATGCAAGATACTGACCTCTCCTGGTTTTCAATGAAACTGCTACGCATTTACAGTTGGTATAAGGAAGACTATTAAAACCCCCTTGGAATGAAATAAGCAATACCCAGATAAGAGACTTAACTTCCATGGATGGACCTACATAATATAGCCTCTGATGAGATAGCATCAGACTCTCCTGTACATGCTGCAATTCTTCACCTTTGTTGACCATCTGCGACATTCATCACTAGATTACAGAACTTTTCCTATGAGCCCAGGCACTAGCTTTTAGGACCTATGGGAAACATTTGAAACAATCAACCTCACTCACATTGGGTCTGCCTTCCCAGCTCACAAAGAGTAACTTAGAGGTAAAAGCTTCCTTTTCTAACTTCTTTACATATACCAGGATAGTATTCTAATAGTGAAATGTTAATGATCTCAAGTCAATTCAAGGTTACCAGACATTTTAAACAAACACTCTATGAGCTGTTTTGATGTTCCTTCCTAGACATTTTGTGGTGTTTTAGTATTAATGTTCACATTGTGACTATCTATTAGTAATGATGGATCCCTGCTTTCTACCAGCATAAAAGCAGAAAATACTTACAGTAGAGTCTCAGGTATTATATCATAGCACCGGCTGAGGGACAGGTGTTGGAGGTAGCTGAGTTGAAAAAATTCTGGAAAGCAGTCATTCTTTAACATGATACTATCACTGTAACAGAAAGGAAGAGATTCAGAACCTCACACAGATTGAGACTACTACTACCTAATCCCTTCATTAAATCTTTTCCCCATTTTATGTGCAACCAACATTCTCCAACTTTTGCTCTAAAACAAATAGTACCTTAAGTCTAGGCGGACAAGGTTGGGGCATCGTCTAATTAAGGTACAAAGATCTAGAAAAAAACAAACAGATGTGATGGTCATTGTCACTGTTAAATAAAGAATGAGAAAAGGGTATTTGTTTTCACTGCTGTTTGACATCATGCAGGCAGTGTCCAGCAAGGTGGGTAAAGAAGCCACTACATTACGAAGGTTAAAATAACCATCTTCATATAGAAAGTTAACAGCCAAGAAAATCCAGGAGAGCACTTTGGGCTCTACTGTGAATGTTAAAGGAGCTGTGTGAAATCCCTGGATAAAACCTATTTATGTAGCCATGGTAACTGGCTGGAAAAAGAAAAGGAAATCCCAATTCATGATGGCAAATGAAACAACAACCTAACAAATCCAAATGCTAGCACATGAATACAAACAATATTCTATCAAGGCAGCTCTTCAGTTCAGCAAGGAGGAGTCATGAACTATTAAAAAGCTGTTGTACCATAACTGAAAATGAGTTTCCAACTCAAATTACAACCCAGTAAATTCCATATAGATTTACAAGTTTTTAATGCAATTTTCAAGGAATTATTTGTGGAGTCTTGGGTTAGGTAAGGAGTGTCTAAAAAGAAAAACACATAATCTACAATAAAATAAAATTCTACCACTTATACCAGGCATGGTCACGCACACCTGTAATCCCTGTATTAGGGAGGCAGAGGCTGAAAAATTACTGCAAACCATACCAATCTGGTCTACATTCCAGGCAGGGCTAGTGAGTGATACTGTGTTTCCAGAATAAAAACATAACAAAAATTCTACCATGTTAAAGCATTTAGAAGAAGTATCAGAGAACACTGTGTGATCAACATAAGTTAGATTTATAGTCTAATGTAAGAAAAGAAAAACAATAATCAAAAACATAAACATTTGCAAAACAGAGATAAGGATAGAGCAAGAAACATTAAATAAATAGCTTCTTGGGCTGGAGAGATGCTCAGCAGAGGAAAAGCACTTGCTGTCAGGCTGACAGTCTGAGTGTGATTGTTCCTGGAACCCACATGGTGGAAGAAGACCCCCGACTCCAGCAAGTTCTTTTCTGATCCCCACACACCAGCTGTGGCACACTCCCCCCAGAGCCTTTCCAAAATAAATAACGTAAAACAAATGTCAGGAAACGTTTTTGCATGAAAAACGAAGCAAAATGCACACAGATACACAGTGCACTGTAACCTTAATCTAAACGTACAAACACAAACTCTATAGAGAAAACTCATTTAAAAGAGAAAGGCTTGAAGGAAATAAAGTGTTAACTGCTGTTAGCTAGAGTACTAATATGATGTACTTTGCAGAATTTGGAAAGAGTGACATGAACCGAGCTTTTTTGGAAGCAGAACACAAATTAATAAATGCTCCTTATTTAAAACAAACTCCACTTAATGTTTGAGTGCTTATTCTCACAGCTGTGTCTGCCACATGTTCCCTTACGTTCTCTTTGACCATTACATCCTCACAAACTCCCGTGCATTTCTCTCATGCGACCAGAGGTCCTCTCTGACCACACGATGCAAAGGCAGTTCCTTCCTGCCACATCCTACCCAGCAACCTGCTTTACTTTCCTTCTATTTTCAACTCCATTCATACCATTTAGGAAGTTTGCTTTGCTTTGTGTACTTTCATGTAATCTGGATTTCTGAGGATAACAATCTAACTGTATAATTAGAATTTAAAACATTAAAAGGAAATATGTGCAAGTCCTGTGCAGGGAGGAGTGACAGGCGGCAGCTTTTGTGGGCCTCACTCTGTCTCTTGGTCTGAAGACAGGCGTTGGTAATGGCGGTTGCTCGAATGTGAGTCCTTAGACAAGGAATGGACTTAAACCTGTGGCCACTCAGTAAGACCATTTATATATCCGACAGTCTGACAGATCTTATTACTACTAAGCCACAGAGAAGTAGTTTCCAAATACTACTTAAACATTAAGAAACATCTCAAGATGCTTGATTCACATCTTTCTAAGCCTAATAAAAACTTCAATAAGCAAATTGCCTAACCCAAGACACCAGATAAATTAATTTGGCATTGTGCAGCCCAGAATGAATATTAGCTAGAGACTAAGTTAGAAAGCTGGTTAAAAAAGCAAAGCAACAACAACTGAAAAACAAACATTCCTTTTGCAACATCTTGTCTGTGCAAATTAAGACTCTCGTGTTACCCATACAACACGAGCACAGTAAAGGCTTTATCAGCACTGCAGCTGCTACCCACCTGACTTCAAACACCTGTGCTCACCAATGTTGCCTTTTAGAATGAATTAAAAAGTTGAGCCAGGTGGTGGTGACACATGCCTTTAGTCCCAGCACTCAGGAGGCAGAGGCAGGTGGATCTCTGTTGAGTTCGAGGCCAGCCTGGTCTATAGAGTGAGTTCCAGGACAGCTAGAGTTACGACAGAGGAACCCTTGTCTTGAAAAACAAAAAAAAACCAAAACCAAAAAAAAAAAAAAAAAAGGTTGAAGGGATAAATGTGAACTTATTAAACTGTGTGCTAGCAGGATTTTTCAACCTTAGCATTGCTGACATTTGGGGTCTGAGGGACTCCTGAGTTAATGTTTCTGTGCTAAGCCCTGTTCAGCAGCATTCCTGGCTTCTAACCACTAGATGGCCCCAGTCCCCTTGCGCTGAGACAATCTAAATGATCTTCAGACTTAGTCAAATGCCCCTCTGCAGGCAAACCTGCTCCTAGATGAAAACCACCTCTCAGAGTCATCCTTTTGTATCACTGGGGGTCTGATTCCAGGATCCCATTTGGCTGCTCAAATCCAAGGACACTGAAGTCAGTATGCACATTTTGTCCGCTGACTTATAACCGCTAATACAATGTAAATGCTGTGTGAGTAGTTACACTGAACTGATCTGTGACTCATGTCAAGAAAAGTTACTATAGATGTGATTTTTTTTTTTCCTGAATATTTTTGTTCCTTTTAATGGTTGAATCTGGATGCAGAATCCATGGATCCGGAGGGCTGAAATTACTGCATCTACCTACTTTTACATTGGGGTTCTGTATGGTTATCTTGTTTATTTAAAAGTAGTTCTGGGACTGGGGAGATGGCTTAGTCAGTAAAGCGGTTATCTGTAAGTACAGGGATCTGTGTTTGATCTGTAACACTCAAGTAAAAGAAAAACCCGGTGGGATAGCGTTCACCGGAATGCTCAGGACTGGGCAAGTAAACACAGAAGCATCCCTGACTGCTTGGCAGTCAGTCTTGCAAAATCAATTAAGCTCCAGGGTCAGCGAGAGATCCTCTCAAAAAGTAAGAAAAAAGGGCCATAAAGATGGATCAGTGGTAAGAGCATTTGTTGCTCTTGCTGAGTTTGGTTCCCAGCACCACATGGCAACAAAACTCCACTTTCAGAAGGTTTGATTTCCCATTCTAGCCTTTGCAGGCACTTCATACCTGTGGGGTATTGGCATGAATCTAGGCAAAACACCTGTACACGTAAAACAAAAATACATAAATATTTTGTTTAAAAGGTGGAGTACTGAGGAGTCATCCAATGAGCTGATCTGTGCACATGCACGTGCGTGCACGCACATGCACACACACTTGCTTTAATTTAGGATTCTCCATCTAGATCCTGGACTGACCACTTGATTCCAGTTCAGGAAGTATTTACCTTCACCTAGCTCTTCCGATGAGCAATTCCTCTGCTAAAGACATAAGCAGCAGAGACAATGAGGTAGCAGAACCTTCACAGGCATGCCATAAAACAAATCTGTAACTGCCAAAGCCTCAGTGGTGCCAGTCTGGAAGCTCTAACCTGTTTTCTGGAGGTTCTTTCTGTAGCCACTGAGGTTCAGCTGGGTGATGGCATCAGGTAAATGTGCCACCGCCGCTTGCACATGCTTTTCAGTGAAGTCAAAGCACCAGGAGAGATTCAGCTCATCCAGTCTGCGAGAAAGAAGGGTAATAAGGAAAGCAGGAACCCGTCAGGGCAAGAGTGACTTAAGCCGCACACACAAAAAAATGTAAGAGCAGATTCTCTACCACTTTACACACAGAACACCTGTTCTGCACAGCTACCTTCCATCACTGGGAACGCTCTCCTCTAAACACCAGGGTGTCTGCAAGTTACCAGGTGGTCTGTGCGAAAACCTAACGAATGCTGCCTCCTTCTGGGACTGCAGGTTGAAACTGTTGGATGTATGTTTCTTTCTCAGACCGTCTAGGCTGTCGTTAAAAAAGCACGACAGCTATCAACTGATATGTTTCATAAAATCCACAGATTGACCCATAAAAGAGATACAGATGCCACAAAAAATCCATTTCCTCCAATTCTCCCCTGCTAGGAGAGCCAATGAGAGACTCAGAATCAAGGTCCACTTCCCTCACTTTGTATCTCTGACTCAATGCAGTGCTGTGTATCTCCCTCATGATGTTCTGATTCAAAGGCAATTTAACTTTGACAGATCGCTAAGAGATGTAGATACAAATGTTGTATCAGAAAAACAGAGATAGTTAAAACAAGGAACATATACACACGTTATTATATATTCTACATATCATGCTTCCCTTCGGTATATGTATTAACAGTATTACAAAAGACGTAATGTGGTCACACCTGTATTAAATAAGGTTTAATTAGATAGAAATATAAACCAACCACACTGTGGTAAACACATTCTTCCATTTCCCTTGAGCAGTAGCAGAGAGAAGGGATCACTACCAAAGTATCCCATCCTTACAAACAGACTTTGAGTTTAGCCTGAAAGTTTTCGTGGCAAAAGAGACTGCATTGTGGAAGTTGAGAACGTGGCACAGCTCAACAGTTCATTAACTACCCAGCTGCAAAGCTTGACTACAGCTGATGCAACTACGTGACGGCTCAGAGACTTCCTACCTGGAACAGCTGCTTAGCAGAGTCGCCACGGCAGATTCAGAAAATCCAGAGCACCCACAGAGGTTCAGTCGCACCAAGTTTTTGTTCTGTGCAAGAGTACTAGAAAATCGAAAAATGCCAGAGGAATAAATTGCAGCACCAGTGAATCCTTGTGTGTGTTGAGGGGCTGGGGCACAGGTACATGTAATTATAAATAAGCACACAAGCTTGTGAAGTGGGCTGAAATGTACATTTCAGTGTCTCTGATACATCAGGGTGCTTTGTTACAGTTACTCATCTATACAGCCTGGCTGTATCTTCTTGGTGGGGCTAGAAACAAGGTTTATGACATACTGAAAGATTTGCAAAGTACTTGCAGTGTAAATGCACAAGAACACCTAACAATGTGTCTTTTAAATTAAGGCTTGCCTTCCCCCTGCTAAAGAACCTCAGCGATGAACAGCCATTGTTCTGGAGCTAAACCTTGGTTTGGTACCCATTAGCTGCGTGAACTTGGACAAGCTATTCAGCCCTTCTGTGTTTCAGTTTTCACATACAGGGGAAAGAACAAGAGCTTACTGACGGTCAGAATGACGCTTAGTATCTGCCACAAAGTTGCTATCTATCGTTCATGTTCCAGTCTTCGTATCAGGCTTCATCTTATCTCATCTGAACATCACAGTGGACATTTGTCCACTATGTCTAATCCCATGTAGGCCTAGCAAGCTAAAAAAAAACATTTCAATCTGACATAGCTCTTCCATTTTCAGAACCATGATGCACCATGCTTCATGGCCTCTTTGTAAGCTACTAGAGTCTCCATAGAAGGCCATGATGCAGCCATGATTCTCATTTCCCTGATAACCATGCTCTAGCAGCTACTTAGGAGTTCAGAAAGGAAGCAGCTTTACTGAGACTACTTCCAATTTCCTATCACCTCTACCTAAGTATCGTTAATGGTCAGCCTACAAGTCACTGCCTTAAATTCCATAGGCCTCCCTGTATGTTGTCACATAACCACCAATGCATTTAATAAACACTCTGTCCTGTAATTATCTGTCTCACCCATGGACAAGGCACAGGATACATATGATGGAGAAGTTTATTTCTAGTTATGTTTATAATTATTGTTTGTACACTGTTAGGGAAAAGGCTGCCTAAGCCTTGGCAGTTTGTACTGTTTGCAGGTGTTAACTTTATATAAAAGACATTTGATTGCTCATGATCTGCACCTGCCCATTGCTTTCTGGCAGAGCCATTGTGGAAGAGTAAAGTTGGTATAGAGTAATTCTTGTGGCCCTCTCTCCCACAGTCTCTGGCAACAAGGAGAGAACCCCTTCCTTAGGCCTTGAGATCCCCCACCATAAAGGTGACATAGCTAAAGGTTTGTGGGATGAGATGAGGCTACAGGTGTCCTTCATTATGCGAATAGGCCTTTGGATGAGGGGGCTGAGTGTTTGTATCAATAGAACATCTGAGGAGCTTCTGTGCAATCAGAGGATAAGGGGTCTACTGCCCAGTATGGTACTTGCCATGACAGGTGGTTATCTCTGCTGAGGTCTGGAAGGGTTTGCAGTCATGAAAATGTTGCCTTGTATTTCTTCATGAGCTACACAGTAGCTAACTGCAACACACATACCGTTCAGCCTTTTAACTCTCCTACCTAGTGTAGGGCCTGGCATATGGTCAGCATTCAAACTTCTGCTATCTTGAATATCCTGGACAGTTCTGGATATTTGGTATATCCATCTGGACGTGTATATAAGGACACTGTAGTCATATACAAGAAACACTGCCATACATTGCAACTGTCTTTGTGACAAACTTCAGGCGCCACTCACTTGACAATGGGGTCCGAAAGCTGAAGGCCTTCCAGGCTTAGGTTCTGCAACTTGGAGCACTCAGAAAGAATGCCATAGAGGTTTGAAACATTTATAACGGAGTTTGACAGGTCCATGTGCTGTACACGAAAAGAGCTGAATACAGAGGAGAGAAAAGAGGTCCTGTAAGATGGCTCCCACGAGTACATTCAGACACAATCTGACCCCCTCCTATCCCCACATGAGCAGCCAATCACAAACAAGACTAAACACACATTTGAAGTACTGAATAAAGATCTGGTCATAAAACAAATTCCTCCTAGCGAATTCCCATCCTCATTCTTTTTTAATATTCAAGATTTGCCAAGTGCAAATGTTGCTGCCAACATGGTCCCAGTCTGAAAACAGATGGATATCGAGAGAATGAGCTAGCTCCACATGCCCAGGGAGTGGGGTAAGCCTATGATGACTCCTGGATGCTGCTGGGGGTTGAGTGGGCGAGCAACAGTGTTCACTAAGATAGAGGACAGTGGAGGAACCAGTTTTAATGGGAGGCCATGTTTACGTTTAGATAAGCTGATATTGACATACTCAGAAGAAGTTCAGGTGTGGGAGCTTTTAGGTCATTAGGATTAAGAGTTGCGAAGAGGAACACAGGCTAATGGAAGGGTTTGAGAATCCTGAGCATAAACGTGGTGCCCAGGACACAGCTTGTCTGAGAACAGCCTGTGGGGAAGAAGGACAAATCCTGGAGTGAACATGGGAAAGGCTGAGTGGGCCACACAGTGGGAGTAAATAAAAGCAGAGAGGACAGAAAATGGACAATGGAAAGAAGGAGAGGGTACTAAAATGGAGACATGTTCTACTGTATTTAGCTTGCTTTTCTCTTCCGTATCTAGCTATTCTTCTCAGGCATCAGATAGCACGAAACCTTAGTACTCCATAATTTGCAGGACCAGAGAAGTATTTTTTTTCAAAACAGTCTACAAAACAAAAAAGAAGGCATTGTTTTCAGGTTGCAAATCTATGTGTGATATAGTACATGATGCAAGTATGAAAACACTCCCCCCACTCTGTTATGGATGGGTAGTGGGGATGGAAGTAACAGGCCTCCAATTATCTAATGTGGACCCTGTGTAGCTCTGGCCTGTGGGATTCACAACCCTGCCTGCTGAGCATTCAATCCCAGGTTGCTAAAAGAGCACTGTTTTCCTTTTGGAGCAGGGGATGAACCCAAGGTCTTGCACATGCTAGGCAAGTTCTCTAACACTGCGCTACACCCTCATAAGTCCTAAACAAACACCTCTGACCCTAGGGAACGCCAAACAGTAACTCTCAAACCCACACCACGCTTCAGCCACAGGCAACATGGCATAATATGCAACGTCCCATGTTACGGACGGCTGTCACAGGCTAAGTCTGGACAAAGAAAGAAAGGGGTGTGAGCTGCTTCCGCCTCAACTTTCAGAGTCACTTCTTTCTTTACCTGAAACTTTCACCCAGTGGTTGCTCCATGAATGATCTTGGGCAGCGGAAGGCGATCACCCCACGAGAGAGCAAGCGGACAGTCACATCTGGGTGCAGATTTTTACCTGCGAGGTCCAGGGAGTGCCAGAGAGACTCGTCAAGCCTGAAAAAGAGAAGGTGTTTGATTTGCTAAGTTGGCCCCAGTGGATTCTGGGGACCCTGAGAACTCTCAAAAGTCATTACTAATACAGAAATGGCCACTGAGTCTCCTTAAAGCAAATCTGAAGAGTTTTTGACTGTGCAATATTAAATATTTCTTTTTGTTTTTTCAAGACAGGGTTGCCCTGTTGTAACTCTGGCTGTCCTGGAACTCACTCTGTAGAACAGGCTGGCCTTGAATTCAGAGATTCGCCTGCCTCTGCCTCCCAAGTGCTGGGATTAAAGGTGTGTGCCACTACCGCCCAGCACTAAATATTTCTTGATCACAGTATCAATAAGCTTCCATGTTTCTCTTTCTGTATTTTCAATTTAGATTATCCAATTTAAAATTAGAACTGCTAATAATATGGAACCAGAGAATAAAATCCTATCATTCAGTTAATATGACATGCTTAAAAATCACTTAAAAATGTTCATTACTACTTCCTAAATGATCCTGCATTCCATTTCTCTTATGAGTTGATGGGTGCTCTGCTAATAGATCAGTGCCTAACTCAGTCCTCATCAGAAAGGCCCCCTCCAGCAGCTGATGGGAGCATATACAGAGGCCCAGGGCCAAACATCTATGCAGACCTTGGGGAACCCCATGGAAGAGAGGGAGGAGGGATTGTGGAGACCAGAGGGATCCAGGACACCAGGAGAACAAACCCACAGTGTTAACTGACCAGCACTCTTTGGGGTTCACAGAACTTGACAGGGAGCCTGCAGGATCCCCTACATATATCTCATGGCTGTCCGGATTGGTGTTCTGCAATGGGAGTGGGGGGAGTGGGGAGAAGTGGGGGGCTGGGAGGAGTGGAGGGAGAGGAGGAGGGGGATCAGGATGTATTGAATGAGAGAGAAAAATTAATAAATAAATAAAGGCAGATTACAGATATGATATCCTTAAGAAAGTGCCTTGTTTTGTATCTTTTTTTTTGTTAACACTGAAAAACTATTTCAAAAATGCCAGCAGATCATTCTCTGATTGTCTCAGATCTTAATGCCTCTCCCTTCAAAGTAAACAACAGCTGGCTTAGTATTCTAGTACAACCCAGGATAAGTCTCAAAGCACTCACCTTGTCCCAAATAACACAGTGTTAACATAGAAAGGGAAGACGATTGAGCAGCTGCCTGAACCCTCACCAGATTAATGGTTAGGGTTGGGGACCTAATAAGACCTTAGAGCCTCATTTTGAGATTAACTTCACAAACTACTGCTCTTGACCCTGTAGTTTCTTCAACTCATAAACTAGAATAATACAAAATTGTCATTTTGACCCACGTGGAGGATTAAATTGTTAACACAGCACTGAGTGCTTAGTAAACATCAGTTATTATTCTAGCATAGTGGGGATGATTACTGAACCAAAGAGAAGACGTAGGTCAAAGGCTCTAGGTAGCCAAAGATACACAGAATAAATGAGTCTTGTAAGCTAATGTACTATCTGAGGATTAGCAATATTGGAAATATTGGAAAAATTTGGAAATTTTTGCTATTTTAGGTGCTTTAGCTATACTCAATGGAAAAATAACTGTGTAAGATTATGGGCATGTTAATTTGCTTGAGTACAGTACTATTTAGTGACTTATACCTATAGTAAAACATCACATAGACTGCTTTTCTTAAATATGTGTAAGTTTTTATACAGGGTAGAAAATTTTTTGCATGGTGTGAACAAATGCCTATCTGTTGGGGACAAAGACCCTTGGGTGAGGATGGTGAAATGTAGCCACTGCTATGAAAAACTCTTCATTCCCTAAGAAAAGTGTCTAGGCCTGGACCTGGGAGTATATGTAGCTCAGTGATGGTAACAGCTCTTGCCTCACACGTCTGAGGCACTGGGTATAATCCACAACACAGAGAACAAAAAAGAAGGAAAAAAAAATGAATAATTTCCCCCTATTTTATGCCTGTTAACTGCCTTTCTGATTCAACCCCTCACCCACTACTTGAAGAACCAGCTAAGACTCCCTCAAACAGCCGATGTTCAGCATGCCTGTGAGCCAGGCAGGGCACCCTTCTGGCACCCTTCATTTTATCCTCATGCTGATGAAGGTGCAATTACGGCCATCTTACATTCAAGGCAGCAAGGTTCAGAAGTGACAAATGACTTGTTCCGGTCATGCAGGGCTTAAGTAAGTGGCTGGATTCACACCCTCTCCCAGCTCAGAGACTTGTACCACTGCCCTGTGCTCGCAACCTGATCTCCAGTACCGGGCTGTCGTATCGCCCTCTAGAACTCCCTTGCTCTTAACACATCACCTGGACAAACAGATGTATTCCTGACAAACAAGTGCTGAACTTCCACAAAGGGCAGAGAGGCTATCAGAAATGGGGTAAGAACAGACCTATAGGAGACTGCTCTCTCTGACAGGGAAATGAGAGTGACTTCTAACAACAGTAAAAGGGGTCTTGTTTGCTTGGGGCTGCTATGTTCTTCTCAGTTGGTTTCACCAGACTCAAATGAGCAAATAAAACTCCTTCCTTCCCACTCCTACATATATACCAAAAGGGTGAAAAATACTCACGAGAGGCGGTACCACCTCTTGCAAACTCCAGAGACTCTCAGCAGCTCGGGGAGGCACAGGCAGTTAAAGATCCCAAGGAGCAGCTCATCTGGAAGGGAGTCCCAGGAAACACCTGCCGGGAGGCAAAACAGGGAGGGTTTCCGTCACTGAAGTCTGCCGTGTCAAAGTCACGGAGTCTCTCCAAGCATTTATCAAGCACACGCTACTTAAAGGGAGTTCGCGCCAAACTGAAGTCTTCATCCTCACACTTATTTTTCTGTACCAGACGCTGATTTACATACTGTGGTGGTCTGAATGAGGGGTTCCCCCATAGTCTTGGGCATTTGAATATTTGGTTTCCAGTTGGTGACGCTGTTTGAATGGGTTTAAGAGGTGTGACTTTGAGGTTCAGAAGCCCCATGCCACTTACAGTTAGCTTTCTCTGCTTGTGATTAAAATGTGAGCTCTCGGCCTTCCCTGGTGCTACACCGGTGGCTCACTGCCAGGGTTTCTGCCATCATGGATGCCTAACCCTCTGGAACTGTAAGCTCAAATGAACTCTTTCCTCTTGGTAATGGTGTTTAACACAGAAAAAAAAAAAGTAACCAACACACACACATACACACTGCTTTGAGCATTCCACTTTCTCAACAGTGAGAATGGAGAAACAAGAGTATTTTTTCCTACTGTTATTCCCGTTGGCACCAGCTGGCCAAACACTGGCAGGGACAACTTGATCACACACACACACACACACACACACACACACACACCCCACCCAGAGCAAGTCCTCAGCCAACCAATATACTGTGAAGCTTGAATCCACAAAGGAAGATCTCGGTACAGAAAGCACACCCCAGTCCATCCACAGAAAAAGCATTTTTGGAAGGATGTTCTCATTTCTTAATTCAACAAACATTTCAAGATTCTCTACTACCTATGGT
Source organism: Cricetomys ansorgei (assembly GCA_026225945.1). Lineage (NCBI taxonomy): Eukaryota > Metazoa > Chordata > Mammalia > Rodentia > Nesomyidae > Cricetomys > Cricetomys ansorgei. The sequence continues at coordinate 4,925,907 of JAMJFZ010000107.1, forward strand.
GCCAAGTATTATTTCAGGTGTTAAGGGAGGATCAGAAGGCAAAACTAAGACCAATGAGACAATTTACCTTCATAAATAATATGTGTTAAAGTACATTGTGTGATATGTTAAAAAGGATGCCAGCTATGCAGAAAAATTGAGCCAGACAGTGAAATTCCGGCACAGCCATTACATTATGGTAGAGGGAGGGCATGACTGAGGCAGCAATCACTGAGTCAGGCTCAGCCCAAATAAGGGAGTAAGGTCATTATCTGTGTCCTAGATCCCAGAACAGGCATGATTGCTTTGAAGAACAGAGTGAAGAAGGGTAGTAGTGGAAAATGTATTGAGAAGCAGAGGGCGGGGGAGCTATGGAGAAAGGCCTTTGGCTTTGATTTAACAAGGAACTAGTAGGTGGTTGTGAACACAGACTTGCTGGAAGTTCATTTAAGTTCTGAAAAGATCAGTGTGGCTATTGTTCACCACAGACTGGAGTGAGAGAAATGCAGTTTTTCTTTGCCTTAGGAAAGTAATCTCTAGGTGGCTCTTCCAGAATCCTACCTTCAGTTGATCTAATTATAGGCTATCTACCTTTCTGTCCCCAAGATTACAAAGGCACCTGTCCCTGGTGGTGATGGCACGCGCCTTTAGTCCCAGCACTCGGGAGGCAGACACAGGCGGATCTCTGTGAGTTTGAGGCCAGCCTGGTGGTCTGCAGAGTAAGTTCCAGGACAGGCAGAGTTACAACAGAGAAACCTTGTCGGGGGTCAGTGGTGGTGGTGGGGGTACCTGTATTTGTAGTTTGTAGAGCACATACACCAACCAGGCGCAATGAACAGATGATGTCCGTATGATGAACATGAAGACGCTTCTATGGAGAAAGGCACCGAGGAGGGTGGCACACGTAGCAGCGGCTGACCCTGCAGTCTTCCTGAGACAATTCCGACTCTCTTTCAACAGAGCCACCAGGCAGCCTGTGTCCATATGGTTTAGCACAAGACTCAACCTCTTCCTACGAGGGCTCAACTCATTTTTTAATCCATTGCTTATTAAGAAATGTGTCCCAGCCATTGGATCCTACTGTAATTCTTAGGACAAATCTTTCTGGGTTGCACCTGGATGCTATTCATTTAAAACAGAATTGCTACGAAAGGTACCTTCCTATGGCAAGCCTCATGATCAATGAAGGCCACTTATGTACATGATTTTCTTACTTACTTGTTTAGGCCTCGCTTATCCACAAGATCTTACAAAGGAAAATCTGATTTGTTTTTACATACTAGGAACTAAAATTTGTTCCATTCATATATTTACTGAACATGAATCCTAAGGTTTGTTCTAGATCTCCATTGATAACCTAAGCACAGGCCTGATCCTTATTCAGAATTTGAGAGACACAGAGTCATTTCAAGTATCATGCTTGGTTACAGGAGGGCCCCAAATCTAAGCAGCATCTGGGGCAGAGGAGTGGTCAGTCAAAGCCTGTCATTGCCCTCTCCTTTGGTTTTTATCCCCTTTCTGTGTTCCAGACAGGGTCTCATGTACCCCACTAACCTTGAACTCACTATGTAGCTGGAGGCTGATCCAGCTTGAATTTCTGATCCTCTTGCCTCTGTCTCCCAAGTGCTGGGAGTTGAGATCTTTCAATGATCTACAAGGACCATCTTGTCACCTCCCCAGTGTATCTGAGAATTACTATACTAAAGAAGAACTCAGTTTTTGCTAGAATCCTAGCCATGTTGCCCCTAGTCTGTGAAGCTGAGTAACCGAGCCTCTCTAGGTCTGTCTTCCATCTGTAGGAATGAGGATAAACAGATTTACCTCGCCAAGCTCTTCAGTGTGGAGATGAGGTGATGTAGGAGCTTTTAAAGAATGCAGTGGAGAGGCCATCTATCTTGCCCAGACTCCCCTTCTTTCCTCACTAAATCAGCACACTTTCCTTCGCTGATGTTTTCCCCCCTTTTTCTTTTCAATGCTGCTCTGAATTTTCACGAACAGGGCCTGTACAAATGCTGTAAGGGATTTACCCAAACCCTAACCCCCTATCTCCTCTATCTGAGTTGAGGATCTCCAGAAGCAGATCCCAAGGGTCTGACTTCAAGGAAGTTTTTCTGACAGGAAGCCCTGGAGAAGTGGGGCAGACAGTCATGGAATGGATGGAAGCCAGAGGTGGCATGTTAATAGGCAGGTTGTTGCTGTAGATAACCAAGTTTAAGTCTTCAGGGGATTCCAGAAGACCATCTGCAACCAGCATCTGAGCTGTTCCACCTGAGGGTACGGGTGCTGGAGTCTGCCCACCAACTGCTGACGTCATTAATTCCAGGCTCAATGTTAACTCCTACTCATTCCTGCCCAGAGAAAGCCCTCGAGCATCTGTGTTCAGGAGAAAGCTTTGGACACTAAGGAAAAGGTGAGCTGCAAGGGACTATGGGATGCCCAACAACAGTATCAACTAAAGATGACTTGGGGAGGGAAATTACAGAAGCTTGCCAAGAAATGCAAGGAGGGAAAGAAAACTCTATGAGCACATTTGGTGTCTTCTATTTTATTAGGAAGAGCTAAGAAAGCAGAAAAAAATAGAAGAGCAGTCGGAAATGGCCAACTGATAGGACGAAAGGGTAGTCAATGCTGAATGTAAAGGCAGCAGGCCCAGGCAACAAAGACTTGCAAGAAAACAGTCCAGTGTAAGGAAGGCTTTGTAGTACAGCTTGTCCCAGATTCCAGATTAAATGACACATGCTCAGAGAAGTATTTCTAGGTTACAACCAATGTCCCACACCCAGGTTTACACATCCATCAATGTGCAATGGCTACACATATTTAACAGCTGATAAGGATTTGCTAAATAAAAGTTTCTTTTATTCCTCTGTTAATTCTTAGTGTGGCTGTCTAATCGTCTTTAACCAATTAATTGCTGCATGCCTAATGCTAAAAACAGAACCTGATATTGAATATTAGATACTGCCTGCTTGATATTTCATATAGGAATGCCTGATGTCTCAGAAAACAATGCTGGCTTTATTTAAATACAAGCAAGACTGTTGGCCTCATAGGACCAGTTTCCTCATTTGGATAATAATAGTTTGGCTTGTAACAAACAGTATCATGGGTGGCAATTGAGTAATTAACTAGTTTTGGAAGCTGGGTATGAGGGGCAGTTTACGTCCAATAGCATCAGTGGCAAATGGACTATTAGATAAATACATAACAATTAAAATTGCCAACTACTGGAAACCTTAAAAACTCTTTGCCATTTGTTAAGGTACACGGCTGCTAATCTTTTCAGCAACTTACATAGTAAGCATTATTATTCTCATTCTTATGCACAGGGACATTTATCTCAGTGAAGTCAAATAATTTCACAAAGGTGACATTAAATATTAGGTAGGTGACAGAACCAAGCGGTAAATTTGGTTTCTAAATTCCCATTCCCCAAAGTGAAGGTACGGGGTCCCAAGAGGTAGAAGTCTGATGAAGTCCCTGGAGGCAGAAGTCTCTGTGGGTATGAATATATCTGCCAGAAGATGGCACAGCATACCTCTGGCACCTGGAAGAGATGAGGCTGAAGATAAAAGAGCAGAATAAAGCATGTTGAGATACTGAGAGGTACCAATGAGTTTACCACCAAATGGGAAGAACAGCGCTCCAGGACAGCCTTAGCTAAGAGCAAGGTACCCGGGGCTCCATTGAGTGGACTATACAGGACAATCCCAGTTCTAGGGCCCCTGGGTGGAGGTGGATGAGCCTAGGATTGGCTGCTGTCCCAGCAGATGGGCAGAAATTTGTCTCTAGTAGCTGCACTGGTGGCTGAAATCCAGACTGTGATACACTTAATCTAATTTTACTTGCCATATTTAATTCTCAAAATATCAGCCATCTGTCTCCTGGATTCTTGACAACATGGCTGCCTGGTCTGTTTGCAAGCACAAGGGGATATCCAGAGGTCTTTCTTCCACTCCACGTGCTTCTGCAAAAACCACCAAGGCTTCACACCAGCTGTGTACGAAGGGAGCTAACTGCCGCGGCTTCCAATCTCTCCTCAGACCCAAACCCTGCCTCCTCATCCGTGACTAGCTCCCCATACCCTTCAGACTCCTTGGGTAAGAGGAGAACGTAGGAGTTCTAAGCACTTGATCTCTGTAGTATAGCCAACTTGTCTTATTTGATCTACTCATTTCTCAGAATATCACCTACACTCAAGATTCAAACTGCATATCGAAAGTATACTAATGGTTTCCCAAATTTGATTAAAAAAAATAACTAAATTTCAATTATATGCATGGATGTGTCTGTGAGCATTTATGCATAAGTGCAAGTGCCCACAGAGCCAGCGGTGTTAGATCCTCTGGAACCAGAGGTTCAGGAAGCTGAGAGCTAATAGGAATCCAATCCGGATCTTCTTGAAGAGCAGTAAGAGTACTTCACTAGTAAGTCATCTGTAGTCTCCCCAAAGTTTTACGTTTAAGATTGCTCTTCTGCTGAGCTTTGTGGTGCATCCCTCTAACTTCACTATGCAGGAATAATCAGAGGTTCAAGGACAAGCAGGACTATAGTCTCAAAAAATCAACACACATATACACTTATGAAAACATACTCTTCCTCTATTTAGCCTTTTATAATCAAATTGTATTTCAGGAGAAGACCCTGAGACCTTGATACTAATGTCTGTTTGGTTTTATTTTAATGATTTTATTGAGAGGGCTCACCTTTTGGTCACTTCTATTGGCTTGATTTTAGTGGCACATGATACTCGATGCTTCCTTCCTAGAGCACTAATTGCACAGATTTCTGTCACCCACCATGCATTTTCCTTTGTTTTCCCACAAACAATAGAGACAACGTGAGGTTGTATTAGTTGTTGATACATTTGTATTCTGGGTGCCGTGGGCCAAATAGCAAAAAAAATAACATTCAGCAAAATTAATGACTGTACCGTTCAGCCCCGTATCGCTTTCTTTCTGTGAAAGAGTTTCTCTCCCCTGTGGGACACGAGGATTAACAAAGAAATAGGGCAAGCAAGGTATGCGAGTTTTGCCTTTTGTTCACTGTTACAACTATATTCCCAATCCCTAGAATAGTATTTAATAAATCCTTGCTATGCCAGGGCTGGTGGCACATGTCCATAATCCCAGCATCTGGGAAGGAGAGGTAGGAAGGATGCATAATGTTTGAAGCCAACTAGATCTGTATAGTGAATTGTAGCCATGGTTACAGAGGGATACCTAGTCTCAAATAAATAAATAAATACATAAAAACAAAAAGGCTGAATGAATGCACGGAAACTACGAAACAAACAAAGATGAGTAGAAGGGTCCCCAAAATGACTCCTATAGAACAGATTCAGGAGCTGCTGGCTAAGTCACTGATGGGGCATGCAATCAATTTAGTGGATCTATTACTATTACTATTACTATCTTGTTTTGAATAAAACACTTTATTTTGTGTAAGCAATGGTAGGATGTGGAGTTAGTGGTAGCTGGCTATCTCCTTCCACCTGGTGGGTTCAAGGGATGGAATGTAGGACCTCAGGATTGATGGCAAATGCCTTTACTTGTAGAGCTATCTTGCCAGTCCTATTATTATTATTACCTTAAGAATGGAGGAAAATAGAACAGATAATATCTTAGGGAAAAGGAAATAATAATTCTATGAAACTCTTGGTTCAAATTCCCCTATTGCAATATAAAATATATTTCTTACTAGTTTAAAAAGTATTGAGAGAAAAATGTTTGCCTTGGGGCATTAAAACAGATTCTCAGGCTCAAGAAATTCTTGGATCAGAATCTCAGGAATTCTGCATTTTTAACAAGGTCCCTTGTAGACTCTTATGTACTCCAAACTTTGGAGTTTCAGTGTGAGAGAGAACCTTTGTAGGGTCTGGAATTTGAAGCGGTTTAACAGCCATGGAAGAGCTGATCAACACATTAGTTCAACCACATTTTCATGGTCCTCATCCATTTAAAAGACAGGGAACAAGCATTTAATGATCATAAATAAAATGTGATTGCCCTCCTTCCGCTTGTTGCTGGCTTCACTTTTGGACTCTTTCCTCCCAATTCCTTCCATACATTGGCCCCAAGAGACAGTCAGAACTGCTCTGCTACAGGTTGCTGACATAGCTTTAATCATCCCACATAAACAAATGAAGAGGAATTTAGTTGCCAGATGTGAGGCTGGAATGCTGCCCATGGGGAAAGCTTGCTTAGCAAAAAACCAACAAAAGCCCTGGGCCAGTCACCAGATCTCTATGTACAGCAGGTGTAGCCAGTCCTGCCCTAATCCTGGCAGAGCTATCAGCCACCTGTCCTGACAACTGCAAGCAAAACTCCCTGGAATGAGGTTTCTCTGGAGGCCTATGCTTGCTTCTAGAGGATTGCTGGGACTCTTCTATGCAGCTGTCTCTCAGCTTACAGCATGAGCCCACTCCTCACCCACAGCAACTAACCAATGTATGTGCCTGTAAGGCCATGCGTACATAAATGGACTTCCGTGCCTCCTAGCACACAAAAACCCTAAAAGTCATGATTTTTCTTCGTTTCTTTTAGACATACATTTTAAAAGTCAATCTTAAAGTCTAGGCTCATTTCTGGGCTTACTGCCTATAATCCGAGCACTTGGGAAGCCCAAGACAGGAGAGTTCAAGGTCAACCTGGACTATAAGATGAGTCTATAAAAAAAAAAAAAAGCAAGGTGTGATACCTCAGAGCAGCTACCCTAGCACTTGGGAGTAGGCTGAGGCAGGAGGAACGCTGAGAACTCAACTACACAGTGAGTACCAGATTAACCAGAGGTACACAGCAAGATCTGACTTTAAAAAGAAAAGAAAAAGAAACAAAAATAACAAAATGTAGACTCATTGATTGTGCCAGTTCAGTTGTTTTCTCCTCCATATCTTCACTCCTGCTGGAGAAGGACTGCTACATCCACTGGAATGGGAAGTGAGTCACTTTCGCACAGGGGCTCCCTTCCTTCCTCTGGCCCCCAGGACACTCAAGGTCTGAGCTACTCACACTGCTCTCTTCCTGGCCGACGTACACTGCTGCGTGGGAGCTGCTATGTATTTTGTCTTTCCTTCTCAACTCCATTTTTAAACTCCTAGGAGACATTACCATTCCCTTATCTTCTGTCTGGTCTTCCCAGTGCTTTGCTTCAGAAATGACTTTTGACTTACATCCATGGACGTGTGAATGTGGAACACAGAGCAGTCATACTCCATACCCAGAGCTATCCACAATGGACAAGTTAATCGAAATCTGCTAATCTTAGCAGGAAGTATCTCTCACCATATTTGGTTGGTCAAACACCAAATTGCTAGTGTTAAAATCCAGGGGCTAAAAATAGGCATCACATTAAGTTTTAAAGAAAAAAAGAGTTCTATATGTACAGAATCAGATTAACATTATCATAGACAGAAGACATAGGTCAATTGGCTTTCCAAACCAATGTCAGAAATTTTGCAGACCAGCATTAGCCATTAAATGCCACTATCATACCAAGAGCTTTACAGCTTTATTCAATCTTCACAGCAACACATTTATTAGGCTGCATTTCCAATTCTGAGGCAGCCTTAAGGTGAAGCTCTTGCTTTCCTGGAATTCCCTACTCTCCCACCTCAGCTTCCTAAGCGCTGAGACTGCGGATGTGTGCACCACCATACCTGGCATTAATGTGGATTCACATGCCATAACTTAAATAAGGTTCCCTTACCTAAGAGGTTTTGAGAAGCTTTCAAAACAGATTTGTTTGTTTTTTGTTTCTGTTTTGAGTCAAAGTCTCACTATGTGGCCCTGGGTGTCCTGGAACTCACTGTGCAGAACAGGCTAGTCTCTGACTCACAGAGATCTGCCTGCCTCTGCCTCTGTTTCCTGAGTTCTGGGATTAAAGGTGTGTGCCACCACACCAGGCTACAAAATCAGCCCATCAGCTCATCTGCAAATAATGTCAGTTGGAAGAACCTAAGAATATACTTATTTATATAGGCTCTGCAAGACTTTACTTGTATGCTTTCTTCAATGCGTTTTTCCACTCACCACTCAATTTCAGTTTAGACTTTGAACAAGCTTAACACCCCTCCAATTCTGTGTCTCTAAATGTAGAATATATCTAGAATCTGACCACTGCTTATCATTACCCATATCTCTTAACAAGTCTCTTAAGCATCTATCATCTGTCTTCTACCTGCTACAGTTCAATCTCAGCTTATCAATGTGTCCTTTTAAAGGGTTCAAGGGGCCTGGTGATGACGACATATGCCTTTAATCCCAGCACCCAGGCAGGCAGATCTCTGAGTTTAAGACCAGTTTGGTCCACAGAGCAAGTTTCAGGACAGCCAGGGCTACACAGAGAAATCCTGTCTCACCCCCACCCAAAAGTGTGTGTGGGGGGTTCAATGAGGTAAGATTGTAACTACTCAGCTCTACCAGCTGCCATACTTCTCCGTAGTCTGTCCTTTACCACTTTTTTACTATTATGGCCCATCCTGTTCTCCAGGATTTTGCACTGGCTAGTCCCTTTGCCTTCGGTTTTTTACATCTAGAGACATTTTCATGGCATACTCAGGCATTCTCCCCTCCTTGCCTTTGCCTAAAGGTCACTGTCCAATTAAGGGTTTCAGTTAATACCCAGCTTACCATCTACCTTCTGACTCCAGGACTTCCACTGTCTCTTAGCTTGATCCATTTTTGTTTTAAGCCACTATGGCCTAACACATTACATAAAATAGCATATCCATCATGTTTATAGTATTTCCTCACTGGAATAGAAACTCTAAGATTTCAAAATGTGTATGTTTTGTTTACTGCTCTTCTTAACACTATAATGTAGAACACATAGTGTATTCTCAGCAGATACTTGCTGAATCATTCTTTTAAATAGAGGGAAAAGCCTGACAATGCCTCACGTCAATATGCCACATTTACCCTATGGCTGTGAGTGCCTGGGTCTTGATCCACCCTGGAGGCACTTATTTTAAAATGCTAGGGGAATCAGGAAATGGGAGTCACCAGCAGGAGAATAATTTAAGGTAAATTCTATTTTAATCAATCCATTCTACTTCCTCCTAGAGACAGAACTGAAAAGAAAGCTGAAATTATAAATCCATTACAATAATTCAGGAAGAGATGATGCAAGTTTGAGACATTTGGTACACAGGTGGGAAAGACACAATGACTAATTGGATATAGGGGAACAGTGGGGATCAGACTAAGTTTTAGCACTGTAACTATAACGCCACAGTAACTGAAACACAACACCAAGAGCCTGTTTGTAAGAGGAGCAGGGAGGGAGTTCTCCACTTAGATTAACACTTACCTTCCTAATGGGCCCACAAATAACCAAGCAATTAAGATATAAAGCTCACTCGGGTACAAAGCAGTGCATTAGAGTCTAATGGAATCCTCTGAGATCCCTGCTTACGCTCCCACTTATCAGTGTGCTGGGCTGGACTTTGAGCAGGAAGATTCCCTTCTAAGGAAATGGGCAGGAATGCTGTCTGGCCGGGGTAAAAGTTTCAAGTCAATTGTGGACCATTAGATAAAGACCTACCATGATTCCGGAGACTTCAACGACTGATTCTATTTTACTGCAACATTTCAAAGCTAGGCAATTTTAGGTACCTATCCTAAAGATCCCCCAAGGGAATAGTTCAATCAATTTAGTTCAAACAAAATAGTTCAATCCATTTTTTACATAATTTGAATTTTTAGCGTCATACCTGGAAAGTTCTCTCGATTGAGTTTAGGCCTGCGGATGATCACAAAATCTTTCTCACTCCCTTTGCTCTTTAGCCGTTTCCTTGGAGGGCTCTGGGGGTGGCCGAGGTTTGAGAGCAGTTCATGTGGGATGTTCTCACTGTCTACCTCCTCCTTCTCCAAGGCAGAGACACCCATGCCTGATAGCAGTTCAGAAGTCTTGCTGGAATCCCATCCCCACGTGAAGCTGGTGGTGACGTTGCTACTCTGGTCCGGAATCTCCTGAAGGTGCTTCCTGCAGAAGGGCACACATTCCCCATTCCTTTGAAAGCACACTCCTAAATAATCCCAAGGTAGGAATGAAAGCGTCAAGTATGCACTGTAGAAAAGTCACAGCAATTAACAGAACTGCATTTTTAACGTGGCTGCAGCGCGTTTCCAAGAATGAAAGAGAAAGTCAGAAATACATACACATTCCACTTCGAAAGGTTTTGGGATTTATGGTCACGCAGAAGGCCTCAATAATTTCTTCCCGTGGAGGGAAAACGAGGAATGGCACTCATACCGTGATTCAAAACAGTAGAAGGAAAACCTAATTAGAAAGCCAAATTAAATGGCACGTGGATATTCGCACTAAAGCAGGCATCCATCCACTTTCTTGAAAAAAAGGGATTAAGCAACCATTCACATAAAAAGATTATTTAAGCAAGAAACAACTTTCGCGGCCTAAAAGAATTCAAACGGTTCATTCATGCTTTGCCCGGTTTTTTGCAATCGGTTTACCTGTGCATGGCGTCCACCGAATAAGGAGTTTTGAATGTATTCGTTAATTGCAAAGCTGCCTGCCTCCCAGACTCCCGCTCCAGCGCGGCGCAGAGTAAACCCCGGGGCCCCAGCAGCCGGACCCGCGAACTAGCAACGTTCCATCACCACCGCGCGCGCGGGGCTCTGCATCCCGCTCTCCAGCAGCCGCCTTCTGCCGCCCAGTAGCCTGTTGGGAATTGTAGTTCCGAGCCTGGCTCTTAGTCCTACCAGCTCACTCCTACTTCCTTTGCTCTTATTTTTTGGCCAAACCCTCCAGATACCCACAACCCCCCGCGGCGCAGGGCGGGACTGAGGGGAGGGGGGGGGAATCTGGCAAGCGGAAGTGGGCGGAGCTCTGACTGACTGGGAAATGTCAGCCGATTGACTGCGAAGGGGTTTGGTTTTTCCAGGAGCCCGCAGGCCTTCGGGTGACCACCGCCGCGGACTGTAGGTCCCTGGCCCCGGCAGGCTGCGGCGGACGGGAAGCTTCTCGGTCCCTTCCCGACGCTGTCTGGCGAGATCCGACGGTGAGCCTAAGGGTAGGGGGCGCGTGAGGCTCCTCGGGGTCTAGGGTCCCGCCCGGCCCAGCCTGGCGGAGATAGATTGGGGGGTTCGAGCGGCCGCCGCCGCCAGGCCCATCTCCCCAGTTTCGTTCCCCCGCCAGGTGAGAGGCTGCGGATGGCACGCCTGCCAGCCTGCCAGCCTGCCGGTCGGCTGCTTCCTCCACCTGGCAGTGGGCGGCCCTTAGCACTGGGTCTGTGGACTTGATCCTTACCTCACCTATAAAATAGGTGTGAGGACGACGCGCACCCCAAGGGCTTGGACTGAGGATCGAATCAGATAACGCGCGCGTGGAAGCCCTTTTTAAGCTAAAGCGTTGTTCCGATAGAATCAATGGTTTGATTTTAGGGGGGCAGGAGCCAACAATGTATTTTCTTGTACCCTTGGTGGGACTCTCAAACACTACTGAGGGAATAAGATGCCGCTGTGCTAGCTGCGAGTGACCACCCTGAAAAGCTGTTAGGGTGCCTCTGACTCAACCCACAGACTTTCTTTGACTTTCTGCCTAAACGCTAGGCTAATGTAGTCTCTCTGATTAGAAGAGTTCTTGGGTGATAATTAGAATGATCATGCGAAATGTAAGTGTGCAAACAGTACTAAAAATGTGACTCAGGTGCAACAGGGGAGAGAGTAGGGGAATGCATCTCAAGACCAATAAAAACTATGAGGGTTTATAAAGTTGAGAAAAAAGCAGGCTGGCTCCATCAAAAACATTAGAATATCGGTTCACTATGTTAAATGACATACCCTTGTGTTTCTTTGTGGGGGGGAAAAATGGAATTAAATCCCTCTTGTTCAGGTATGTGTTTGTTTCTAACATGGTCCTTGCATCAATTACTTCTTGACAGGGGATCCTTCGTGAACCCTTAGTTCCTGAAAGTGAGATTGGTGTAAATATAGAGGTCTGATTACAAATTGATTTTAATTGAAATGAAGCAAAGGCTACGAGAATGAGTATTCACAGTTCATTCAACTGTTATGGAAAGTATGTTAAAATGAAACCTGAGATTTTATGCATAGTTACTTTTTGTTACTTTGGGAAACTTATTTGCCTTCTCTTCAACTGCATCCTTTCTGTTATGATTGTAACTCATTTGAGAAACAAAATGTGATCCCAGAATTGTACTTTTTAAGGAGAGTGAACAAGACAGAGCTTGTAAACTAATGAAAGAAAAAACAACACAAATACCTTTACCATGATAATAAACAGTTTTGAAGTATAAGGTAATTAGTAAAGGCCACTTCAAATAAATACCTCGTAGATGGGAAGGTATAATAGATGAGACACTTACAAATTTGAGAATAAGCCATGCATTTAACCAGGAGTTCCCAGAGAATACATAGGATGTTTAAATTTGTGGACTCAAGGACCCCAAAGAAAGCCTATCAACTTTGAAATTGGGAGCCTCTGCTTTGCCTTGATAATGGAGATATTTTTCTTTTGCATTTCTTCTAATCACAGCTGTCTCTTTAGTAGGGTGAAAAGTTTAAATTGACATGCATGAGTCTTTTTGATAGAGGAATTGTGTTCATTGAAGATTTGAGATTATTAGCTATGTAGAGACTGTCCTCTGGTCTCTTAAAGGACTGCATTGTGACTGCTTCTAATGTAAAACATTTTATTTCCTGATTAATCTTATTTAATCTTCCTCAACACATGTTGCATTCCATTTTAATAAGTCTTAAGACATATTTGTAGCGTTAGAGTTAATCTGGGTCCAGGATAAAATAATCATATTTTTATACCTGAAAATTTCATTAGGTTGGATAATTTCTAGTGTTCTTTGGAAGCTTGAGATACAACACAAAGTGGCATTATAAATTGTGGAACATGAGAGGTTTGGAAAAGGCAATAACAATGTCATTTATGTAGCTAAAGCATCGTGGTTACTAGGCAATCAATGTTTTCAAGGTTCAGGAGAGGCTAGAAAGGACTGGCAATCATAACTGACTACGCACACACACACCTATATATGTATACATATGTGTGTATTTATTTGTGTCTGAATACATGTGTATGTCTATGTAGCCATATTAAAGTTATATTCAGTTTTCTTCGATTTAATGATCTGTGATGGGCAGATTAGATCAGTAACAAAAAGACTCTTATTCTGTTTAACTTTGTACTTCTCTCATGAAAGTTAGAAAAAAACAGCTCTACTGTAGTCTCAATGAAGTAACTGTCCACAATGTAAAAAGTTAAATTCTATATTAAACATGACTTTTTTTTAGCATTCTGTCTTGATACATCTGAAAGAATAATAAAATATTTTTAAATTTTATTCTTTATGAAAATGGAACCATGGAAATTATTTTAAACAAATGGCATTTTAAAAGGATGTCTGGATTGGAGATGAGACATGAAATTGAAATCCATCTCCTGTGGTTAGGATGCCTCAATTTGGCTCTGTTTTGCCACATACTAGCTGTGAGATCTTGAATAAATTACATATCCACCCTGCCATTTTCTCCTTTCTTAAGGAAAAATTCTAACAGTCTTTTCTCACTAGATTGTAGGAACTAATTCAACAAAATAAATAAGCATACAGTACAATATACTAAACATACACTAAATCTTAGAATTCCTTTGTAAAAATCAGTACTTTGTTAGAAAGGAGTCTCTGGAAATCAAGGTAATTCTTAGGATTCCTATAACTGAAATCCTTGAGTCTATTGAAAGTTGAGTGTTCTTCTTACCCACTGACCTGGTTGTCAATGCCAGCCTTTTAAGCCGGGCCAAAGCTGAAGTATCTGCTTGTGTCTCTTGCCACACTTTAGAATCCTTATCACCTGCTTCATTTGTTCCTCTCTCAGATGGACCAAAACAAAAACAAGAGGATTCTAACTTTTTGTCATTTTTAAAAGGGAAATAGACTCTTGTGCTGTTGTCCTAAAGGGAACTCTAGCCATGAGATCTTTAACCATGAGAGAAATTACTGCCTTTTGCTTTTTTACCATTCACTTCTTGTTCTGTTTATTTTAATTCTTTGTTTTTAGGATCTTGAGTTATCTTCTGGCTTTCCTTATGTCATATATCTGATTTAAAATGCTTATTTAAATTTATACTGCAACTGGAATGTGATTCAGTAGATAAGAGTGTTTATGTAGTGTCTCAAGGCCCTAGATAAAGGAAAAGATCAAAACCAACTCTGATAAATCCTTAGGTTTTGATTGGAAATTTTTTTTTATTGGTTTCAGAATTTTGAGTTTTGACAAAATTTTTGTCAGTTTTTTGTTTATACTCTCATCAGTTGCTTCTATTTCTTACTCTTTTTCTTATTTTCCTTTGCTTGAGCTCCTTCTCTCTTGTGTCCTCTCTGTTTTTGAACATTTGGAATTCCTCAAATTCCAAAACTTTCTTACCGTTTAAATTTTTGTTTCACAGTGAGTTTAGCATGTATAACCATTGTCAGCCACAACATACATAGAAAACAACACTCTTGAGCCATTAATTTTAGCAAGATGATTATAAAGGCATTTGAAAATAATATTTAATAATACCTTGATTGATCATTGGAAAATTATCAATAATTGTGTTTTAAGTATTTAAGGCTTTTGGACCTGGTATTTTGAAGGATACAGTCTGACTACATGTAAGGCACTAAAATATGATCAATTAAGTCAGTTGGCATTTTGAGTTTGAGTAAAATCAACTTTACTACTATGATGTTAATGCCAACCCATGAAGACTAGGATGCTTCCAAATACTAACCATCATCTCTTCTCCACAGCCTGTTACTATAATTTTTGAAGAATATGACAAGTCAGCCTTTGTTGTGGTCAAAGGCATGTTTTTCCTTTGGCTCTTGAAATCTTTTTCTGAGTTACACATGGTTGCAATTCAGCAAATGTTCTGTAATTTTTAACCCATTATTATTATGTGTCTAATGAATGACATCTTCTTCCTGTCTGGCATTGGTGTGCTAGATGCACCTTCTTGACATGGTACTAAATTGAGGGTAATCTCTTGCCAGCAAACAGAATTGTGTAGCTACCTTGCAAACTGAAGGAAATAATGCTAATTTGTTGCAAGGGAGCAATAATTTTGTGAGCCAGGCTCATTTCTTATGAAGGGATGAGGATGTACTCTGAGAATTTTGGTAACCACAGAGATTGAAAAGTAAAATGCAGTTTCTTTCCTTTCTTATATATACTTTTTTTGAGGACAGCAGACTGTTGAGCTTAAAACCAATGGTTCATGACCATTGGGGAAAGTAGGTATTTTCTAGAAGACAGCAGAGGTAAGCAACTAGCACATATTAAGGTCCTGCTTTGTGTCTGGAACTCCTCCTTAGTGTTTTATGTATTTATTATTTGATCTTTATAGCCACAGGTGTGAGGAGCTCATCCTCATTTAACAGCTTACCTTGCATAAAGTTAGAGAGTTACAGTTTTAAGCCCATGTTTGCCAAGATATAAAAAAAATGTACTTTAAATAAGAGTTGTAATATTAGACACTTAACACCCAATACAAGCTTTAGTTGCCTGTATATTTAACCCTTGATGTAATATTAACTTTAAAATAACTCTTAATTATAAAATACTGTAATTTATTACTGAAAATTAAAAACACATACATTCAAGAAGGCACAAAGAAGAAAGTAGAAACCATTTCCTTCCTACACTGTGATCTCCACTCTTCGCTTTATTAAATCTTTCTCCTATACACGTATGTTTGTTGTATGCTCACTCAGATTTTTCTGTGATGTCTCTTTAGTGACCTCTCTATAGCCTTCCTTTCTTTTGGATGTGGGAATATTTTGATCTTCAGTTATCATAAGTAGTGTTGCTGTTGCTTTGACTCAGGCACAGATTTCTCCCTAATCGTATAGGTCATGAGCAGAACAGCACGATGAGTTAGTTATGAAACCCTTGGCTGTTTCCCTCAAATACTCTACTGGCAATGGTGTACTTAGTGCAAGCATTTAAGTTGTTCTGTGTTTTCATATGTAATGCTACTGTGAAAATGAACATTGTAGATAATCTGTAATTTCCATTTTGCTGTTTGTTGTGTTTATATGGGTGTTCAAGCATGTGTGTGCATGTGGAGGCCAGGGAACTGCCTCTGCTGTTGTTTTTCAATGCTGTCTACCTTAGTTTTGAGGCGGTCTCTTCCCTAGAGCTTGCTGATGAGGCTCAGCTGACTAGCCAGGAAGCCCCTGGGTCCATCTGTCTCCTCCTCAGCAGTGGAGTTACAGACGTGTGCCACACACTCAGCTTTGTGTTGTTTTTTTTTTTTTTTTGAGAATGACTTATTCAAAAGGAAATTATTGCCACAAAGGTACTTTTTTATTTTTATTTTTTAGGTTTTTTGAGACAGGGTTTCTCTCTGTGGCCTTGGCTGTCCTGAAACTCATTCTTTAGACCAAGCTAGCATCAGATATCCCTCTGTCTCTGTTTCTCAGTGCTGGGATTAAAGTGTGCACCACCACCACCGTCCGGGTCAAAGGTACATTTAAAGAAGGAAAAAAAAAGAAAAAAAAAAAGGGATTTTATATATATTGCCAAATTGCTGTTCCGTTGTCAACATGATCAGATTTTGTTTAAAATTGACAAATACTTTTATAAACTGTAATATATAAATAGCTGAATTGGATAGAAAATAAGCTGTCTTGCCTTTCATAGTTACTCAGTTGCAGCAACTAAAACAAACTATAGAAATTCATAGGTAGTCATAGAAAGTACTATCACTTTATAAAAGTAATTCCTCATTTGAATCTAGGAACAAGATCAAAGATACAGACTTTAACCTTGTATTCTTTTGGGTTAGAGATACTCAATAAATCTCCAAATTCATTGGGCTTCACCTGTGTCATTATGATACAAAAGGAGAAACAAATGATGTGGTAAACAGAATACTGGACACATAAAGATAGTTTTGTTTTTGTTTTGTTTTGTTTTGTTTTGTTTTGTTTTTTGAGACAGACTGGCTTTGAGCTCAGAGATTTGCTTGCCTCTGCCTTCTGAGTGCTGGGATTAAAGGCTTATGCCACCAGTGCCCAGAAAGATAGCTATTTCTTAATCTCTGGAAATCAAATGAGAGTATCCAGTGAATAAGACTCCAAATGCCACATTAGCCTTGAGTAGAACTAAATTTCTTCCACTCTGGATTCTTAGATTCTTCTTCAGAAAGGAATGTAAACCTACTGACACCTTGAGACCCTAAAAAGAGAGCTCAGATGAGCTGTTCTATGCTGGGAATTTTGATCCACAGGAACTATGTCAATAAGTAACTTCTTCATTGCTACAGTGATAGATAATAGTACCCTGACTATGAGAGGATACAGCTAAACATTTCTTATACTGAGATAAAAGACCCACAATGTTTTAATCTATATGTTTTATGTTTTAATCTATAACATTTTAAAGTACTGAGTTTGAGAAATTGAGAAACATAGTAAAAATATTAATAAGGTATATTAGTGACTGATTTTGTTGCTTCTGCCCATTATAATTCCACCTATTTGGTGTTTTTAAGTATTTTACTATTGTCTTATTTTTTCTACACATCATGCGAAATGCATATCTAATTTTTCAGTTTATGTAGGCATATATTTTGTTATTAATAATCTTAAACATTTTTTATACTTCAACAATCTTTGGCCATGGGGCACTACCATATTTAGGATTTGGAGGTTAATCTCTTATATTTACTCTCTTTTTTGTTCTATTATAATATTCCTTGCTCTGAAAAATAAGTAAATAGGTAGATACAAGTATAAAGCGATTTTCTGGTAATAATTATGTTATACTTAGACTCACAATGAGTAACAACAAAACTAACTGAGGACAATACATAAATTCTTTCCACCCTGAATCCAGAGTTTGGTAGTTTGCTAAGTGAGCTGGCTAGCAGCTTCAGGAATTCTTCTATCTCTGGTCTAAATAATGAGTTAGAGGCTAGCGTGGGTTCTATAGCAAGGTCATGTTTCAAAAACTTGAGAAAAAAAAAAACAACTAATGACTTTCTTTAGCAACCATTGATAAGACCAGCTATGGTGCCACATGCCTGTAATCCTAGTGCTTAGGCAACTCACAGTAGGAGACTGAAGATTTGAAGCCAGAGCTATATCATGAATTTCATACCACTGTGGTCTGGATAATGAAACCATTTTGCAGCAGCAGCAGCAATAACAACAACAAATAAACAAACAAACAATGGTTTCTTTGTATATAAAATAGAAAAGTAGCTTTCTTTAGAGAAAGTAAGATTTATACAGATTAGGGGAAATTGGTAACCTGTAAAGCAGAATATAATAAATTTTAACTCAGGAAAAGTTGAGTTTGGCAAAGCAGAAAAAAAGGATATTTCAGAAAGTTAATTTTGAAAATTTCTGTTGGTAATTTTCTTTCAGAAAATCTTAAATTCTTGGCTATGGATGATCTTAGAAAACTTTATTAAATGTCTAACTTCCTAAGATAGACTTAGCATCTAGGGTAGCTTATTTATATAAAACATTCCACTACAAAGACCCACCCCTAGCTCAGAAGCTTTTTGCAGTTGATAACTGCTGGAAAAGGGAAAATCAGTTTTCTCCAATAGAGTCATGCTCAGGAGTAGTTGGCCAACACAAAATGAACTCCATGATTTTTGTTCATGTTTGTTTTGTTGTTGTATGCGTGTGTGCACTTTTTGTTTTGGTATTTTAATCTTACAGGTATTGTGTATTTTTTGTTTTGATTTTTGTTTTTTGTTTTATGTTCTTTTGAGAGAGAGAACATGAAGTTGAGTGGATAGGAGAGGTGGTGAGGAAGTGGGAGGAGTTGGGGGAGGGAAACAATATGATGAGAATTGGATGTTAAAAAGTTTAAATTAGAAATTTAAATATTTGCTAACATTTATAACATTAAGAAACAGACTCAGATGATATTAAAACTGTTCTTATCTTGGTATTAAGAATTTTTTAATATTTTAATAACGAGTATGAATTTCATTATAATACTTTTCCTAATAGATGTATATGTGTGTATATATATGTATATGTATATAGGTATTATATATACATGCATATGATATATATGTATATATACATACATACACATATATATATCACGTGTGTGTGTATATGTATACGTATATGTATATACATGTATTTTTTGTTTTTGAGACAGGGCCTTGCTGTGTAGACCATGCTGGCCTCTTTTTCTGAAGAGTTTATTAATAAATTAATAAAGTAATTATAAAATTTCCAAATTGTTGTTTCCTGTGTTAATGCTATGCGTTTCTTTTCTTCTTTTTTTCCGGTGAACAGATATGGTTCAGAACTGTATATGAATCACTTTGGTTGGAGATTGTGAGCAGTCAATAATGAGTGGTGCAGCTTTAGGACTTGAGATTGTTTTTGTCTTTTTTCTGGCATTGTTCCTCCTTCATCGATATGGAGACTTTAAGAAACAGCATAGACTTGTAATCATTGGGACACTGCTCGCTTGGTATCTCTGCTTTTTGATTGTCTTCATACTGCCGTTGGATGTCAGTACGGTAAGAGATGAAATTGAGGTACAATTTAAAAGACAGTTGTAATCATACAATTTTAAATAGGTTTTGAATATTGCTTTGTTAAAATGACTAAATTATATGAGGTTATCTTTACATTTTAAATTTAAATGTTTTAGGAATTTAGCTATTAAACAGTATAATTAGGAAAATTCGGTAGATTTATTAAATATTCTTTAAGTACTTCATAATTTCTTGGTCCTCGTTTTAAAATCATGTACTCATTGCTTTAGACAATATACAATCGATGCAGGCTTGCTGCTGCAAATTCCAGCCCTCCTGAAAACAGCAATGTTACGGGAGTGTATGCATCTGTCACCCCAGCTCCAAGGTATTTTTTTTTCTTCTACTTTCCTGCTTAATATAAATCTTGCAATATTGTAATTGATAGTTTTACCACTTATGTTTTATATTTATAAGTTGCCCTTATTCCCTAGTGTTCCTCCTACTTTTATCTTTTGCTAGTAATTTATTATATTGCATTGGTTTAAATATACACTTTAAATATAATCAGTCAGAAACTTAAAGAGATACAATTTTAGTCGTTTCTACCCCTTACTAAAATCTAAAACCTCTTATTCCTCTCAATCTTTCTTATATTTAAAAACCATGGACATTCCCAATATCAGCACCATGAATAAATATATAAAGGAAAAGAATTTTCTATGTCATATAATTTATAAGAGTTAACACAAGTAGAGTTTGACATGGTGGTACACACCTGTAATCCTGGCACAAGAATTTAAGGCCAGCCTCATCTACATAGGAAGTTCAAGACTAGCTTAGGCTACACAAGACCTTGTTTTTAAAACCCCCAAGCAAAACCAAACTAAAACAAGGAGGTTATTTGTGAATATAGGGTATTTCTCTCATATTAACTATTCTTAAGAAACATCATAGGAACTAGAGAGATGGCTCAAGTTAAGTTAAGAGCACTTGCTGTTCTTGAAGAAGACTCAAATTCAATTTCCAGCACCCATTTCGGGCAGTTCACAACTGACAAAGCTTCTGGCCTCTCTAAGTACCTGCACTCATGTACACTCATGCGCAAACACACACACACACACACACACACACACCCCTACACATAATTAAAATAATTTTAAAAGAAGACTTATAGGGGCTGGAAAGATGGCTCAGCTGTTATGAGCACTAACTGTTTTTCCAAAGGTTCTGAGTTCAATTTCCAGCAACCACATGGTGGCTCACAACCATCTATGATCAGGCGCTCTCTTCTGGCATGCAGGTGTACACACAAATAGAGCACTCAAAATAAAATAGGGAAATCTTAAAAAAAAAAAAAAAAAGCATTGTAATGTCACATGAAGAGTAAACAAATTCACATTTTCAAATGATTATTTTGAATTCCTATTAAATTTCCACATAAGGAACTTAAAGCTTTTGTCGGTACTTTAGGTATTATTTGTGTGCTTCTTTTTCCAGCTTTTAAAAGAAAATCTAGGGTCCAGTGATATAGATCAGTCAATGCAGTGCTCACCTCGCAATCATGAAGACTTGAGTTTGATCCCCAGAATCCACGTGAATATGCTGTGCATAGTGGCCTGTAATCCTGGTGCTGGGCTTACTGAGCAACTGCTGTAGCCAAACTGAGGAGCACCAGGCCTGTCAGAAACCTTGTCTCAAGGGAATGGAACAGTGTTCCTGCAAATGACACCCAAGGCTGTCCTCTGACCTTCTTGCACACATGTACTTTCATACACTTGAACATGCACATACACATGCAGAAAACATCTAATTTGAGTAAAGGTAAAATGTTAGTCTTCTTTAAGACACTATTCAAAACTAGATGCAAATCAGTATCAGTTTGAGTATTTGGAAGTCCTTGAATTAAAAGGATATCACCTCATAGTCTAGAAAACTTTTAAATGGAAGAATTTATGGTCAGAGACTCTTCGTTAGAAAATCTGAACAGAATTGTATTTAGATGCTGCTACATATCTCTGTAGATGTCGTAAGAGTGTCTAATTTAATTAGCACCGAATCCTTCTGGAATTAATCACCTAACTTTCTTATACTGAATTCCTTCCTCTTAAATTCCTATTTCAACTTTCACTCCTATATAACAATAAAGGACAATATATCGCCAGCCCTACAAATAGAACAAACGTTTAAGTGTAGTCATTAAGTATTTGATTCCATAAATCCATTTATTTTCTAAAGAGATTTGCACTATCAGTTAATTAAATACTAGATGGCTCTTTTTCATTAAATAACTAAAAATATACTGAAAATTAGAAACCTAAATGACATTCCTTTTCAGAGTAATAGTTTTTTTCTTTTCATGTGCAGTGTTTTGTTTTGACAGCCTTGATTTTTAATTTTTCTGTGAGATATTATGATTTGATGAGTAATTATTAATTTGGTGCAAATGAACTTTGACGCTAATAAATTTATATGTACTTTCATTTAAGAAATAATTATTTATGATTAATTGACTTTAAATTGTTACTGAACAGACAACATCCGTGTTTCAAGCCATGGAGTTACATTCCGGATGGAATCATGCCAATTTTCTGGAGGGTAGTTTATTGGACATCACAGTTTTTAACATGGTAAGTGGTAGTAAAGAATGCATTTCTGAAGTTTTGGCTAAAGTGATTAATTTTTAGTGAACCTTAATAATTTGAAATGTATGTATCCCAATTTACTGACTCAAATTTCTCCTATCTTAAGAAAGAAGAAAAAAAGGAAAAAGGAAAAAAGCATACAAAAAGAGAAAACAGAAATGAGAGCTTTTCTGTGACTGTTTCCTTCTATGGCGGCCGTCTCATTTGACCTTAGCCCGTCTACTTTTAACTCTGTTATTACATGAAAGCGCTTTTACTAAGGTCACCAACCAAACCTTGGTTTCCTTCCTGTAATTTAAAAAAAAAAATGTTTTTAATTGAAATAGAATTAAATAACTTCCCTCTTCCTTTCCTTCCTCCAGCCTGTCCTAAGTACGTCCCCACACCATCGCACCCCCCAATTCTCAAGTTGATTGCCTCTATTTCTTTGATTGCTATTGTTGCATACAATTCACTGAATCAGTGTTTGTTGTTTGTGTGTACATGAATTCAGGGCTGACCACTCTGCACTGGGCAACCAGTAAGGGGGCTCATCCCTGGGAGAGGCTAATTCTCCCTCTTCTACCAGTCATTAGTTGCCTATAGTTCTTGGTCTAGAGGTAAGACCCCACAAAATTTTCTCCTTTCCATGTTATTATATCCATTAATATAGTCATTGTTCTGGTTCTATTGGCGCAGCTATTTCTAGGAGAGACTGTTTCACCAGACTTCCTGGCATTCTGACTCTTAAAATCTTTCCACCCCCTCTTCCACAATGACCCCTGAGACACAGATACAAGAACTGTGATGTAGATTTATTTGTTGGGGCTGGGCTCCCCACAGTCTTTTGTCCTGCATTGTGCCCACTTGTGTTTTTTCTGTGATGGCCTTCATTTGCTGTAAAGAATGGCTTCCTTGATGAAGGGTGGTAGCTACACCAATCTGTGGACATAAGGATAAGATGTAGAATATAGTAAGGGATTTGTTGGTCTAGCAAAACAGTGATAGTAGATTCTTCTCTAATGTACACAGCCTCACTAGCCCTGGGAAGTTGTGTAGGTCTTCAGAACTAGACATGATTTCCTTCCTGTTACATGGACTCAAGTCCAGTTAGACAGTCATTGGTAGCCAGCAACATGTGAATGCCATTTATTGCACCATTACAGATATCCTGCCATGCTGGTTATTGTTGTGGTATTGAAGCTTGGTAAAACTGTTTAATTGCTTCCCTCTCTTGGTAGCTTGCACAGTATTTTCTGCAGGAAGTTAGACTGAAGGAAATAAGCATTCATGTTAGATCTTGCTGGAATAATCAAAGTCTTGTGTCCTAAATGTGCAGTGTCTTTAGCAATGCGGCCTACCCTCTAGTCCTGCCTGCTTACTCATATTCTCATTTCCTTCATTTCCGTGACTCAGTTCCTAAATGTTGGTTTGCCCCTCAGCTTTCTGTTTAGTCATCTTGCCTGCCGGTCACTACATAGTGTCAATTACAGCTGTGGTTTTTAATAACCACTAATGTACTCCAAGGCTATTTCTCTACCCATTATAGCTTTGTCTTCTGTGCTCTAGACTCCCAGTTACCTTCTGCCTTCTGATCCTCTCTTAGATGTTCTTCAGGAAACTAAGCTCTCAAACTGGATATAGCTAGCATTACAAGAGAACCATAACAAAGCAAAGTAGAATAGTGCCTCTGGAAGCTTATGTTTAACAGTTTTGACCATGCCCTCAGAATTGCCAGATTTTCCTTTATTTGTCTGCTTTCTCTTCATTTTCTAAACTTCAGTCCTTTTGTGGTCCTTTTCTATTCCTTCTAAACTGTTACCTTTACTTTTAGCATTTGACTTTACTGTTTGCCTCATAATGAAAACAGAAGTTGTCACATAGCAGTTCTCTCTGTATCTGTCCTAACACGTCTACCTATTTACCAGTCCTTTCCCCTTGCCCTCCAGGGACAGAAGATTCATTCTTACTATGCTAACCCTACTGCCTAAATACGAACCTGTCCCCTTAAGCTTTCATTACTAATTTAGAGCTTTCTATTCTGACAACATAATCTCATCATTTAAAGTAGTACCCCATGCACATAAATAAATCTCTCACCTATAATCAAATGCATTTTTTAAAAAAATCTCTCTCAACTCAAACGCCTTTCCAGTCTCTACCTCATTAATATCATTACAACATGTGTTTTCAGAGACCTTTAAAAAATGCAGGTATTAAATCTTACTAAAAATATATGCACTCGTTGCGGTTAGTTAATTTTTCAAAGTGGATGTATCCATACGTAGACCAGCACTCAGTGATACAGGCCATTCACGGCACCCATGTAGTTTCCTCATGTTCCTCTAGACATTCCCTATCCTTAAGAGTAACCCCAATTTTTATTTCCATCACCGTAGATTGATTTGTTTTGCTTAGAAAAACATAGACTTCTACAGCATGAACTTCTCTCTCTCACTTGCTCTCTCTCTCTTTCTCTCCATCCCCCTTGCCTCTTGGTCTCATTTTGTTCACATACTTGGGAGGTTCATATATGCAATTTTGTACATATCATTATTTTGTTATTACCATTTATTTCTGTGAGATATTCTACTATATGTATATGCCATAGTTTATAATAGGATATCCATCTAGACTTCTTAAGTCAACTTTCTACACTTGAAGTCTTCATTTGCTCACTGTTAATTTATTCTTCCGTCATGTACCCTTGTTTAATACACAGATGCCTCTACTCAAACATATAAATCCTTAATATGCTTGACCTCTTGACAGCATTTATTTTATGGCTTTCTCACCTCTACTTTCAAATACTTTCTTCTTGTTTCTGCTCTATATACTTCTTGATTTTCTACCATGCCTCTTAACTGCTCTGTCTTAGTCTTCACTGGTTCCTCCTCCTCTTTACATTTCCGTAAAAATTGATGTTTCTCAGGGGTCACTCTATATTCCTTCCTTCATATTTGATGTACTCACCTTTCCATTCTACTGATGTTACTTTATTGCTGTTGACGTATTGATGGCTCCACAATCTTTCTCTCCAGTGCGTTCTGAACTCTCAAGCTTTTTTGGCAACTACACTGTCCTCTTGTTGCTATCTTGTATTGTCTCTCATATACTTCAAAACCAGTAGATCGACAGCCAATCTTCCCTTGTTGTCTTAGGGTTTTATTGCTCTGAAGAGACACCATGGCCACAGCAACTCTTATGGAAGAAAGCATTTAACTGAGGCTTGTTTACAATTTCAGAGGTTTAGTCCATTTTCATCATAGCATGGCAGCATGTAGACAGGCATAGTGCTGGAGCAGTAGCTGAGAGTTCTATATCCGGATCCACAGGTAGAAGGAAGAGAGGCACTGGACCTGGCTTGGGCTTTTGAAACCTTTAAGCCCACCCCTAGTGACACACTTTCTCCAATAAAACCACACTTACTATAGCAAAGACACACCTCCTAATCCTTTTAAATAGTGCTACTCCCTGATGACCAAGCATTTAAATGTATAAGTCTCTTGGAGGTGTGGGGGGGAGGTGGAGGGGGTGAGAGGGTGGGGGATGGGGGGTGGGCAGCATTCTTTTTTTTTTAATTATATTTTCTTCTCTCATACAACTTATACATTCTTATTCGTATCACCACACTTGTCCTGTCTTCACCTGGACCACCACCCTTAACATTCCCAACTAGTTCTATTTTAGTTTGCTTTTAGTTTTCCATGCTGAAGCCTAGAGAACTAGCCGTTGGAAAGTGTTTCTTTTAGTGAAGGACGGTGTTTCTGGCCACACATGATGCTCTGTGCCTGTACCTGGCATTTGGAGCTGAGGCAGGATGAGTGTGAATGTGCTCTTGAAATCCTATGCTTTTAAAAAAAAATATCAAAAGTTCCCTCATTTCTTGGATATAGTCCAAAGTTTCTGTAAGGGGATTACATTGTTATTTATGCCTTTGTTTTTAAAACAGGTTCTAACTATGTAGCCTAGGCTGTCCTCGGAGTCAGCAATCTTCCTGCCTCAGTCTTCCAAATGCTAGGATCACAGTAATATACAACTCTGGCCTCTTCATGAAGCTCTAAGGCCTATTTTTAGACCTTTTAGAGAATCTGAAGTTACTCAGGCTGTTCTACTCTGTGTGTCATTGCAGTCTCCTCTGCTGTCTTCTGCTTTAGGATCTTTGTTTTTCCCAAAATTTAATATTACAAAAAAAATCATTTATAATGGTTCGTTACTCATAATAACATTTATTGGGAAGGAGAATTATACATTGAGATTCATGTATTTTTGGCATGCTGAGATTATAACGATACATGATTGAGTTTTTAATCATATATTTTCTCATCCAATTAGGATTCTGTTACCTTTTATGCAGTCATATGCAAGATCTGGAGGGTTTTCCATCACTGGGAAGATAAAAACAGCCCTGATTGAGAATGCAATCTATTATGGCACTTATTTGCTGATATTTGGAGCCTTTCTAATTTATGTAGCTGTAAACCCACGTTTGCATTTAGAATGGTAAGAAAAGCAGTCTTTTTAACACTATTCTGTGGATGTTTGTACGTTTTTCAATTAACTTTTATTGCTTACATACAAGTAAACAGAAACACATGCCAGATTCTATGTCTGATAGATACCCCTCAAAGAATATCTGAATAGTGCACATTACTGAGAAAGAAAATCCAAAATGACATGTTTAAATATAAATATTAGGTAGTATATTAATGTTTTGAATAACAACTTTATGGTAATGATATTTTTTGATAGAATTTCAAATTTTATAAATGATCAAAAATGAATTTTCCCCCACTAGAACTTATAATTTTTTTTCTTTTGCCTTACTATAGCTTGAGAGAATAGTGTGTGTGTGTGTGTGTGTGTGTGTGTGTGTGTGTGTATTTTATATATTTATATATATGCTATGAATCATCCTATATTCTAATTTTAAGTATAATAGAAGCAGTGTTCCCCATATTAAAGTCTATATTTATAAACATACTTTGTCTTTTCATTAAAATATGTGGATTATCTGCTATGACTGAAGAGTTGAAAATTTTTTCTTATGAGATCCTACTTGATCCTTTAGGACAGTTTTCTGAAAATTTATTTACTGCTAATCAGTTTTATATTTTTCTGTAAAATATATTTGTCATATATTCAGCACAGCTATTTGCTTTTATTTTCTATTTTTAGGAACCAACTTCAGACAATTGGGATAGCTGCGGCCAACACATGGGGTCTGTTTCTTCTTGTGTTATTATTGGGTTATGGTTTGGTGGAAATTCCTCGGTCATACTGGAATGGAGCCAAAAGAGGTTACCTGCTGATGAAGACTTACTTTAAGGCAGCCAAACTGATGACAGAGAAAGCAGATGCAGAAGAGAATTTGGAGGATGTAATGGAAGTAAGCAAGTTAAATCCTACAAAAACAGTGCTGATTTAATACTCTGTCTCTGTTGACTATTCTCTTGGCTGCAAATGATGCCATGTGTGGTCTGTAAATGTTTTGCCAATGAGTTTTGACCAGTTTTAACTTTTGTGGTAGGTGTTTATTTTATGACAGTGAATGATAAAATAGGCTATCATTTACCTTTTATTCATCAATAACATTTCTAGGTTGTGCTGATTCTTTGTGAATTTTATTAACTTGTCAGAGATCTCAAAAAAATGCATGTAAGTGAATTTGCATAGTTCAAACTTGTCTTTCTAGGGTCAACTTTATTTAATTCTTATAACTTTACAAAAGTAAATCCCAAATGCGGTTGAGAATAAGACCACCACAATTGAGTCAAATTTGAAGTAAGCAAGCATTAATTAAATTAAATACTGGTCAGGAAGATGGACTCTGACCAGGTCCATTCTGAGCTACACATAGAGTGAACCTGTCACCTCTAGAGCTCCCACAAAAAAGCCTCAATTCATGTGGCACAGGTGCTTAAAAAGGTAGAACTCCTAAGGCTAAGCACTTCCCATCAAGACCAATCAGTGGCAAGCATCTATCCTGATATACTTCCTGTCTGGATTATCCTCCATTTGCAAGTGACCAGGCACCACATCTGGTGCTTTTGGAGCACATCTGGTGCAGTAGGGTCAACTTGAGATCTAGCCACTCCCTAACCAACAATCCAAGAGGGTGTGTCCTTGGGCTAGGGAGATCTAGACTATCTCACCTAAACAGCCCCACATAGCATTCCAGGAGGTTATCTGTTTTTCTTTTAAAGATATTTTAGGCACAGTAGCTAAAATTTAAAACATACTTTTGCTCTTACACAAAAGAGATTGTTTTAATTCCCCATTTTATAAATGAAAAAAAGGGGGCAATAAGGAGAGCCAGAGCATTTAACTTTAGTTCACACTTTAACAGCAAATAGGATGTTTAAAATATAAGAGCCAAATGGTAAATGTTTGAGGCTTTGTTGCCATGTTGTCTCAGTTGTGAGTGCTTGGCGATTATGGTTGGAAAGCAGCTGTAGACGCTACATAAGCAAATAAGATCAAGCATGTATTGCAGTCCAAGAACTTGTGGTACTGGGTTTGCTCTCATTTAATGACCCCCAATTCTTAACTATTATCCTCTTCTCCTTTCTGTCTCTGAACTTTCGTACTTCCTAGCTTGCTTCATTTTCAGCTCTTTAAGAAACAAGAATTCTTCAGGAATCCTTAGCACCATGGGGCTGCTGTAACAAAAGTACCACAGATGGGGTGACTTAAACAGCTTTATTGTCTCATAGGTCTAGAGGCTAAAAATTTAAGAACAAGGAATCAAAGGTAGTTTCTTCTGAGAGCCATAATGACAATTTTTATATTTAGTTTGGTAGATAAACAATTTGAAACTTCAGAAAAAAAGACTTTAAGTATTAGAGGATTTATATTTGATTAAGCATTTACATTTGATGAAAGAATATAGAAGATTAGTATGTCCAGTGACATATTAATAATGAGACATGGTTAAAAGTACAAGCCAGACACACCCCAGGAGAGCTCACAACAGGCCATCTTCCAGCTCCAACTCCTCTCCTCATCCTTGCAGTTTATTATTTTAAAAGCCCTTCCTAACTCTCTCTTAGCAGTCTATTTGCATGATCAAAGAGATACAATGGTTTACTCCTCCCAAACCTTTGGCCTTTGGGGTGTCCGTGTCTATAGTGGGGTGCTAGGCTCCACCCATCTGAGCTTTGTCCACTTTTTATAGTGGAGTAACTACAGAACAATAGGAGAGGCCAGTCCAGCCCAGGCCTAATGTTCCCTGGTGGAGCATCCAAACTAACTCTTTATCAGCAACTCTGTTTACATTAAGCTAAGAAAGAGTAGCTCTTATTTACGTGATAAAAAGGGCTGGATCAGTCATGGAAATAACATCCTGCTAGGCTTCAGGCAGCCCATGCAAAGAATCTTCAGTAAATACAATATCTGGAGATCTGTTCAAATATACCACAACAAAAGAAGATAATTTTTATTTGATAGTGTTCTGCCCAAAAGTTGCTATTAAATAAAGTTGTTGCAGATTTGAAGAATTTCAATTTTGCTGGTTAATTTACTTTTCTTCAGCACATTAAAGTCAGATGTATTATTTAGGATCTTTTATTTGTTGAACTGAATGTGTCACATGCACTAGATAGCTGCATGCCAGGGTACTATATCTTCCACCTCTTTACTGTTTATTTATTTTGAGACAGTGACAAGTCTCTTGAAGCTACCTAGTTTATGAACTCACTTTGTACTTGTAATCCAGCTGCCTCTGCCTCCTGATAACCCTAACCCTAACCCCACCAGGCCAGCTCAGATGAACTAAGAATGCCTGAATGAAATAGAGATACTCTGTTATTAGATAGGAGCTCTTAGGAATAAGACATGAAAATTAAAACCTACCATTTGTGTCTTGCATGCTATTTCAGCATATTCTTCATCAGTTGAAAGTGATAGGATTTAAATACTTTTTTTATAAGAGAAAATTTTCCATATATCCTTCCCTTCCCTTCCCTTCTTCGCCTTTGTATTCTTTCCCTTCTCTTCCTTCCCTCCCTCTCCTATATTAACTGTCTTGAATGGAAGACCATGCATTCCCTTTTGGTATATGATGAAAGTGGGTGATACACAGGAAGTGCTTTAATATGGAAAGGCTTCACAAAATATGGAGAGAGATCAGAAAAATAAATTTGCCTAGGGATTTGAAGAATTGTTAGATTCTAATCAAATACCAGGAAGTTTAATGGGTAAGTCACTGACCTCCTAACAAGCTAATATTACAAATGCCTCCCAAACTTTAAAAATTAACTATTAAGCTTTAAATTAATACAACAAATATGAAAGTCTTTGCTTTTATTCAAAGTGGCTAAACAATTCAAGGAAAGATATACTATTTCACATATATAGTCAGATTATATAGTTAATTTTTAAAATAAATTTATGCTAACTGCAAACTTTAAGGCAATTTAGAAATAGATATAATGTAATAGCTTCCAGGGTGAAATGTGATCTGGGCATAGTTGCACAGAATGCTTGTAATCCAGCTAAATCAAGAAGGTGACTTCAAGACCAGCCTGAGCTGCATAACAAATTCAAGTTCAGCGTGTGGTATGTAGGGAAACTTTGTCTCAAAAAATTAAAAAATACAGTAAACTAAATAAAAAAGCTAAAAATAAAAACTAAATCTAATTTTGCCGTTCATGTATTTAGAGCTAACATATCTCAAAATGGATTTCATTAAGATTTCTGAGAGGTCTTGGCACTTGTTTCTCCAGCCTGATCACACGCTGACCAGGCCTTACTGTCCTTTTCCCTGCAGTCACGCTGTTCTTCCTCTGGAATACAGCCTGTTCACTTCTGTCCAGAGATCTCTGTACTCACTGTCCTTGTCTCCCTTCGGGATACTCTTGTTCCTCCTTGCAGTTGACTGACTTTTACTCATTTTGTTTTACTTTTCATGATCAGTTCATCAGAAAGCCTCCTAAACAAAATCGTACTCATTCAGAACATCCTGTACTTCTCTTTTATAGCACTTCTATGTTGTTTTTGTTTGTCTGTTTCCTCCTTAAGCTAAGTCCCTTACAGGAGCATTGTCTGTTGGTGTCAACTATTCAGAGTATGCTTGCATGCATTAGATTTTGATGGTTACTGGTAAATTACTCTCCAAATCGATCTCTTTTTACTGTATATGATGTTGGTTTTGCTACGATCTTATCTTATTCCATGATATAAATGTTTTATAATTTTATAAGAAAACTTATTTGGACATTGGAATGTTTTGGAAACTTGAATATCCTTTTACATATTTACAGGTCAATTCTATTTTGTATTCTCATTTTTTTGTTTGTTTGCTTATAAGAAAGCTTCACATATTAAAGTGACTGTCCCATAAATTTTTTCATAATTTTCTTGGTATGTCAGAAGGTTTCTCTGCATCCCATTCTCTATCACTTAAAGCCCTTTCCTAACACTCCTAATGTTCTTTAAAATCCTTACTGGGACCAGGCTGTGGTAGTGCATGCCTTTAGTCCCAGCACTCACTTGGGAGGCAGGGGCAGGTGAATCTCTGTGAGTTCAAGGCCAGCCTGGTCTACAGAGTGAGTTCCAGGACAGCCAGAGTTACAACAGAGAA
This sequence comes from Cricetomys ansorgei, assembly GCA_026225945.1. Classification (NCBI taxonomy): domain Eukaryota; kingdom Metazoa; phylum Chordata; class Mammalia; order Rodentia; family Nesomyidae; genus Cricetomys; species Cricetomys ansorgei. The sequence goes on from JAMJFZ010000107.1 coordinate 4,957,587, forward strand.
ACCCTGTCTCAAAAAACAAAAAACAAAGCAAACAAACAGACAAAAAAATCCCTTTTGTTCCCTCCTTATTCTAGGACTGTGTCATGCAAGGCTTTTTTTTTCTTTTTTCTTTTTTTTTTTTTCTGCTTATAGAATAGCGATTCCAGCATTAGTCCTTATTTTACAAATGTAATAGAATATAGTGATTCCTAGGAAATACTAATTTCAAAGACTCTGTTCCTAAAACCTTCTTCTTTTCTTTCTCTCTCTCTCTCCCTCCCCCCACCTCTGTCTTTCTCTGTTTCTGTCTCTCCCTGTGTATGTATGTGGGATACTTTTTAGTGTGTGGTTGTGCATATGTGTGCACATTTGGAAGCTCAAAGTCAATATTGCTTATTTTGTTGATTGCTGTCCACCTTTATTTCTTGAGATGGGGTCTCTTCCTCTTCACTATTCCTGGCTTTCTTACATGAGTTCTGGGCATCTGAACTGAGATCTTCATGCTTGCATTACTTTACTCTGTGAGCCATTTCCTCTGCCTCTTTCATGTTGTTCATTGTCATGGATCAAAGGCTTATACCTGGGTAGGACTGTTGCTTTCTTTGCTCCTTTGCATGGCATCTTCTGGTTCCATGAAAGCTAGTCCTCAAGGATGCAGTTTTCTAATCAGTTCCAGCTCAGGGGCTTCTGGGCCCTGTGTCTTAAGTGCAGTGTCTTCATCAGTAGAGATTTTAAAATAAGAACACTAGCCTAACCTGACCAACATCTCTAAAAGGGACTCTTCATATACCTGGCGCTGAGGTTTTTGTTGACTCCTAAAGGGAGTGCTGTCAGTGCAGATGGGAAATTTTCATTTAAACTATATATGTATGTTTATACACACATGGATTACAGACTTTTGAACTGTTAAATAATGCTTGGCTATTATAAAGTATGAAGTAAGCAAACAATAGAGGAATAAGTTTAGAAATTCATAAAATAGCGAGAATATAAATACAACTATTTGAAAACTTTGTAATTTTACATTTGTTCTTAATAAATGTTATTCTATGGAAAAGGTGAAATTAAACTGAGATTAAATTAAACTGAGATTTAACAGTATTTAGTGCATTCTTATTTAAAATGTCTTATAAAAATCTAAAAATTTTATTTCTCTTGCTGTTTTTTTATAGGAGGTTCGTAAAGTAAATGAAAGCATTAAGTATAACCATCCATTGAGAAAATGTGTTGATACAATACTTAAAAAGGTATCCATATTATTCTGTTTCTTATGAAGTATATTTTTATATTCTACTATAAATTAATATTTCACATAGGAAAAAGTCTGATAAGAAAAGCATATGGTTGAGGTTTTCCACATAGATTTTTCAAATAAATCTTTACCACAAACAAACAGTAATTTATATATATATATAATTTATCTTTTGCTGTTAAAGTTTGGTGGTAATTATTGGCAGCATTTTTCATTGAAATATGAAGATAGCAGTTACGTTGAGTGACATGCAGTAATTGTCATAGCACAGTGATGGACACATCTTTACAGAACCATTGTGTTATCATTAAAAGCATATCTCCTGCAGGAAAACAAACTAAGGCCTTAGTAATTCTTGCCATCAGCTTCTCACATGTAATTTTATGTATTATGAAATAATTACATGGATATTTAATAATAAATATAATATTTAATAATAGTAATTGTTAGGATTTTAATGGAACTATATTGAATTGCAGGTATATTTGTTGCTTCTAAAATAATTATTTGAAGTTCCTACCTTTTGTACTCAAGTTACCACTGAAATTGTCTTCTCCTGTATTCTAAATCTGTTCTACTGGTTATTACTAGCTACTGTTCTTTAACTAAAGTCAAAGTCATAGGAATAAATTTTCTAACCATTTCTCTCATGTTTTCTATTTTTGAGATCTATTAGGAAGGTTAATGAACTTTCACATTCCATATAGGTAATAAGTAACTAATAGTATGGCAGATAATCCTAATTGTATATCTCTTTCTGCATACTGTGGCTTTTAGAACTTCAGCATATTAAGTTTTTCATGATTCTTTCTTATTATTTAGGAAAATAATTGAAGTTTCATCAGGTGCCTATTATTAGAATAATCTCCTCAAATAGTTGTTACTTCATGTAGGTAAGCTCCCTCGTCTTTCCCAGTCCCATAAAGTATATAGAACATAAAGATAAATATTAGTAGAGGTGAGAAGAAACTCAATATACCTTTAAAATATTTTTTTGAAAATGTTAGTTAGTGAAAACCTAACCAAATAGAGATGTCAACAAAAGAAGAAGATATTTTTGAGAAAATTAAAATTTTCCAAAATGAAAAATTTTTAATAAAGATACATTTTTATAATATATTATTGAAGTTTTATAAATTTTTTCTTTTAGTGCCCTACAGATTATCAGGAAAAGATGGGGAGGAATATGGATGATTATGAAGATTTTGATGAAAAGCGTAATACCTACCCAAGTGAAAAAAGTTTGGTAAAATTGCATAAACAGGTAACTTTATTTATTACTTGTAGATATTCTACATACAATTAGAGGATATGAACTAGATTTATAATTATTGCCCACATAAAAAGGCTTTCTACTTGTTGGCTCGGTAGTTAAACTACTTGCAGCTCAAGTTTAAGGAACTGAGCTCAATCACCAGCACTCATGTAAAATGTCTGGCATAGTGTTGTACTTCTGCTCCAGAGACAGAGATAAGAGGACCACTGGCCAGGCAGGTGAGCCTAATCTCAAGAGTCAGGTTCAGGGAGATACCTGTGTCAAAAACTGGGTTGGAAAGTGGTTAGAGAAGACACCTGATATCTACTTCTGGCTTCCACATGCCCACAACCATACATGCAAGCAACCCCCTGCCCAAACATGTATGTATGCAATTGAGATACATATCTAAAACTATTGATCTTGTTCTTATTATTGTTGAAATGTTTTAACTTTGTGTTTCTGTATAGGAATACTCTTGGTAATTGGATATAAGAATTATACTTGTTCTATCAAGACGAAGTATTTTGTCATTTCAAAGCATTAACATCCATGGCCACATTTAGAAAATGCTATTAGTACTATTTTATTAAGACAAAGACAGATAAACTCCCATTCTCTAGTAGAAAGTTGACCCACTGTTCAGTCATACTGACAGGCTTATTCCTCTTTTGTTTTTAAGGTGATTTATTCAGTTCAAAGGCACCGTCGAACTCAAGTGCAATGGCAAATTCTTTTGGAACAGGCATTCTATCTTGAAGATGTAGCAAAAAATGAAACTAGTGCAACTCATCAATTTGTTCACACCTTTCAGTCACCTGAGCCAGAAAATCGGTTTATCCAATATTTTTATAATCCTACAGTTGGTATGTAATTTTACGTAAATTACTACTAAGTTAATAATAATTTTTCTACAAGGAAAATGTTTCATCAGTACAATGCTGACTTTTGCTTGTATATTCATTTGTTCCATAGAGTAATCTTAGATATCTGATAAACTTACTCCAAAATAATTATTTTACTTCTAATTCTCCTTCTCCCATAGTCATTGGTTGCCTGTAGTTCTTTGTCTAGGAGTGGGACCCCGTGATATTTTCCCTCTTTGAAGTTCATATGTCCATTGATATTGCCATTGTTCAATCTTGTTTATACAACCATTTCTAGGAAAAGACTTTTTCACCACAGACTTCCTGGTATTCTGTTTTTTACAACCTTTCTGCTCCGTCTTCCATGATGTTCCTGAGCCACAGATACATATATATTTTAAAAGATACAAATAAAAGCTTTGATTACAAAATACATTGTATGAAATATATTTTATAATTTTTATGAAGGCTGTTTGAAATATCCATTCTCACTAACAATGAATCTCACCATAAATGTGCATCATGGCTTAATAGTATAAAGCCATATTAATTAGCTAAACTTTTAAAACTAAGCATTCTGAATATAAACAGAAATTCCTACAAATTCATCAACATTGTTTAAAATATTAACTCCATAATATTTGGTAGCATTTCTCTCAACTTATTATTTAGATTTTTAAAGCTTAATATATTTATGCCTATGATTTTTAAATGTTTCCATATACACAAAATACAATTATGAACCACTTTATGTACATGATCAAACATGCTTACATAAACTAAAAATAAATAATAAGAAATAGAAAATAGGGTAATAACTGTGGTTAGTGTGTGTCGGGGGCTTGAAGCATAGCTTATAATTGGGGAATCATATCATAGAGTGGAAAATTATTGAAGCAGTAGAAAACTCTGGAGCAGTATTCATTGCTATGGAGATGAGACAGAAAATAGTGAACAATGAAGAGAATAGCCTTACATTCAGAGGTAAGACAGACATTTAGCTTTAGTGTAAATGAGAAAATGTGGTGGTAAAAGTGTTGATAGGTTTTCTTCTGACTGCTTATACTTAGGAATGTACCGACAATAAACACAGAGAAGGTGATTTTCAAGAAGGTACAAAGGAGTCACATGGGAAAGTGGATTCGGAAGAAATAGAGAATTATAGTAAGCTGTCAAGGTGTGCCAAGGGCCTATTTGAAGTTGGTGATGATTTAAAGTGAGAAGAGTCAGTAAAGATGTGTCTTTCTTCTGCAGTATACATGTATTCAGACTCAGAATAACCAAGGAGTTGGATCAAACAGTGTGGTTTAACCAAAAAAGTTCAGTGAAGCAAGGGAAGGTAAAGGAATTGGGACTAGAGAGTAGTTATCCTCAAAGACTGTGGAATCTGAGCTGGGAAAGGAAGAAAACAATTAAAATTGTTAAATAACAGTAAAACGATAAAGGAATAAACGTTTTGTTTGTCCTGATAGTCTGTATGGTTAGAGAACAGATGAAGGTACTGCTTGAGGCTGCAGATGATGGAATTGGGTTATATAGGGGGATTGCAGCTGTTGGCAATAAAAGGTTTAGAAAAGACCATGGGCGTGAGTAATTGGGTCAAAGAGAAGGACAATAAGATTAGAAGAGAGGAGATGAAGGGAATGAGAGCCCAGGTTACTAAAAAAAGAATTGTCTGTGTGGATGTTTAAATAATCAGGAATTATGCTGAGGGTACAGTGGAAAAGACAGTGAACCTGACCCTTATCTTTTTAATAAATGAAGTGAAAATATAGCCTTGTTGCAAGTTGTAACTCAGTAGTAGATGATTTGTTCACCACACGCTAACCCTGGGTTCTGTCTTCAGTGGATGGATGAATAGATAGAGATCCTTTTCAATTTATTGAGCTTTCTTTTAATATTTATTTTTACTAAAACTCAGACTTAATAAAATGAGAATTTCACAAACTATTCTCATATACCCAGGTTCTTCATATGTTAACATTTTATTAGATTAATTTGATTTTTCTTTCTCTACATATATATTTTTTTCCTTAATCTTTCAAAGCTGTATCCATTCCTGAGGCCTTTGTCCCCTAGAAATTTTAGTGTATACTTTCTAAAAATACAGTTACTCAAGTGTAACTTTAAAATAACTAGAATAATAATAATTTACTATTACTTACATAGCTTATGCATATTTTGCTTAATTATGATAGTGATATTCTTTAGGGAAAAAAACGAAGCTCACATATTGTATTCAGTTGTCATATTTCTAAGTCTTTTTAAATCTGAAGCAGTCTTTCAGTCCTGTGTGTTTTAGCCTCTGTATTTTATAACATCGATGTTTATTGCCAGACAGTACAGGCAAGTTCTTTGTTGAATGTCCCCATATTGGAGTTTGCTATGTCCTCGTGATTAGATACAGCTTTTGTATCATTTACAGGAATACCACAAAGGTGATGTCATGCTCTGTTCAGCACATCAGAGCAGGAAGCACACGGAATATCAGTTTGTACACTGCTGTTGATCATTTGGCCAGGGTGATGTCTGTTTTTCCACTGTGAAGTTGCTGCTTTTCTCTGTATTGTCTGATTGGCTTCTAGTTTGAAAAACTACAAATACTCTATTACTGATTTAGTTTTCATAATTGTATTTTTCTTGTATTTTCCAGAATGGTACTGGGAATGCCTTTTGCGTCCGTGGTTTCACAGGATACTTGCTGTGGTTTTGTCCATCTTCTCTGTGATTGTTGTGTGGTCAGAGTGTACCTTCTTTAGCACAACTCCTGTCTTATCCCTCTTTGCAGTCTTCATACAGCTGGCAGAAAAAACATATAATTATATTTATATTGAGGTCAGTTTTTTTCATATCAGTCATAAATATGTATCAGTTTATGCAGACGCTTTAGCTGTTATATCTTTCCTCATGTATTTCTTCTAGTAAGAAGGAAAGTAATGGAGTTAACCCATAGTGTTATTATTCAGACCTCCAAAACTGAGCCTCATCAGTTTATCCAGACTATAAAAACTAAGAGTTGTAGTTGGAGATCAGAGAAGAAGTATAGGATAGTGAAAAGCATTTTATAAGGTTACTGTGATCAGTGAAGCTATGTAATTTACTGTCGTCGTGTACAGTTGTCAAGGAAACCGCAGAACAGTTTCCTCAGGACTTGGGATCTAAACTTTGGGTCTAGGATGCTGGTTGAAATGTGGATTTTCTTTTTCAAATTTTTATTTTCACTGTTTAAAAAATACTATTGTTATATGTATATTTTAGAACATCTGTAAATGTAGCTGGGGATGAATGATAGTTCTTGTGACAAGAAATAAAGTATTAAGGTCTTAAATCAAGTTGTAACTATTTTTTTTTCCAGATTGCTTGCTTCCTCTCCATCTTCTTCTTAAGTATCTGTGTTTATTCTACTGTATTTAGGATTCGTGTATTTAATTACTACTACTTGGCTTCACATCATCAGACTGATGCTTACAGTCTTCTTTTCAGTGGCATGTAAGTAGAACTAAGCTTTGGAAAAAGAAATGTTCCCATTTTATGTGCTGTTTACAGGTCTCTCTTATTTCTTGTTCATGGATGCTGTGTGAACATAGATTTCTGTGAGCTAATTGTTCTTTTGGTTGTTGTTTTTAAATATTAGGTGGGTATTTGCTGATTACCAGTTAAATTCTGTTTGAAGTTTATGATTAAATTAAGAATGCTATGTTAGGTGAGAAAAGACCTAATGAGCCTGAATTTACCAATTTCAGACTTGGTAAATGAACAATTGAAAGTTTAGAGGCTAAGTCAGATGTAAAGAGTGCTCTGAAAGTCAGTGGCCTAATACTGAATTGAAGTTCTAAGAACACTAAAAGGAACATCTTTTTTTTTCCTAGAGAAATTTAGAGGGCTGGCTTTAGCTGTAGCTAGGCTGTTCAGGCTACTTTCTTGAGTCAGGTATATTAGGTATGTTTATAAGGGCAAGACTGAGGGAAGTTCAAAATAATATCTGGTGTCAACTTTGTCTTACAAAAGAGCAAAACTACTGTGTTCCTTTCTCTTGGCTGTTATGAAATACTTGAAACAATTTAGGGGAAGGAATATTCATTAATGTCTGGTGATTTCAGGGATTTTAGTGTACCATTACTTGGTTGGTATTAATTGTTTTGGACCTGAAGTGAGGCTACATATGATGAGGAGGGTATATTGGAGCAGAAATATCTACCTCATGGTACCTAGAAAGTAAAGACAGGCTGACAAAACCCCCAAACAATATTTTTTCCATTTGTACCTCCAGGTGACCTGCTTTCTCTAGTTGGGCCCTACCTCCTAAAAGTTACACCATCCCATAAAATGGAGCCACCTACAGAAGGTGCACCCTTTATAGGAGCCTCTGGGGTTTGTTTTATATATAAACTATAACATGAATCTTCAGACAGTTACAGATGCAGTATATAACCCTCAGCATGCTTCTCATCATGGTGACATTGTTGGTAGTTGCTGTACAATATTGAAACTAGGAAATTTGTACTATATACTACTGTTAGCAGCACTGTCGACTTTAATTAGTTTACATTTTCAGCGTTCATTTGTGTATAGATTCCTACAGCTACACATAGAACTTTCTTTCATCACAAAAGAACTCTTGTCAATATTACCTCCTTATATTTAAACCCTTCCCAGCCCCAAGGTCTCTAACTCTAGCTATGTAAGATACTATTTTGTACTTGATCTTAGCCAGCGTGCTGAAAGCAGGCAGCCTGAGGCTGTGGTTAGCTGTGTAAGCACTCATATTCTTACGGGAAATGTGATTAATAGGATTTCAGAATTTGTCCCTGGTAAGGGCAGTTCACATGGAGAATTCAAACAATATATATTATGCAAATGCATGAAAATTATAGTTGCAATGATCTGAAATGTTGTAATACACTTCACTATAATGTAAAATGTGTTTTGTTATATTTAAAATATATATGTTAGTGCTTTTAAATGTTTATTGTAGGTTATTTTGCCGTTTGACTCCTCCTTTATGTCTTAACTTCTTGGGATTGACCCATATGGATTCATCCATCTCTCACCAGAATACCCAGCCAACTGCATATACATCTGTAAGTGTGGCTCTTTAGGTTCATTGTCTATGCAAGATGTTGTTCTGAGACATCTTATATTGTCAGTAGGAAAGCTCTGTAGCATTATTGGTCTCCTTTTTTTTTTTTTCATTAAAGCTTTCTTGTAAAAATTATTAATGATGGGATTAAAGTGATTTTCCTTTTAGAATTATAAAAAATGGTTTTTGTTCATAGAGATTATTTAGATGAACAGCTTCAAAAACCTGCTTCATAGGAGCTGTTTATATGTATAAACAGTGTTTATATGTATAATCTAAGTGTATGGTTTTGTAGTAGTTATAATATACTAGATTTTTTTTTTAGAAGAAAGCCTTAATAGGAAGAAAGCTTAAGAAATCCATAGCTTAGTGCTTTGTTTCTAAGCTTTGAAAAGTCTGATTTATTAATGTAACTTTGTGTGGGTAAATTTTCTAATGATGGGAAAGAATGACAATATGGACCTATGCTGATTTAACTCTTCTCTTACTCTTCAGATCATGGGTTCCATGAAAGTTTTATCCTTTATTGCAGATGGATTCTATATATATTATCCTATGTTGGTGGTAATTCTCTGCATTGCTACATATTTTAGGTAAGAAAATTAACATTACTTTTTTTCTCATACTCTTAGTTGGATATAGAGATTCTTTTTTCCTTAAAACTACATTAAGTATTTATTAGCTTGGTTTTAGTTATTTGTGTTTTGGGAGTTTAGGGGGATTAGGATAGTTTGAAGGGCCTTTATGAGTGATTGAATCAGGTTCTCCATCTGGAGATATTTCAAAGAATAGAGAAGTGGGATTATTCTATTACAGGTGTGTAGACTACAGAATGATTAGATTAAATGCTATAGTTATAGATGATAACTATAAAGTTCTGGGCTGTGAGACTGACAACAGAACAGCTTCTGTTACCCCTTCATGCCTAGCTTCTTTCCAGTAACCTAATTTAGTGGTTGGGCTTTTTCCATAATTGTTGGGTTTCTAAATTGGCAGATGATAGCCAACGCAAAGGGTCAGGTGAGGAGCACTTGCAATCAGGAAGTACATATGAAGTTGGAAGAGAATGCTTCTCTGTGCTTAGAGGGTACACAGGCTGCTCTTTTTGTGGGTTTAGAGAAGATTACAGAATCTTTGCAAAGGTAAGAGTCAAAAGGGTTAAAGATAATGCAGTAATGCACTCACACCAGCCATACTTACCCATACAAGACCTATACAAGATCGATTCAGCAATAGTTCTTGCAGAGATGGGATTGATCTCCAGGCCGCACACCTCTCTGAGGAGCTATTGGCAGTTGGGTGCTCTGGATGGGAGACATTCTTCTTTGAGGTTGAGGTAGGTTTCCCATGCTCCAGTTGCTGGCCCTACACCCATGCATACATGTGAAGTACTCATTGGACTTAGCAGATTGTTTTTTAAAAAAAAAGATATAGTGGGAAGGGGTTCGGAAGTTAGGGACAGTTGGATGGGGGAAAGTAGGTATTATATATGATCATATTCATTGTATACATGTATGGAATTCTCAATTAAAAGAATTCATGGAAAGATATGCTTACCTTAGCACCCTGTCCTTCTACTTAGCACCCTGTCCTAGGTTTGATGTGCACACGCACACACACACACACCAAAAAGGAAGAAAAATATTAAAGCTGGGATGGTGATGTATGCTCTAAGCATACATCCTGCCTTTTGAGAGCAGCCTGAGCTGCATAGTGGCCTTAAGATTCACATGCAAGTCCGTCTCAAAGAAAGGAGGAGCTTTACTCAAAGGCATGCACACATTCTTACATTACAGCAGCATGTGCTCCAGTTAACCAGATATTTAAACATTTGTTGGTATAAACCAGAGGTCACCAATTTGACTGCTGTTTCCTTTCCTCTTTCTCCAGTCCATCAGATGTGTTTTTGTACATGAAAAGTGATAAATATGTATTTCTTAGAATTATATAAGAATTAAATCTAAGTGAATTGTCTGATCAAACAGTAGGGTCTTTAACAGTATTAATTCTGCTTATCTGTGTATTGCTTCCTCCCTTGTGTGCCATGTTTTTGAAGTACTTTTGTCCTATGTGACAGTCAGATTAAAATGTTAAATTAGACTTCAAGTAATTAGCTTCCATATAAGATATAATGATCATTTACAGTAAATAATAGAAAAACTATTTAATTCTTAGGTGGGGGGTCATAGCATTAAAATTTGAATAGTTAGGATTTTTATAAACCAAGCAGGGTGTCTCAGGCTTTAATCACAGCATGGGAGAGGCTGAGGGAGGAGGGTCACCATGAGCTCAGGCCAGCTTATGCTACGCCATGAATTCTAGGACAGCCTGAACGTCACAGTTACACCATGTCTCAGAAACCAAAAAATTTTCTAAACAAGAAGTCTCTACGTGTAGAAATGCTGATTTTATAATTGTGTGTGTGTGTGTGTTATATATAATATATTATATATTAAATAATAACATATAATAAATAATATGTAATACATATAATATTGTGTGTATATATATTTATGTATATATTTCAGTATTAAAAATGATCTTTGAATATTTAAAAAGAACAAGTTGATTTTATTATAGCCATCGCTTAGCATTCTGGCATAATTGTTTTCTGAAGTCATGCTGATGGTTTGACCAATTTACTTATATATGAATATAGGAAGTCTTACTCTACTGAGTGAAGTATGCACCATAAAATTTATTTATTTTTATTTTGAGACAAAGTTTTACCATAGCCTCAGCTGGCTTAAAACTCACAGCAGCCCTACCAAATATTGAGGTTATGGGCATGAAACTTCTTATAACGCTGGACATAAGCATTTTTAAAAAGAAAGAGAAATAAGGACCTTGTGAAGAATGGCTAGCTTCATTACTGTGCAATTTGCCATGATCACTAATAATGAATCATGGTTTCTCTGGGGGTGACAACAGTAAAGAGCAATTTATCAAAACATTTGCAAAGTGAAATAAAACTTACTGTTTTGAAATCTGCTTTCATTAGTTTGGGAACCCGTTGCTTGAATCTACTTGGTTTCCAACAGTTCATGGGAGATAATGATATGACATCAGATCTAGTTGATGAAGGAAAAGAATTAATCAGACGAGGTAAGATTTGTCATTTTAAAAATAAAGAGATAGTTTTAAGTGCTAAATAATACAATACAATACACACAATAATACAAAATTAATGTTTGCCAATTTTGTGAATAGTTTTAATCCCCCCTTAAGAAATACAGCGGTTTAATCCAAAAATACATATGCACAATTTTATTTACAAAAGTATTTGAAAATATAATGTAAGATTTATTGTGAAGAAATTCTGCAGCATAAATTATTAATATATGTTCAACTAGATAATAACCATTTAGGATCTTGGGGTTTGTGCTAATCAGCTTTCTAATTATGTGTCAGAAACCCTGAGATAGCTCCCAAGGAGGAAAGATCGCTCATTTTAATTGATAGTTTTAATGGTTTTATTCTAAGGTCACATGCCTTTTGACCAGTGTAATATGTCATGGCAGAGAGCAAGCTAATTTATCACACAGGAGCAGTGTGAGACTCAGGAAGAGGCTGTGGTTCCAGTAATCTCTTCACTTTCCCACAGTGACTTACCTTCCTTCACTAGGCCCTACCTTCTAAAGGCCCACCACTTGCCAAGAAAAGCATGACCTGGTAACCAAGACTGTAGGGGAAATTCAGGAGTTGTTTTGTCTTTGCCTTGAAACATTTTTGCCAAGTTCTACACAACTACATAGCTCATTAGTTTAAAGAGTTATGTTTGTTACTATGTAGAAAATTATTCATCCTGTTTTTTTCCTCTTAGAATATAATGATCATTAATTTGAGATTGTGAATACGTTAAAATACACAGAGCTTTCCGAAAAACTATTCACAAAGTAGAATGTGAAAGTAGAAGTTTACTTACGTTCAAGTAATGGTATTATGGGTAGAAAACCTGATTTGGTTTCTTAGTCTTCAGATTCTAGGCTTCACATGCTTCCCTGGGAAAGTAGTGTTTATTAGATGGGATAATTCTGCATTTGGCATAGCACTCCCCAATTCCTAATATTGCTAAGAATGGTAGGTAGTGAGAGAAGGGCTGTCACAATCACCACTCTGTAGACTCTCTCTTAAGAAGAATAGAGCCCCAAGTACTGAGCATATAATCTGAAGAGCTTATATGAGAACAGAATAATACAGAAAGTATAAACTCAGCTTAGAAGAAAAATCCAAAAGAGAACAGAAGCTACAGAAAAACAGATTACAGACCACCATGAGGAAGGACATTCTTTCACTAAAGGTAGACAAACGTCACTTGTGTCAGGAAGTTACCTCACCAGACCTGTCCAACTGTAACTTATTGGTTTAATTTTATAGTAAGCTGTCCATATCATCAGAGTCTGCTCTCCTTGCTTCAGTGTCTATGTTTAATTAAACCATATTATACTAAATTGGAAGCCATTTTTCTTGTCCTTAGAGAAAAGAAAAAGGCAAAGGCAAGAGGAAGGTGAAAATCGAAGAAGAGTAAGTACAATATTTTATTAAATGATGTTGACTGTGAAATAAGTAGGAAAATCCCTAGGAATCTAACTTGGAGAAAATGGCTAAAGATGAGAAAAAATAGGTAAATGGCATAGGATTTCTTTCCCTTTGATGTGCATGTGTGTTTTGCCTGGGTTTTGTCTTTGTACTATGTGCATACCCGGTGCCCAGAGTTCAAGAGGGCATTGGTCACCTATACCTAGAATTATAGATGGTTAGGAATTGAACCTTGGTCATTTGGAAGAGCAGCAAGTATTCATAACTACTGAGCCATCTCTCTAGCCCTGGATGTATTTTTTAAAGAAGGGGAATGTTTAATACTTTTATATACATACATGCTAGATATGTTGTGAGATTCGTTCTTTTAAAAAGTCAGTAGTAACTTGAGTCTGACATCCATCAGTTTGTTGACTAAAATTTGTATACAGTCGCTGTTTATTCAATGAGTGAATTCATGCAGCCTTATTAATAAAATAGTTTGGTTGCTTTAAAATTATTATGCTTGGGGCTGGAGAGATGGCTTAGCAGTTAAGAGCACTGGCTGGTCTTCCAGGGAATCTGACAACCCTCACACCAATGCACATAAAATAAAAATTAAATTATTTTTAAAAGATATTATGCTTTTTCTTACATGACATTTATATTGTCCTCTTTACTTTCTCTTCAGTCCTCTGTTTGCTGAGGCATATCTTCTTTGAAAGGACAAAAAAAAAAAAAAAGAAAATCCTTTCAAAATTTCTACAACTTTTAAACACTGATATATTTACTCTGGAAAGTAACTAACAGGAGATGTCATAGTTGTCTTTGTATATCTTAGTATATGCCATGTAAAAAGGAGACTTGTATACTTGGTGTGGTAGCACATGCCTTTAGTCCCTGCACAGAGGCAGAGACAGGCAGTTCCCAGTGAAGTTAGGTCAGCCTGGTTTATATTGAGTTCCAGGCCTATTAGGGCACAGTGAGACCCAGTCTCAAAATAAATAAATATTTTTAAAAGACAGATTCATTCTTTGTTTCAGTAGATAGATTTGTTCTTTATTTCATAATTAGAACCAAACAGTAGACATTACTGGAAATAGATTTCACCTTCTGTTAGGACTTCTAGTTTCTACAGTTTACCAAACTTGTAATTGTAATGGACTGACTACATAAACATAAGAAACAATGTATTCAAAGTACATGAATGTATCCCTGTTTGTACAAAACATTGACGGGCTGCTTTCAAATGACCATTTCAACTAAATCATTGTAATGTATAGAATCTCATTTCATGAGATCATACTGTCTCTCATGATAACTCATAAGTTTATGTGAGTCACAATCATCTTATACTTGTATACAACCCTTATTTGTTATAAAAAAAAATGGCCTATCCAATCTCTAGTATTTGTAGCTTGCTCAAGTAAAAGAACTATTTTTTTTAATATCTTATAACTTCTAAATAGTCAAGGAAAGCTAGCTATTATTATATTTTTTGAAGTTTTAGATAGAATAATATGTTAACATAATCATAGCCAGCAAAATGTTTTGTTAAAAATGTTAAATTTTTTAAATGTTTTGTTAAAAAATTGATCTTAAAAACACTATTAAAATTATACTGACTTCTAATAAATTTCTGATGAAAATTGGCTATTATACTCCGCATATAGAAATTGGCAGTGATAATTTTTGCTATCTATTGATAACTTTTTGATAACTATTTGGTGGGGTTTTTGCTCTAGGAATGGAAAGAACGTTATGGACACAACAGAGAAGATTCCACTAGGAACAGAAATGTTCATCCTGACCCCAAAGAGTCAAATTTCTCAGATTCTTCTACCAATTGGTGTAAGTAGCTTTTTTTCTTAGTTTGCTTAGGGATTATTTTCTTATTGCTTGCAGTATGTAGACACTGAGACCATACCCATCTCTGGAATCACAATCATGTCTACAGTGATTTTCCTTTATCATAGTTTGTAGTGTGTACAAGGAAGGGGAAATGGGGACATCTAATAAATAGTTATAAGTATTTGACTATAAATAATCAAATCATTTCCAAGGCGTGTTCTAAGGAAGTACTTATCTCTACTATTTTCCTTGATAAATTTCTTTGCTTTTCTGCTAATTGATGTGGGTTATTCATTTATTTTTGTAAGTATTGGCTGACTCATATTCAAGTGTTTTCCCATGTATACAGTGAAAGAAAAACAAATTTCTTGTTCCCCGGTTATTCATAATTTAGAGAAGGACTAAAGTTAGATATAAGGCTAGGTGATGGTGGCACACATGCCTTTGAGCCCAGCACTGGGGAGGCAGAGGCAGGTGAATCTCTGAGTTCGAGGTCAGCCTGGTCTACAGAGTGAGTTCCAGGACAGCCAGAGTTACAACAGAGAAACCCTGTCTCAAAAACAACAAAAAATTGTTAGCTATAAGTCCTCTACCACCAGTGTCAGTTAAGAAACTTCTGTGTAGCACTGACCTTGCACTGACATGAGGAAGAGGCAAGCCCTCTGCCCGTGGGAAGATGGCAGGAAACCCATTTTTGCACAAGACTTTATACTATGTAGGAGGCAAAGTTTTGTTTTGGGGGAAGATAAGACATTGCTAAGGAAGCAGGACATCTGAGCATCCTTTCTCACCCAGCTGCTTATTTGCACAGCAATAGTGTGCTGCTGGAGAAGGAATAGAAACATGGGTATCCTTCTAGTAGTCTGAGAGTGAAAAACAAGTACTAAGAACATCCATGTGTACTTGAGGAAAGTACATCTAAACATGAGGAAAAACTGAAATCTGTAGAGACTTCAGGTAACTAAGGCAAAGTCTAAATTCACAGTAAGTATACATTAGATTAATTCAGTCCCTCAACACTGATTACCCAATAGAAAGAGGTATGCCCCATTCTGAACATAACTGTTAATTAACTTACTTTCTATATTTTTTTAAATGAAATGTCTGGTCTTTAACAAAAAGTTCTGAGGTTTATAAGAAAGTAAAATATTATCCATCTTCAAAATAGGAAATAGTAAACATACTAGGCCTAAAAATTCCTCAAATATTAGAATTATCAGACAATTCATTGATGAGAATAACTAATTAGTATGTGAAAGTTGTAGTGAAAGGTTGGATAATGTGCATAAAAAGATGTAGAGAATTTCATCAGGCAGCTGGAAATTATATCAAGGGGCTAAATAAAAATGTTAGAAATATTTCAGTGACAGACTCCAGTGATGTAGATTCCTCATGAAAGTTGTTACCAAAGTGTGCACCTGATACTGAAGGTTTGAAATTACCTTGAGGAATAGAAAAAAGGGTTCTGTCTTAGGAATGGATTTTTATATTAAATATTTCTGTAATAAAAAAATTGAGCTAAGTATTTAGGAATGAATGATAGTTACTGTAGTTATATGCCGACTGGGCGGGTCACCAGGGATGACAAGGAGGCATTTTTCAGAGGTGCAAACTCTGCCAGACTTCAGCAGAGGGAACCACTGTCCTGGCCAGCGCCATACTCCCAGTGGAACCCTGAGCATCTAAGCTGAGGTGTTTTTATTCTTTCAGAACTCCTCAGGTATTCTACTGATAGTACATGCAGATCATTAACAATTAAACATCACCCTCAGAAATCCAACACCTGCAAACAATACAAAATGCCAAGGCCTATGCATCCCTTTTTCCAACAGTGCACAAAAACAATTATTTTAAACACAACTGAAAATAAACTTCCACAAGTTACCCAGATGAAGAAGGTTTTAATTAGAAGGAAGAATAAGACATGGTGATTTGAGACAATGTGTGGAAAGGTGTGTTTTTCTCATGACTAGAGTTTAAGCATGAGCAGCAGGCTAATAAGAGGAGCTCCAGAGACAGTTGAGAAATATACTAGCATGCTCAAAAGTATGGATTTTATATTGTAGGTAAGGTTTTCAACCTGGGAAGAAGAATGATCTTGTTTTCTATTTTTATTTTTTATTATTTTTAAATATTCATACAATATATTTTGATCATATTCTTACCATTTTCCTATCTCTTCCCATCCCCTTCTACCTACTAACTTCATGCTTTTTCTTTCTCTTAAACCAAAACAATAAAAGAAAAAAAACACTAAATAAATAAAACCATACAAACAAACAACAACAACAACAAAAACCACATAACGTATGTTTTATATTAGCTAACTATTCCTGAGCATGAGGCCTGCCCTGGAGTATAGTAGATACCCAGAGGAAAACTTAAGTCCTCTCTCCTGGAAGCTTTCAATTACAAATAGCATCTTAGTTAGGAATGGAATTTTGTGCTATCTTACTTCTGGAATTTTATTCATCTTGAACATATACACATTCTGTCATAGTCTGTGTGAGTTAATGTGTGCATCAGCCCTGTTAGGTCTGGAAAACATTGTTTGCTTGGAGACATTAAACAACTCTGGCTCTTACGATCTCTCTGTCCCTTCTTCTGCATAGGTCCCTGAGCTTTGAGAAGAGGGGAGTAGTATAAAGACATTACATTCAGGGATGAGTGCTTTAGAGTCTTTCACTCTCTACACATTGTCGAGTTGTGGATCTCTGTGTTTATTACTGCAAGAATAAGCTTCTCTGCTGAGGGCTAAACAGTGCACTCATCTATGGGATATGGTAATATGACATTAGGAGTCATTTTATTGGCATGTTCACAGCAGAATAATAATAGTAGATTTTCCCCTAGGGCCTGTGACCTACCTAGTCTCAATTTCTTGGCCCCTTTAGTAGTGTCAAACATGGATTCTGTGTTACGGGGAAAGCCTCAAATTCAATCTTTAAAATACTGGTGGGTTACTCCTATATATTTATGCCACTATTGCACCAATGGGTATATTTTATAGGCAGGTTGTTATTGTAGCTCACAGCGTTCATACTGGGGTAAGATTGATGATTACCTTTCTCCTCCAGTAGCATGAATAGTACCTTCCAACATTATGATGTTAGTCAGTAGGAGTAAAGCTTCTAGTTGAGAACCAGCTCACTTTCTACATATACAGTTGTAGAGGAATATTTAGGTAAAGAGTGATCATGAAATTAAGAATGTTAAACCAGGTCAGGTATGGTATGTAGAGAGGAATGTTTAATCCTTTAATCCAACAGCATGGCTGCTCTAGGGTAGAAAGAATATTGGTAAACATCTTTAATCCCAGTATTCAGAAGGTAGTGGTAGTCAACACCTTTAATCCTTAAGACAGAAACAGTGTGGAAGTAGACACAGGAAGCAGAACTCAAAAGGAGTCAGTGTCAGACAGGAAGTGACATCTGAGGTGAATCAGAGTGAATGGCAGACAAAGTAATCAGAGGAAGCGTTAGCAGAGTGAGTCAGAGTGAGGACACGCCCCACTCTCAGGATATATAAAGTGAGCTTTGAGTTCAGAGAGAGGAGTTACAGAGTCAGTTACAGAGGCAAGATGGAACAGTGAGAACTCAGGGAGAGGCACAAAGACACAGCAGAGCTGGGCAGGAGAAGTCAGTATCTGATGGGAAGAGTGAGTTAGTTTGAAGCCGAGCAGAGCAGTTCAGTCTGAGGCACCCAGAGTTTGCCAGAGTCAGAAGAGTCTGAGTTCAGGAGCTAGTCAGAGTGACTCAATCAGAAGTAAGCCTCAGAGGCTTAAACATTTTAGATTGTAAATAGACCAAAACACTCTAGGGTTCCATGGCTCCAGTGCTAAGGACTGGTGATTTAATTACACAAAGAATAAAAGCCTTTGCCCTGAATCAATACCTACATCTGGCATCTGGCATAAATCTTCATCTACATTTGGTGCCCTCCATTCAATGACAAGAAGCATGATCTGTTGTTTTTTTTTATTGTTTAAAAAGATGAATTTAGTGACAGTATAAAATATGATTTTCATAGAAACAAAACTCAGAAACCATCTTAAAGACTATTTCTGTAGTGAAGTTAAAGAGTGATGAGACCTCAAATAAGGCAATGATATTTGAGATAAAGACAGAAGGGTATTTAGGGTAGAATAAATAGTAAAAGGCTACATCTTTAGTTAGAACTCAGAAAAGGAATAGTCTGTAAAGAGATTTGGATGCTTAGCATTAAATGAAAGTCTGCAGAATTGAACAATCTGAAAATATGAGAGCATAGTTAAGAAAAGAACAAACAGAAAGCTTTGGATAGTGAGTTAGAGAAATACTGTTTGCTGGGTGAATAAATGCATGAAAGATACAATGAATACACTTAGGGTATGCGGATTAAACATGTTTGTGATTAACAATTGAGTCACCAATAATGCATCAGTGTTCTGTTAAGGGAAGAAATAAAAGCACTTCCCATTGGACTCATTTAACCAACAATGATTGAGTCCAGATTTGAATTTTCTACTTCATGTTTCCTGTGTCTTCTGCTTTCTGTCTGTGGTATGAATCTAAATGTGTGCCTACCTAAAGGCTGCCTTGTGAAACTGTCCCTGTATGACTGTCTGTCCAAGCATATCTCTGTGTGTGTGTGTGTGTGTCTCTAACAAAGCGTTTCACTCTGTCTTTATTGAACAGAAAGCATCACATTGGGAAGGAATAGGATATTTTACAGAAATCTTTAACAGAGTTTCTCAAGGGATTCAGTCACCGGCTCCAGCTGATCCCAACAAACCCAGATAACTAACAGTACTCAAATGTCATTTATCAATCAGATAAATATTTATCAACCAGAATCTATGAGTAGATATTAATTTTATAAGATTTCTTTGTATTTACTGCTTTCAGCAAATGATACACATGCATTGTTTCAGGTCAGGGACATGATGAGTATATGACTTAAGATTACAGCTATGTATTAGCTTAGATTGTAAGAACCGATTACATGAGAAATCCAAAGCAAGTAAGATTGTTGTTACATTGCTTTCTTAAAGGCAGGTGAAACGAA
This sequence comes from Cricetomys ansorgei, assembly GCA_026225945.1. Lineage (NCBI taxonomy): Eukaryota > Metazoa > Chordata > Mammalia > Rodentia > Nesomyidae > Cricetomys > Cricetomys ansorgei. Next base: position 4,977,434 of record JAMJFZ010000107.1, read on the forward strand.
TGGGCTGAATACACATAGGATAGCAGTATTAAGTGACCTCAAGGTATGTTATTAACTCTGGCTGTGAGGTCCAGCAACAGTCCCAATCTCTTAGACTGTAATAGGTATTTTCATAATATTGCGTTAGGGCAGAGGCCAAGAAGACAAAAATATAATGCAAACATTTTGCCTTAAGTTTTCCAAAAGAACTTTCTCATAAAGTTGAGTCTTTTATTCTCTGTGTATGTATGTGTGGGCATATGTGTGTGTGTGTGTGCGCGCGCACATGAGTGCAGTTCAGTTCATACAGAGGCCAGAAGAGGGCATCAGATCCCCTGGTGCTGGAGTTACAGGCATTTGTGACATATGACATGGATGCTAGGTTCTGAACTCTGGTTGTTTTCAAGACCAAAGCCCTTGACAGCTGAGCCATCTTTGCAATTCCATAATTTTTTAAGCTACTTGAGCTGTCTAAATCAAGACTTCGGTTATGTAAATTGTTTACAAGAAACCCCTATCCATGTAGGAAAAAAAGAATTACTGTAATGATTTCTATGGCAACCATTACCCACATGAGACCACTGAACACTTGCAATGTGGATGCCTCTGTGTTGGCACTATTTTGCATCTATTAGGTAAGATATTAAGTTTAGCTGTGTCTTTTTAACTTTTTAATATGGTAACTAGAAAAAGTCAAAGTAAATATAGACATATTTTATTTTTGTTGGTCAGTGTTGCCTTTATTCTTGGTTTATGGGACAAATATCTAGTCTTTTCTTCAAGAGTTGAAATGATTATACCTCAAATTGTTAGCCTAAATAAATAAATAAAAGCTCAGTATGAAACCAAATGAAGTTTAATGTAATGATAAACAACTTCATTGTGGGGATACCATAATTAAATATATATATAGTATAAACAAAGAACAAAGAATCATGACTATATTTACATCTCTATTTAAAATTCCATTTATGAAATTTATTGTCTTGGATCATATCCTTATAGTTAATATGTTTTGATATCAGACATAATACAGTTTATTTTCTAAATCTTTAAACTACCCACTTTCAGCTTAGACTAACGAGATGGCTCAAGAAATTGTCCTCATGATTTTGCATTTCACTGTCGTAATTTTATTTTTCTAAGAACTAAAGAACTTGTTTCTTTTCTTCACAACCAGTGTTTAGATGCAGTCTTGATTTTTTTCTTTGATATATAAATTAGAAAACAATAGAGAAGTAGCCATTGTTTTTCTTCTTTTGAGCAGCATCCAAATATACCAGGGCTAATAACAGGACTGAAAGAGACCGAGTAGAACTTCTTCAGGATGCAGAACCTTTGGATTTTAATGCAGAAACATTCACAGATGATTCTCTGGAACCTGAATCTGGAAGGTAAGTTCTGGCTGTATCATTTGGTTCTAGTATGCCCATAATTTTGTGTGCTAACTTCAAAAATAAAAACAGAAAAATAATACATATGCTAAAGGTATTTACTATATTATTGCCTCAAATGACAAAAGCCTTTAAATACTCTATATTTGACAATTAAACATGGTTATTTATGTAGTCTCCTGAATGCTTTACATACCCCCCTCCCATTTTTTTATATACTTCACCCTATGGTATATATATTTTAGGCTTCAAATCAGTTGCTGGTTGATTCACAATTAAGTCCTTTGAACTATATTTTTGGGAGCTAGGGTTCCTCTTTTGGCTACTGAATAAAGTTTAGTCTTTGCGAATTTTGTAATCATTTCCTTTTAAAGTTGTCTCATTTTTCTTTTCTCTTATTTTTGATATTTTAGACAATTTTTGCATTTTTTTTCTTTTTAGGTATCAACCTGGTGGACGATATCTCTCCATGTCTTCCAGTGTAATATTTGAAGATATCTAAAGTCTGAAGAAATTCATGGATGCAGTAGCCAAGTCGAACATATCAGCTCAGCCTGTGCCCTACAGTTCCTCTATGCTCTCTGAGTAGTGTGACGATGACCAAAAAGGCACTGCAGCTGGCTCACATCTCAATGCTGTTAGGCTATTGCTTGTTGAATAGAGAGTCACCTTTGCTGATAGGGTTTGTTATGTACCAGCTGAAGCGTCTGCCTTAGTGTAGGTAAGTGGAAGAATTCAGTTCATGGTAAACATAGCATGTAGTTGGCTTCAAGTTTATTTTTTCAGGAGGGTTATTTAACTTCCAAGGAAGCCATAAATCATACTAAATACTACAATTTTACAACTAATTTAAATTCTTACTATTTCTTAAAAAAAAAAAATTTCAACCTACATTCCCAAAGAAGTGAAAGTGAACCTCAGATAATTACCATCTTCACAAAACTCAAGTCTTAAAACAAGACATACTTATCAGACATAACTGAATGTCAGCAGCTTCGGATCTGTATACAAATTTGTGAGATTTTGCATGTATAATTAAGATTATTCTTCAATTGATAGTGTCTTTAGCATGTGTGTTCTAATTGGGTGATGTGTTGTTCTTTTGAGTCTTTGTAGTAACTGGGTCTTTTTATGGTTCTAATATTATTGCTTTGTAAAAGATTTTCATTTCAGAGAAAAATATTCACGTTTAGCATTTAGGATATTGACTTGATACTAATCATTCCATCCAAGAAAAAAATCCTAAATATTAATGGTAAATAGTTTTTTTTTTAAATATAACCAAAGAGTTCCCCAAATTCTCTAATATTTAAAAGATGTCTGTTGATACTCCTTGAAAAGAAAACATCTGTCTATTCTTGCTGGTCAAAGGTAAAAAGAAAAATAATCCGTTTATGATTATTGCTGGCACTTAAATTGTATGGAAGAGAAAACAGAAAATGCATAGTAGTAACTTGATTGTTAAACATGCTTATTATTTTAAATTATTGTTTCAACCTTTACATTTAAGCCAAAGTTGGGTATTATGTTTTAAAGAGCCAGTGTTTCATTACAAAGTTGAGCACAAAATGTTTGAAGGGATTGGTCCTGAAATATTTGTGGCTCTTACAGAATTCATTCTCCATTGGGTGACTAGACTTGAACTTGTATAGGACAGTCTCACACCTATTTTCCTTATAATCATTACTAGTGCTTCAGTGTTACTTTGTCATATGTTAAGGACATAGTTCTGTGTAGGTACTGAAAGGAAGAATGCATCCTCATTATCTTTTTTTAAGGATTGCATTTTTTATGACCTTTCAAATAGATTCCCTTTTAAATAATTATCAATAGATAAATTTACTCTGAGTTGAGGTTGCATAGCCTGCTCAATTCAAGGGCACATTCACACATAACCTTTTACTGTGAAAAGCTGTCAGAGAGCAGTTGACCAGAGCAGGGATAATGTAATGCTGTTTATAATTTCATGATTGGTTCCTGGAATACCTTGGGCAGATCAAGGAACCTTTCAGTGCCTCAATTTCTTCATTTTCAGAATGAAGGCGTGTTTGCTACTTATGTACTGATTTACCTCACGAAACTGTTGTGAGGGGATTAAGTTGATGGTTATGTGCAGAAGTTTAGAAAGTTGTCTGCTTTGCTGCTCTTTTTTTTGAAGTAGTACTTTGAAGGTGACAGGGCTGATCATTATAGAAAGGGGTCTTTGAGAAGCTTAAAAGTCCCCAAAGAAAATGAACTAATTAGTCTGAAGTTCCTGAAATAGTATTTGATCTTTTGTTCTGTGGATTTACTTTGAAATATTTTTCTTAAATATGTTTTTGTTAATTTCTTTAATACTCAGATGTGATTGTTGAAATAGAAGCGTAAAAAGAGAAGAAAATTCCAATTTTACAACTAACTTTCATAATGCACTAAGACAAATTAATAGGAATGTGTAAAGGAATTCAGGTAATTTCCTTTAAGGTTACACTGATAGAAGCATGTGTGTGTGTGTATTTCATAAATACTGGATCTGTTTATGGCTTTTGGCTTTTTTCCACAGTGAATTTTTGTTGTTTCAATGATCCAGAGTGTTCAAATTTTTAAAGAGTTTCTCTTTCAGAAAAGTTACCTTGCTGGGTAAATTCGAGTTTAGAAAGTAATGGTTTCATGATGAAAGACTTAATTTATTTTTGAGGAATTAAGTTAATATTTATTAAGCCACTTCTGTAAAGCATTGATAGTATGTACAATACTTCTCTTTTTTGAGACGCTTATTAACATGTAATGATGCTGTCACAAAAATATTACTACAGAATTTGTATGGTTTACATGCAAGTGGTTTCTTAAAGAATTATTTCTGGTACTTTTTTTTTTAATATATGTTTCTTACATGCTAACATATACCTGATTAGAATTACTGACAATTTTGGTTTTTTGAGACAAGGTCTCATACAGCCCAGGCTGGCCTCAGACTCTGCATATAACTGAGGATGACCTTGAACTCCTGATCTTCCACCTACACCTCCCAGCTTCTAAGATTACAGACATGTGCCACAGCACCCAAATCAATATTTTAAAAATAATTGTTAGTTAAGAATATTTAACAAACTAATAACTCAAAATAAGTATTATAGGAAAAAATCTATAAATTTCAAGAATCACCTATATCTATTATTAGTTTACTTTTTGAAACTACATAACCTTTCTATTAGTAGTACATTTTTGTAAAATAATTTTAAATAATCAAAATATAAACGTAACTATAAATATTTGCTATCTCACCAGGTACATACAGTGTCTTAGAATAATTTCATCCCACAAAAGGTTCTCATTTTACAAAAGTGGTAAGAAAAGTTTACATCATAAAAACAGATCAGATTCAACAGTCTAAAAATCCATAAGGAAATGTTGCTTGTGATGTTTCTGGCCTCTACCATTTAAATTGTCAAATCTAAAATATAAGCATAATATATGTCCTAATTAAATGTTGGCTGGAACGTTGATGTGTGTTTTTTAAAGTGTATTTTAACATGCTAACAGGCAAATTTCATTTATGCTTATTTACAGACCTCATTTTATACCTTTAATAAGGTTAGGGAATATTTTGATAGTATATTGATTACGATATTGAGGGGAAGATAAAACCTCTAACTAGAGCTCAGGCTATAAATTAAGATTTATACTTAGAATTTGAATGGGCCATGCCTGAAAAATCATAAGGATGACAGTATATTTGTACTAAGAAACGAAACATGTCCCTGAGAAATCATAGCAAACTTGAATTTTCAAAGTGCAATGGACTGTGTAATATTTTGTTTTAAAGCTAAGAAGTGAATGTATTTAGGGTTTGCTTTCTTTTGTGCCTTCCACACCACACCCTCCCTCCCTCCCTCCAGCTCTTTGTCATATGACCTTCATATGACTGACAGAGTTTTCCGTTCCATTTGTTTTATGTACATACTTGTTTTTGACGAGCAGTGTACTCAGAAGAAACTACTTCTGACTTCATATCCCACTATTTGAAATAGCAGTATTGTACCTAACGTAGCAAAACAGTTTCCTGGACTAGTGAGCAATGTCTGAGTGGTGCATGGTGCATACTAGTCAATGAATTTTCTTTTGGATGACTAAGGATGGCACTGCAGTAAAATTTATTTTCACTGTAAAAAATTATATAAAATATTTTTAAATGCCCAGCATTAAGATCTGTTAACTATCTTATTATAAAAAGGAATTCATAATAATGCACATGTTTTTCAAATGGAACAATATAGAAGGGTTACAGGAGGTTTTGTGAAGTCTGAATTCTTTGTGAATAGCACTTCCAAATCAGTGGCTCTTTGTGACTAGAGATTTAGAAGACTAGGCAGGTTTAGCACCATTTCCAGCTCCTGGACCCCAGCCCTGTGAGCCATCTGCCCAGTGGCCTCTAATCCCTTCCACATGAGCTGGTGTAGCATCAACAAAATTCCATTTTCAAAGGATTTACCCATTGAGATCAGGTGAGGTCTTGCTATAATAAATTCTTTTCAAATAAAGTAAAGTGTGGTATATTCTGTCGTCACTATCCTAAAAGATGATTTGGTTTCTCCCCAGAAAACCTTTACTTTTTTTTTATTGTATTGATTACAAATAATTTTGTAAAAGAATTTTACTGTGCTTGGTGCAAAAGAGTAGAGTAGCTTACTGTGGCAGACATAGGTGAGGCAAATTCACAACGTATTAAAGTGCACATCATTTGGAGTTGGTATTATGGCGTAAATGTTCTGTCTCTATCAAAGGAATACTGGCTAACATCTTCCCTGTTAGGCATGCCAAATTGTAGGGGCGAGATGTGTTATTTATTTACGTTTTAAACAATCCAGTGGATTTGGTTTTGTCTGTATTTTGGAACAACTTGAAGGATTTTTCCCATTTTAGATGATAGAGAATATGTATACCTATCTTTTAAATTACTGTAACCTAATATATATGTGTGTATATACACACACACACACACATATGTATATATACATATATGTATGTATGTATATATACACACACACAGATACATATATAAATTATAGCATTGAAAAAGTACAAAAAGCTCTAATTATTGATGTTATTTCCTCGTATTTAATTTTTATAAATGTTTTTGTAAGTAACTAACTGTATTATTGCTTTTAAATAGCTTTGAAATCATCCTCAAATAAGTTCTGATCCAACATACTGCCTTAGTACAATATTATAAAGTGTAGTACTCTGATATGACTTTAAAATATGCCTGCATTTCCTTAGTTTCTTCATATATATATGTGTGTGTATATATATATGTATATATATATACACATACATACATATATATGTATATATACACACACCAGTACCCAAGGAAAGCATGCTATAAGCTTAATTTCCACATCAGATTGATAAAGAGCTTGGTATTTTGCCTTCGTATAATTCAGTTGATAGATGAAATAGAACATAAATCTTTTCAAATGTGTATCCAATCACAATTTTCAAAACGGTAACTTCATTTTGGGGTGCATGATGCCAAGTTTTATCTTTAATCAGCCTTTATTAGTGATTGTATGATGGCAATTGTTTTCCTACCCGGCCAGTAGGTTGTAGATTTAACTATTTTTCTCTGTAGATTGTGACTACATTTTCAAATCTATATTTTGAAAAAAACTGCAAAGTGCTATCAGTAAATAAGTTAGCATCTTTGGCCTTATCCACTATGCATAATGTTCCTTAGTTTGATTTTGACAAACTCATTGACTTGCAATTCCTTTGTAGTATTGTAACTTATTTATTGTGATGTAATAAATTTTTGAAGTGTTTATATGATTCATTATTAAAATATAGGATGTTATGTAGCTTTGCATGAAATAAACTACATTTCTATTAGCTATAATCTTGCTGATTATTTATGCATCTTACTTCAATGAGATTAAACTATTTTGAGAAGATTTAGGCATTCTTTATTCCTTACAATTCATTGTTAAATTTTATAAAACATTTATATATGAATAATTAAATAGGTATAAACTCTAGAATCTTCTCTGTCTTGTCTTTACAGTGAAAACAGAAGTAACCAGAAACTTGATGTGCATGTTAGTGACAGTGAAAATTGAGAAACAATAGAAAAGTTAACAAAACCAAAATTGGCTGTGTGAAAAGCATCAATAATAGGAAGACAGAACAGGTTTCTTTCCTGTGTGACAAATATAAACAATTAGGAAATTTAAAATATAGTAATATTTATATTAGCAGCCCCCAAATGAAATACTTAGGTATAAATCTAACAATCTGTACATGACATATTTGAGAAAAAAATAGAAAACTAATTAAATCAAATAGCTAAGTGAACAACTAAGTTGTCTGTATGGCTTAAAGTTTAAAGATGTGGATTTTTCCCCACTTGACCTACATACTCAATGCACTCTGGGTTGAGAAGGAATCACAGTAGTTTTTGCTTGCATTTTCCCAATGGCTTAAGATGTTGAACATCTTAAATGTATTTATTGGCCATTTGTATTTCTTCATTTGGAAATGTTCAGTTCATTTCTTCAGTTATTGGTTGCATTATTCATTTTCTGTTCTAGGTTTTTAGTTTCTTTTATATTCTAGAACATTAATACGTTGATGGATGAATGGCTGATAGTTCTTTTCTCCCCACTCTGGGCTGACTCTTCACTCTTCCTGTTTGCTTTACAAACACTTTGTAGTTAAATGCAGTCCTGCTTGTTAGTTCTTATTTCCTGAACTTTTCGAGTCCAATTCAGAGTGTTGCCGACTATACCTACATCTTGAAGCATCTCTTCTGTTTTTTCCTTTATTGGTATCAGTGTTTCAGGTCTCAAGTCTGATCCCTTGAGTTTATTTTTGTTCAGGGTGAAAATTAAAATAAAGCGAAAGACTGATGATTTAATGAAATGATAAGCCACAGTCTGACAGAATATTTTCAAAATACATAATTTAAAATGTCCAAAGAGGTCTTAAAACTCAAGAATACAAAAAAGCACACAGTCTAATTAAAAAGTAGGCAAACGGTTTGTATTGACACTACACATATAAGATATACAGATGGCAAAGAAGCCCAGGAGAAAATAATGAACATTGTATGTCATTACAGAGCTGCGAATAAGGCACCAATGATGTGCCAGTTACATTCATTGTGGCCAGACACTGAAACAGTAACCACTGCATGCTGAGAAGGATGAGGAACAACACTCAGCTATTCACAATCAGTCACTTCGGGATAGTGCAGAAGTGTCTTACCAAGAGGATACAGCCATGTCTTATGATTCGGTAATCATGCTGGAATTTACCCAAATCAGTGTCGCTGATGACCACATTGGGCCCTGCTGTCGTGTAAATGCTTGCAGCAGCTTCACTCATAATTGCCATCATTCCACCAAGAAATTCTACAAAAGTTCATATTATTTTCCCGTGTATCATTTGTAAGCCTGAAAAGAATGGCTAACAAATCAAGAGTGTGGCCAAATCATGGATGATGAGAAGCGCATCTTAATGGAAGAATTCCAACTAACAGATGAAAGTAATACATTCTGAAATGCTGTCTTAGTCGCTGTTCCTCATTGTGATGAGACCACCATGACCAGGAAACTCTTAGAAAAGAATACATTTAATTGGAGGCTTGGTTACAGTTTCAGAGGTTTCATCATGGCAGGGAACATGGCAGCACCCCTGGTGCTGGAACAGTAGCTGAGAGCTACATTCTGATCCTCAGCCCGAGAGAGAGCAAGCCCAAGCCTGGAACAGGCCTTTGAAAACTCAAGCTCACCGTCCACTGACACATTTTCTTCAACAAGGCCACACCTCCTAATTCTTCTGCTCCTTTCAAATAATGTCAGTCCCTGGTGACTAAGCATTCAAATATATGAGCCTACAGTCCAGTCTTACCAAACCACCAAAAATCCTAATGAACTAATGGCCCTAGGGTTGAGCTTCAGTGGTTGCTAAAATAATAAAAAGGAATGAACAGGTTGCCACTTGTGCCAACTGGCAATTTTAGGAGAGTTTCATGAGTATGCACTCAATACAATCAAGACTACAAACAATGTTCTGAGCTATTCAACAGATTAGTACATGCCGATAAAAGGGATGGAAGTAAAACTTTTAGGCTAAAAAGACTTAAAAATGAATTTTTAAAAAGCAGACAAGCCCGGGAGGTGGTAGCACATGCCTTTAATCCCAGCACTTGGGAGGCAGAGGCAGACAGATATCTGTGAGTTCAAGGCCAGCCTGGTTTATAGAATGAGTTCCTGGACAGCCAGAGTTACAACAGAGAAACCCTGTCTCAGAAAAATAAATAAAAAGTGGACAAACTAATCCAAATTATGTAAGGGTACACATCAAGATCTATGATAAATAGCATTGATTTATTTTTATCATAACTAATGTATTACTAGGGCAAATTCAGCTTTCTCGGGACCTATTTGAATTACTTTATTCATAATTGGTAACTTATCATCTCTTACATCCATTACAGCCCACTCTTTCCTCCCTTGGTGTTACCAGATCTCTCTGGGCTCTACTTTCTGTTCCTATGCACCATGATTTTGTAGTATAAACTATTTTCTTTATGTCTAATGCTTCTCTGTGCAACCCAGCCCCAGAACATGAAGTTCATTAATATGTTCTCCTCACCAGTATATTTTAGATATCTGGAAAGGCACCCAACACTCAGTAACTATCTGGAGAAAGGATGAATGAATGGGTCAGTAGGAAGCATTATCTAAATAGGGGAAGGAAATATTGATCTGTTGGGAATGGAAGGAAATCTAAGTTTCCTCTTTCTCTTTCTCTCTCTCTCTCTCTCTCGCTTCCTCTGTGTGTGTGTGTGTGAGAGAGAGAGAGAGACAGAGAAAGAGAGAGGGAGAGAATTTGTTTGCATGTGATTTGCCCCCATATAGATATCACCATATAGCAACAAAAATATCTCTCTGTTCTGCTTTTAGTTGCTCTGAGCCTGTGTATAAATGAGTATAAATGAGCCCATGAGATGTTTGTTTCTCATTCTGCAAATCAGAGAGTATATTCCGTGTGCCTTAAGAACAATGCTATGAAAGTCAGTAAGTAGTGATCGCCATAATAATAGAATTTCATTACATATGACTTTAATGGGATGAAGTTTATAATTCTATTAAATGAAGAGAATCATTGGGAAAGTACTAGAAATTTGGAGTTCAGAAAAATGATGTTTTTTGTTTATTAAATCATAGGATAGACACGAAATACTCAGATACATATACAGTACAAGTAGATCACATTTCTAAAACTCTTCACATCTGGCGAAATCATAGACATTTTTTTTTAACCAGTGTTCTAGTAAATTAAATGGACTAGTTTTTACCATTATACTAAGTAAACAATATATATGTCCTACATCTTAAATAAAAAACTCTTAAAATCAAGAGAATAAAAAAATTGAAGAGTTGAAAATTTTAAATGGATTCTACACAAAAGAGGGTAAACAAATCTGTATGTTCTTGCTTTAAAACTTGATATACAAAACAAATCAACACAAACCGTCAACATACCTACGAGAATGGTTAAAATTTATATATATATATATATATATATATACATATATATATATATATATATATATATGCCCACACATACATCATAAACCTTATTTCATAAGTGTAAGTTTTGTCTCATCCCTGCGATGCAGCTCAGCAGCACTCTCGGGAGGTTCGATCTGAGAAACTGTGAGCCAGTGGGAATGTACAGAATTCCTGGGAGACCGAGGCAATGGGCGTGACTCAGTTTATTGCAGGAACAGAGTTACATATATAGCGAAAGGAAAGGAAGGGTTTCTGGTATTGAGGGATGTCAGGGGAAGCCCATTGGTTATGACAGCACAGGTACACCAGAATCATTTGCACGTTGGGGGTCGCAGCCAGGACCTAGGTATTTTCTGGAGATCAGAGGGAGAGACCTTATATGGTCATATAAGGAGAATTTAGTTACAGCTCCAGATTAACAATTCCGCCAGGTCGCATACCTGAGGTGATGGTGCCTTGCTATGAGAGCAGGCAGTGTATCTTGTGGTCTGTCCTAACAGCAGTAAAGGAATAGCCCAACGCCTTCTGCTCTCAGAAATGAGAATTCCAGGCATGCTTCTACTTTACCTCAGCTCAGGACAGCCTCACACGTAAGTATTGGCAAGAATGTGAAATAATGGAACACTAAGAGTATAAGTGAGCACAACTGCCTCATGCCAGCTCACTGTGTGGTTGATAATACATGTATGCACCGAGAAACAATGTACAGAATATGTAGAAGCATTGTTCATGATAGTCTCAACTAGAAATAATCAACATAATGTATTTGCACAATAGGATGCATATTCATATGGATAAATGAAAGTGAGATACTTCCTGCTATGCAACACTTGGATAAAAACTCACAACCTGAATTGAAGTGATTATAATTATGCGGACATAATTATAAACGTAAAGCTAAAAAATCCAACAAGTCTATGTTTGGTATCTAAAGATGACTGCTTTGCGATGAAGCCATCAGAAAATCAAAGAAAAAACTATTATGCATATCAAGCTTTGCTTGCCTTGGAGGAGAAACCATGGAGATCAGAAGTTAGACTGTGGGCTAGGCTCCATTTCCTGGCTTGAAGAGTGGCTTTACAGGTGATTGCTTTGTAATAGATTGCTAACAGAGTGAGACATGAAATTTCTGTGTTCTTTGCTACAGGTATATTTTATTTTATAATAAATGTCAAAACTATATAGGGAGAAATTGTGCAGTTCATGAGCTGGGACTGGAGGTGTAGCAGTACACTACACACAATCTTTTACCCTCTCTTTAGGGAAGGAGAAAGGAAAGATAGAAAGAAATCGTCACCACTTTTACAGGCAGCCTTGATATAGAATTAGAGAAAGGTAGAAATCTTCACAGCCTGTTTTTAGGCTGTCCTAAGCATGAAGAGGACTAGCTGACAGTCAGACTAGCATCTCAGCTCAGTCTATAAATTCAGTTTCTCCAACCTTTGTTCTTTTAGGAATTCTTACACTAATGACAGCATCTCAACCAATGAGACACCAACCAACGCCCACCCTGACTCTCCAGGCTTCAATGGTGGACAGAATATAGTAATAGTACAAACAGACTTCCAGGGGCCACTTAATACTGAGGGTCACTAAAGCTTATTGAGAGGTTTCTCTGCTCGCTGTAGACCTGGGCTGAAGGCTTTTCCCAAAGCTTGACTAAAGAGGAAAGCATGTAAAGGAGCATAAAGACCCTTGTCTTGCTGAGACAGACACTGTAAAAGAATTAGAAGCTATTTTAGGATTATAGAAAGATGGCCAGTTCTACCCTGGCACTCCAGAATTTCAGTGGCAGCCTTAGAAGGCCAGCTCTGTAGGTAAAGTCCTCTACCTCCAGTTAGAACACCGCCACCTTATCATGAACTCTACCATCTAACGAAGTCTTCAAAGACATAGTCAGGTGTAATAGAGTCATTTCTCTTTTGGATTCTGTTCTGGGGCGATCTTGATCTTGGAACATCACCATATGCATATATTCAGGATAATAGAGACAGTTTGAATGTGAAGCTGATTGTCATAAGCTTCTGGCATAAAGGAGCAGAGTTACTGCTAACCGGGTTCCCGAGGGTCTAGGTTCTTTCCGGATAGCAGTAATTTTTACACAAGGAGGGCAATGGTTACAAGGCCAAGAAGTTATCAGCCTAGCAACTTCTGCTACTTTTGAGGCTTGGGAGGGAGACAACAGAAGGTTAAGGGTGACAGGGCAGAAAAGCAGGAGGGAAAACTGGAAGGTCCATGTCCACCCAGCTCTGCCCTCTTTCACAGGCAGTGCCTTTGGCGCAGGGTCCCTTAGCAGGGCGGGCAGCAGGGGACTGGGCTAGGCATGGCTGGGCAGCCGGCCCTGGTTCTTGGGTACCTCTTCCTGCTCACTAAGGCGACCGACCACTTCCCTAAAAGTGAATGTTAGGCCAGAAACGTAAAGACTGGAGCGTTCGGAGGACGTGTGCCTGCTGGGTTGGATCAGGGTCACCTCTGTATTTGCAGCTGGGTTTGTGTTCTAAGTTGAAGAGGGGACCGCGGGCCCAGCTGTCAGGCCAGAGGAACTTCCCATTGAGACGGAGGAAGGCGAACAAATCCAAATGCCTTTCCGCACCCCCTGCGCAGAGGGCTGGGGCCTCTCAAGGTTGAGTGAGCTGCAGATTCAGCATAGCCCAGAGCAGAGCACGGTGCCCCCAGCAATGGGCTCCCGGGTCTTGGTAGCTGGGGGAAATTCTGAAGCTGCTTCCGGAGCTGAATAGGGTGGGGAAAGAATTCAATTCGCGACAGTAAGAACAAGGAGTGCTTCCACCTAGTGGAAATCCGCAGGGCTGACCAAGGTCGAGGTGAGCCCTCAGGCCACGAGGGTCCCACTTTGCAGCTTTTGGGAATCACTGGGATGTTATGTTAACTCCTTCCCCCGCAGCCCCCTCCCTGTTTCCCTCCTTTTCTCATCTCATCCCTTCCCTTTCCTTCTCCTTTCTTCTCACCATCTCCTCTCCCTCTCCTGGTTCTCAAGTAGCCAAGTAGACCTCGAAATTCTTTTGCTCTTGCTCTTGCTCTTGCCTTCACCTCTCACTCACTCACACACACACACACACACACACACACACAGACTCTCACACAGACTCACACACACATGTACATAGACTCACATACAGATTCACACAGACTCAGTCACACAGACTCAGTCACACACACACAGACTCACACACAGAGACACACACACACGTACACAGACACCCACACACAGACTCACACACAGTCACACAGACACACAGTCACACAGACACACACACACAGACTCACACACAGAGACACACACACAGACTCATACACAGTCACATACACACACAGACTCACACACACAGAGACACACATGCACATAGACACACACACAGACTCACACACAGAGACACACACACAGATGCTCACACACAGTGAGTGCTGGGATTATAAGCACACACTCACACACACATTTATCTTCTTATTTTTAATCCAAAGTAAATAAGAACAGCAAATAAAGGGGGCATTCCTGGACAGCGCAGCCTTGACCCATGCGGAGCCCTGGAAAGACATTTTAAAATTACAGAATCAGGGGCTGCTGAGCTGGGAGGAAGCAGGGGACTTGTAGTTCCACCACTACTTTGATTTCCTGAGTGAAAAAGTGAGATCAGGGAAAGGAGGCATCTTTTGCAAGAGCTAAACTCTCATTGGTCCCCAAGAAGTTACTCAGGGAGAGTTCTCACTAAACCAGAGACCTTCTCCACAGCGTCCCCTCTTAAAACTCTCATTCCAGTAGATGGCGCTACACAACCACGCATACTGTCCACGTGGACCAGGCTTGGTGCATAAACGAAAAACAAACAAAAAAAGAAATCGGGAGGCAAGGTGGGACCAGATGTGGGAGGAGTTGAAGGCGATGGAACCGGGGTGTGTAGATTTGACCAAAACACATTGTATGCATGCATGACGTTCTCAAATAATAAAATTCTTCTAAGTTTCTCACATCCCCTTGTAGAGGAATAGGCTCCTTGTAATAGCTAGGAAGGGACCAAATCCTTAGCTCTGTATGAAGGGATCACATTCAGGGATGGAATGTAGAAGCAATGTTGGTTTAGACCTTTAATCCCAGTATTCAGAAGGCAGTGGTAGCACTGTTAATTCCACCAGGCAAGAATAAGATCACTACCACGATTTGAGCCAAATGGAGCAAATTTGCTTTTTATTTTTAGGTGTACTGAGATCTGGCCATAGACTGCCTCCTAAAATCAGGTTAAAGAAAGCAGCCCTGAGTCCGTTTCTTGGGCCCCTTTTAAGGAGTACAATCACATGCAGGTTTTACAGTTTGAATCACATGCAGGTTTTACAATGGGATAATAAGGAAGTACAGAAAAATCTCAAAAACACAAGTATGGGCCCCATGTGATTAGAAAGGGTGACTAGGGGGGCCCAGGAGGGTGGTTAGGGAGGGTCATGGTGATCTCAAAGTCAAGGTTTTGTGTCAGTGTGGATAGGCCAGGTTCCAGGAAACAACTAAAAAACAAACAAACTTATTTTTAACACTGCAGCATAATGGAGTCAGGCAGGTAGGCAGGTTCCTCAGCACACACCTTTAATCAGTAAATCAGAAGCAGAGGCGGGAGCAGAGCTCAGAAGGAGTCAGTGTCAGACAGCAAGTAACATCTGAGATGAGTCAGAGTGAAGGGCAGGCAACGTGGAGAATCAGAGGAAGAGTCAGCAGAGTGTGTCAGAGCGAGGACATGTTCAGTTCCCACAATAGAAAAGCAGACTTTCAGTTCAGTTTGAGGTAGGAGAGAATAACACACAGAGGAGGCAGTATGCAATCAGAAGCAGTCTGAGAAGTCTGAAACCAAAACACAGAGACAGTTCAGTAGAAGTGAGTCAGTTTGAAGCTGAGCAGAGCAGTTCAGTCATCGAAGTTAGGATAGTCAGCCAGAGTCTGCCAGAGTCAGAAAAGTTCAGTCAGAACCAGTCATCCTGGAGAAGAGTTTGAGCCAAAACAGCTAGTGAGTAGAACCAGAAGAGTCAGAAGAGTTGAGTACAGCTCTGAGTTCAGAAGGTGCTAGTCAGAGTGGCTCAGTCAGCAATAAGTCTTGGGGCTTAAATGTTCTAGATTGTACAGAAGCTGAAGCCACCCAGGTCTAGACTGAGGATTAGATTGTATGGAGGCTAAAATGTTCCAGGGCTCCAGCACTAGGACCAGGGGTTGAATTAGCTAAAGAATAAATAGCTGTTTTGTCCTGAATCTATGTCTACATCTCCTCCCCCTCCAATATTAAGAATGATGAAGCCTAAGAACTCCCTTCCTTCTTGAAAGTCCTGCCCCTGCTTCAGTTTTCTTAAAAGCAGCAGGTGTGGCTATTGAAGTGCTACTAGGATCCCTTTTTAACCTCAGAGTATACCACGATCATCAAGACCCACCATAATGGCTACATCTGTCAGGACTCCACTTCCCTGGGTTTCAGTTCTTAGGATTCAAATGTGAACAATACACATCATTGTTTCAAACTATACAGATATGGACAAAAAAAAAAAGTCCTAATCTTTTCTAAAGCTACACATTCTAGCTCCCCAGGTCTCCCATCCGGTCCCATCAACTTCTGCCTTGATATGCTTTCTGTTCTCTTCTTCTTCTGCTGCTGAGACCCTTGGAGTAAAGCAAAGCCACCATGTTGTAACTTGATCTAAGAGAATACATTGATAAGCTGGACCTTGTACCTCTGCTAAGAATCAACTGTTATAGGTTCCTGGGTATCCAATTACTACAAACACACGACTCATTGATAAAGTAAATTTTACTTGAGCTAAAAATAAAGAAAAGGCGGGGGGTGGGGGAGAGAAAAAGACTGGCTAGAGAGAGAGATAGCCAGGGACATAGTCTCAGAACTAAGCTCAGGACTGTGACACCAGGTTGGACTATTAGGGGGCTTTTAAGCTAAAACTCACAACCACCTGTGTCAACAAAAGCGGAAATCCATCATATTTTTAGTCCACCATTAACAAAGAACATCCTGAGTAAGGATTGTACCACCTTATCAGAGAAGGACACACAATAAAGGAGGGGTGAGAGGTGAGCTTGTCACTGGGGGCCTGAGCTCTCTTCCTGTGAGAAGCTGGCCTGAGGTTGTGATTGATAGTAGTAGTACCAGTTTATCAAAGCTCTGTAAGAACGCTATAAGAATATTTATCTAGAGCTCCTAAAACTCTGAACCTTTGGAACCTTTTAAAATTACTCTCTCAGACCTTTTAAACTTCTCAAGCCTCTGAAGGGCATAAGAACCAGTGTCCATTAAGAATCTTCTTAAGAATCTATTAAGATAATCCTGAGCTAAACAAACTGTCTATTTTCCTAGATGTTTGTCTCAGGCTCAATCCTGGAAACATATACAGGAAGCTAAATCATGCTGATGAGTACTTAGCAGGACTACAAGCCTAGTTGCTTGACTGTCTATAAGATGACTGACAAATCTGGCAGGTACTTGAAGTCATACAGTCTCCAGGAAGTCTGGCAATTTTACCTTTTGATCTTTTTAAAGTGTCCTGTAACCTTATAAATTTACCCATGCCAAAAGCTGTCTTTATAGTATCTTTTTTTTAAAAAATTTAATCCTATGTAAAACTCTGAATTTTCCTAAAACAGTTTAAAATCTGTTTTTATAACATCAAACAATAAAACACTTTTTTTAAAACTTAAGTTGAAAACTTAGTCACAGTCAGTCACTCAGCTGTTTTTTTTTTTTCTCTAAGTGAGAATTGAACCAACAAGGTAGCAACTATATGACAAAGTCATAAATTGCTTACATTTAAAATGGCACCACATCATGTGGTCTTAAAACTATGTATATGTTCTAAATTATCAAATTCATGTTAACAAGGTTTAATGTTAACTTTTTTTATAGATCTTACAGATTTTAACCATATCCAACAAGTTTATAAGCCTTGAGGTACAGAAAGTTTACATAAACAGACTGATACTTTGGGGCTGTTTTAGACATTGTTCATGTTGCAGTGACCCCCAATCATAAAATCACGGCTGTAATTTTGTCACTGTTATGAATGGCAATGCAAACATCTAATATGTAGACAGTCCCAGGCCATTTCCTCAAAAGGGTCCTCCAGCCTCCAAAATATCACGACCCATAGGTTGAGAACTATTTATTGTTTCAAGCTCTTTGCCGGATTGTTTAGGCCACTGTCTTAGTGTACCATAGGATAGGAATATCCCAGTTTCTGGGGCTTACCATTTGATGTTTATAGATGTGGCCCTGATTTTTTTTTTTTAGTCCTTTATTTTTAAGACCACATATTAAGAATATAAAACATTCTATAAATCTAAAATGTCCCGTAGCCTTGAAAAAGCTATTTCTCAAAATATCTAGTTTTCAAACTTTTATTTTTGTAAAACTCCAAAGTGTTCTCTAAGGACCGCACATCTGGCTTAGCTGTTGTGAACAGACAGAGGCCCATCCAGAGAGAGGAGGCCTGAAAGGGATGGGGCTGCTGGTCATCGCCTTTAATATTACCAAACAGCTGCTAATTAAAGCGTGTTCCCCACTAATAGGGACACACCTGTCTAGAGTACAGTTGGCCTAGATGACCAGCTGAGGGGAGTGGCAACTCCAGCCTCCCAGCCAGACATAGAAACATACATTTATCTTTTATAGACCAACCACCTTTGTATAGCAGAAAGACCTGATTTATTAGAACCAAATATATATAATTATAATTTTTAAGACCTGTGTATATAATTACGGCAGAGAAGAGAACTGAAATCCTACAAACTCAGGCACACAGGCATTCGTATACATGGCAAGCACTTTTATCTATACATTTGTACTAACATAACACACACACAGTGGGATTCTCCAGCACACCTCATCCCCAGACACATAAAGCCATCTATAGTCACTACACTCCAGGGGCAGAGACCCTGCTGTCCAACTGAGTCCCAGATTGTCAGCACCTGTGTTTCTAGGAGTCTCTGATTTGCTGAGGTTTCACAGCCTCAGTGAGTGCAGAAAGGGAGGGGGCACAGGCATAGCTGGGGGAGGGGAAGACACCCTGTCTTCCAATCCAAGAGCAGTTTATTACAGAGTTTGAGTTCACAGAGCACTCTCTGGCCTTGAGTACTTTCTACCCCTCCCCCTCCTCAATTCCCCTGTGCCCAGCCAACCCTCCCCTCTTCTCAACCTTCTGTCTCCCAAAGAAGCAGACCCCTTCCCTTAACACCTGAAGCTCCTCTGTGATGTTTCGGTACATTTTGCAGACCTCTTTGTATCAGACTGATTGTACCAAGTCTGAACCCTCTATCCAGCAGTCTCTGTGGCCCAGGCTTTTGGGTTTTTCATTTTTTTTATGACACAAGTGTTTATAAACAGCACATTTATATATAACAAAATAAATGAATCCCACCGACACTATGACTGCCAGGCAATAGGAATCCAGCAGCCCTTCTGTAAAATCACTGAAAAAAAAAACTCCCTAGATGGCTCAGAGGGGGAGCACAGGGCAGAGGCATGCCTCAGATGGATAGTTAGCAGACAGCCTGTCTCAGTACTTGAGCAGCAAGGTTTTTATCTCTTATTTTATAGTAAACAGATTTTTAAACAATTATTTTTTTTAATTTAGTATAACCTTTAATCACCAAATATAAACCATCCTTAAGTTTCATCCTCCATGAACCTTGTACAACTTATTTAGACCCTTTGCTACATGGCTTTAAGTTCTTTGTGGTTTTGTCTTTATCTCTTATTTTTTTATTTTTAGGACAAAATCTTATCTCATCATACAAAATTTATCCCTACCTAGGTTATTTCTAACCCTCTTTTATCATAACTATAACCACACATTTACATCCTTTTTAACAAAGATTTTCTTTTACTTATTGTTTCTTTTTTTTTTTTATTTGTAGACAAGAGCTGGATTTACATTACACACATAGCACATAGTCATCTTTTTATTACAGAAGCTAACCTTTTGTCTAGATTTCACCCACAATCTTTTGGGCTTTTTTAAGGGGCTTGGCTTACCTTCCTGTCCCTGCCCTCAGCAACACATGTAATCTGTTTATCTTTTAGGTCATAGCCTGCTCTATTTTATTGTGGCTGTTGTTTTTGACAGCCATCGCAGAGCCCCAGTATTTTCAAAACTATTGGAGCCTCCCATTGTAACTGGGTTGTATTTTTACTATTAGCCTTTTTGGGGGCTCTCTTTAGGAATGCTAACTCTGTCACATAGAACCAAGCCTTAGCTGTTTAACAGAGAGGCTTTGGCCTACTTTGGATAAATTTGCGGAGCACCCACTGGCTGTCCGGAGACCTCTCAGAATCTGGCCGTTAGAACCCCTTACAGGTAGACATGTTGGGGGGTCCCAGGAAGATGTGGATGTCTTAGACCCAGCAGCTTCTGTGTTTCCTTGACAACACATTCCCTCCCCTCAAAGGCAGAAAGGGTCCACAGCCTTCTCGGACTGAGGTGGAGCTGTCTCTGTCTTCAAGCAGCCACCTGCCTTCTCTAGGCCACCGGGCCTTTCTATTGGGGAGGTGGGAGAAGGAGAGCTCTGCACTTACACTGTCACTCTTAGACATGTACAGCACCTGTTTCCTTCCTACTGGAGCACAATCACCACGAGAGGATCAAGTTTCAGCTGGGCTCCCACTGTACAAACAAAATTTAGGCCAACCTGTGAATTCTGACACTATATACCAGAGATGACTTGTGGAGATGTTACTACATTTTTGGTAGCTTTATGAGAACTGGCTCAGCCATGTGTCCTTCCATATATAGTTGCATACATACGGAGTGGGGGGCTTTAAAATCTACTAAAGGTCTGAGTAGTTCTTACCTGAATAACGTTGATATCTATACTGTCTTTAAGATGTGTCAAAAGACCTGGAGACCAAGATTAGCAATATCACTAGTTGTTATTTGAATATCTGTTAAATATTCTGGAACAAGAAAAGTTTCTCATCTCTCAAGAGATCTTCTCTGTGCCCAATGCTGTTTTTAAAAAGATGTTTTTCTGCCATGGCCACTGACTAGAGCAGAGGCAAAGAACCAAAACTGGGGCTCAAAATAACACCAATTAATAATTTATGAAGAGGTTTATGGCTCACTTCTGTAAATCAGTTTCTTTGATTCTGGGATGGAACATATGACAATCATTTCAAGGAACACATGAGGACTTTGCAGTTGGGCACCACAGCCTGAGACATTTCCCTTCCTTATCATCTCTCAGTAATGCTAGATGCAAAGGTGAGGTAGGGAGACTGAGGTATAGAGCCCAGTTTTTGTTTTTGTTTCGATTGCTTGTTTGTTTTTTAGACAAAATTTTATTTTCTAGCCCAGGATGACCTCGAACTCACCATGAATTTACAGAAATTCTCCTGATAGCCTCCCAGGTGCGGAGACGATAGGCATGGGTCGCTGCACTCACCTCTAGTCTCCGCTTTACACGTGCCTTTGTATAAGTGAGGACGCAGTAAAATCAGGACAAGATATTTGAATTTTAAAGTCAATGAATGTGACAGAAGTTGCAAGACTAGGACAATTCATTGTCAACATAGGAGAACCCAGCCAGAGAGATGGCAGACAGAGATACACGTGGGGGAGGAGGAGAAATGAGAGGATCAAAAAGTCACAGGAAAGATGGAGAGGAGAACAGATGAATGGATGGAGGGGAAGAGATTTATATCTTGCTTAGCACTCTTGCTTGCAGAACCCCATGTGTTCCGAGTCTTAGAAGCACCGAAAGACACTGTGCCCAAGCAGACTCAGTATCCGCAATGGTTCCATCACAACTCTAGATCCGTCTGGTATTTGCTCAGTGCCTTTCCTACTCTGCCTGGTATTCCGATTTTTCATTTTGAAATGTTTTACATCTCTTCTTATTTGCAACAGCTCACTTCAGTAATCATCTTTTTGTCACACATTGTGGGATAAACAACCTAATGGATAACATCCAGCATGGTGTAACCGTGTTGAGAATTCCTGTCTTTGGAGATCCGCATGAAACCTGAGTAGAAAACCTATCTTCATCAATATACAGTATAACTCCCCCCCCCCCCCGTCTCTATGTTTCCTCCCTTTGGTTTGCAACCTTACCTTCTGTTTTAACTACTTTTCTGTTGTGATAAAATACCATGATCAAAAGGCAGCATGTGAAAGAAAGAGTTTATTTTGGCTGACAGTTCCAGAGGAAAAGAGTCCATTATGGTGGGGAAGCATGGCAGCAAGAAACAGGTGTGGTGGCAGGAGCAAGAAACTGAGAGATCTTCCACAACAAACAAAAACCAGACAGGAAAAAAATAACAGAAGTAGGACCAAGCTATGTGTTCTCAAAGCCTTCCTTCAGTGATGCACTTCCTCCATCAGGGGCAAACCACTCTTCCAAACAGTGCCACCAACTGGGGATCAAGTGTTCAAATACCTAAGCCTATGGAGGACATTCTCATTCAAACTGCTACACATGTCACCTACCTCCTCCCACTTACCATACTTTTCACCAGAAAAAAAAAACTATTCTTGTCTTCGTAGAACATGTATTTATGCCTCATTTCTAGGTGGAGGACATTATGTTTTCATGGACCAGGTGTCTCAAATTCTTCATGAACATGGTCATAAAGATCAGTCTTTAAAGTATAAGGCTTTTCATTGCTATCGTCTTAGAAATTACTACCTTCATCTACTTCAAGAAAAAGTGGTATTTTCTTTTTTGAGTAGAACTACTTTATAAAACTCTTTTGGAACTTAGTCGTAATAAGGATGAAAGAATAGTGTGTGTATGTGTATATGTGTCTTGCTTAAGTATTGAAAATCTTAATAACTTTGGTAATATGGACTTTACTTATTACATTCTTTCATAGATCAATATAGTTAAGAGTTTATGCTCTAGTATCTCCCACAATAGAAACTAAGACATCCCTGTAAGAATATTGAGAGGTAGCTGGGCTTCAAGAGGTGGGACATTGTAGAAGGAGAGAGGGAGATCAACCTTGTGAGCGATTGTTATTGTTCTTGGAAGATACAATAGCTTTTATTTGAGTGAGGAATTGTGAAATGGGGGGGGTTGATACTTGCTTGATCTATGGCTTTTCTAGCTTCTCATTCTGTCTGCTGTTCTTGTTGTCATCTACATAGTGCAATGTATCATTTTGTGACATAGACAGAAGTCCCTCATCAGAGGCTGATTGATAATATGGGTCCATGAAGTCTCGGGTTGTCAGTCTTCAAAACTGGGAGTTAAATAGGTTAATTTTCTTAAAAAATACTCAGACTCAGGTATATTTTTATATTGAAATATAAATTATAATGTTAATATAATAAATTATATAAGCAATATAGTGTTATACCATAGTATATAAATTATACTAATAGTATATTACAATATGTAATTTGTACTTATCTATTAATTAGTAGGCATCCCTACCAGAAGAGCAGCTATAGGGCTCATCTGCGGTTTCGAGAGTCTGTCGCACACTGACTTTTCAGTATCATAGTGTTTTTGCTCTTGCTAGTATTTCAGTCCCACATACTGGGCCAATAATAAACAAAAGTAGTTTATTTTGGTTCATAGTTCTGGTAAAATTACAAAAGGCAGTAACTGGTGGGGAGCCTTGTTGTTGGCAGTTTCAAATCAGTGATAAGTATCACATGACAGGATAGAGCACTATGTAGCTTCAGGTCTATCTTCACCCTCTTAAAGTAATGGAGATTCGCCTGGATGAAATTTTCTAAATTCTGATGTTCTCGTCATAATATGGTTAGATGTACACATTCTTAGTTTTTCACAGTGGTTGTTAAATATTGACATATAACACACTCAAATCATAACTAAACATATAGTCCTAGTGAAAAATGTATTCTCTGCTTCTAGTGTCTTTCTTATGCCTTGTGTGACACATCTACTTTACAATTTCTTTTTCTCTAAAATGTTTTATATATAACACTACATGATATCAAGGTAGACTTAGAATTTTGTCTTTTTCAGTGGGGCCTTCCCTTTGATGCATGCTTAGCCCAACTAACCAGAATGCTTTTACCTATTGAGGTGTAGTAATTACTCAGAAATCCCTCCTGACAAATCCTCTATCAAGAAATACAATGCTACTTAATTTTGTGTTTCATTTGACATCAACCCGATTTCTTAAAATTCGATGTACTTAAAATTCAGCATGTACTTCAGGTTCTGTCTGTATAGTGGAATATTGAATAATACTTCTCTGGTGTGTACTTCCAATGGGTAACTCTTGAAACTTAAATTGAATAGCAATTGAACCTGAGCATCCTTGTCCCTCATTTAGAATGCATAGAATGCTTTCCTTCCTCCATATGGAAGGAAAAACCCACAAATTCAGATCTTTTTTGGTTCCTTAGCCTCTCCCAATTCTCTGAAATTGTGCTTGTAAATTAAATGGTGCACAGATCTATTTTTTCCAGTAGTTTTCCTTCCTTCCTTCCTTCCTTCCTTCCTTCCTTCCTTCCTTCCTTCCTTCCTTCCTTCCTTCCTCTTCCTTTTTTTCTTTTGTCCTTTTTTTTTTTGTTTTGTTTTGTTTTTTGAGATAGGGTTTCTCTGTTGTAACTCTGGTTGTCCTCTGGAACTCATTTGGTAGACCAGGCCTTGAACTTACAGAGATCAGCCTGCCTCTGCTTCCTGAGTGCTGGAATTAAAGGTATGCACCACCACCACCCAGCTTCCAGTCGTTCTCTTAATGAACCTGGATGATTACATCTCCTTTTGGTAAGTCTGGTGCATTAAACACATATGACACTTTATGTCACATTGAGATTTCACTATGTAATTAAATATACTTAATGAAACATTGCTTTTTAATTAAAAATTATTTTATTTCATTTCATGTCTTTGAGTAATGAGTAATTTGTCTGCATGTATATATGGACACCATGTACATGACTGGAGACCGTATAGGTTAGAAGATAATGTCAGAGCCTCTAGAACCGGAGTTATGGGTGGTTGCTAGCTGCTGTGTGGGTGCTGGAACCAAGCCCAGGTCCTCTGCAAGAGCAGCAGGTGCTTTTAACTACTAAACCATCTCTTCAGGAAACATGGCAAGCAAGGCCCTTGCTATGTATTTTTAAAGTTCCAGTCTTATCAATGTAACTTACTGAGAAAATGCCTTCCTGAGAATTCTTTTGTTTGTTTGTTTTTGTTTTTGTTTTTTGAGACAGATTTTCTCTATTGTAACTCTGTCTGTCCTGCTCGATAGGCTGGCCTCAGACTCACAGATATTCGCTTGTCTCTGCCTCCTGAGTGCTGGAATTAAAGGTGTGTGTCACCACCAGCTGGTGAGAATTCATTTTTTATTTCAGTTATTAAAAAAATTTTAAGATTATACTTACCTCATCCCCCTCGGTTGCAAGAGTTCTTGCGGTTATTTTACTTCAGATAAAATATTTCTTTATTTTTGATGAAATGACATGCACATATTGAATTTATCCATAACATTTGGTGATTATTGTCCTTAAAAATTTCTTGGAGTAAAAAATTTTTCTTGGAGTATATTCATTTTATAGTGATGAGTTTCATAATATTTTCATTCAAATATATTGGGTTCTTTGATCACAAACATCCCCTAGGTCTCTATTACTGCCCTCCCATGATGGTTTTCTTGAGTCTCCAAGTCTTTATTTTAGTTTTAACACACACACACACACACACACGACATAAATTTGTATCTATATAAAATATGGAATCCACAAAAAAGAAAAAAAAAAAACAGTCTCTATATTTCTGATTCTTACTACTTTTACTTAAAATGCTGATCTCCAATGATATCCATTTTCTTCCAAATAACGTATTTTCTCCGATACTTTTATTAATTATTTGAGCTTCATACAATGTATCTTGATAACACCCTCTTCTCAACCTTTCCTGCTCCACCATCCCCATCTCCATCCCCTAAAAAAGAAACAAAAAGAAACCAAACCAAAATCTGGCTGATGCTCAGCCATTGCTCTGGCAGTGGGCCTACCCACTCTCGCCTGGACATCTCATAGTAACCTGGATATCCCGCAGGCAACAGGACATCCCACAGGCATCAGAGCCTCACACAAGTTCCCTTAGTCATCTCCCTTAGTCATCTTGGCCTCCTGCATGCATCTGGCCCTCTAGAAGGGACCCAGCTATCCCACAGGGGTCTGGTCCTCCTACAGATACCTGGTCATCTCACAGGAGCACATATGTCCAGTAGGAACCCGGACTTCATGCAAAAAGAAGCTTTTGTAACCAGATCTGACAACAACTTATGGGGATAAGCATACATATTTAGAAAGTAATTTGACATGCACATCGTGGCCATTTAGCAAAACAACAATAGCTGCTCCATGGGTCCTATGGCATTCTCAACCATGCAATTTTTGCAGGGTTTGTAGTATGTGAACTTACTTCTACTGTACTGGAACATCAGCTCTCTATTTCAGCTGATAGAAGTGAACACTTGAGGATCCAGAGTTCAGCAGTGGACTTTTTGGTAAGATAGCTTGGTCAACAGGCGGGGCCATTCATTAAACTCATGCTTGTGGCTATCAGAATTTGGAGCCAGCTCCTAACCACCGGGAATGCAGCTACCAAACCTTACACCCTTGGCTACCAGAACTGAGCCTCCACCTACAAGAACTTCTTTGAGTGTCAGTGTTCTGTCTTCCTTTTCTTCCTTCTCCATAATTGCCTTGCACAGTGTCTCCTGTTATAAGTTTGGAACATCTTTCCCCCAGACTTCCTGACTTGTGATTGTTCTTTGCTATTTTTGCCTCCCAGAGTAAATTAATCTAAACACCGTGCTGCCACCCGAGGCTGCGGCAGAATAGACGTCCTCATGCCTGATCGCTTATAATACAGGAGGAATCAGCATCCCACCCAAACCCCAGTGTGGGGTGAATCGTGGGCTTGTCCTATGCTCAGGACTGTTAGAATCTTTTTACCAGCACTTTCTGGATCCCTTATTAGAAGAATCCCCCAATTTCCCTTCTTCCTGCCAGGGAACGTTGACTGGAGTTGTGATTGTTTCTTCACAGTTTTCAGATGTCATGTTGTTATAGAAATAATATGGCTTCTCAGTGAGAAATCACTCCACATACACTTAGAACTTAGTAAAGGAAAAGCTCTTTAATAGTGCTTGTCCAGCTGTGGCTAATGCACAAAAAGGAGCTGGCCTTTAATAGAAGAAGACTTTCCTAACCTAATCACAGCATGGCCTCATGCAATACACATCCTTAAATCTCTTTTAGGTTTTGACCCCAGGCTACACTTTGATCAATTTAATCATAGACAGTAGATTGCAAGCATGGCATTTGGGCAGATGGGAGATTTACACAGCGAAGATATTGCCAGAATTATTTGTTAGTATGTTGGTGTTTTTCTTTTCAAATAATTGTTATCCAGGTCCGTCTTGCAGATGGCAGAATTATGTTTTTCCTGATAAGAGCACTGGGGACTTAGTGGTGGTTGTGACCTACCTATATTACCCCTTTGAACAGCCCCTGAGAGGCATGTTCTTTGATATGGGAATGGGCCTAATTAAGTCAGGATTGCCTCCTTTTGTTATGGCAGTAGGGCTTAATTGGAGGTCAATAAATATTAGCAGAAACTTTCTCAGCAACCCTAAACCTCAACTTATGGTACAGAGCTTTCTTTCTCACAGTTTCTAACCAGCCTTGTTAGTTAACTACTTGTCTTCCAGTTCTATTGGAGGCAACATTCCTTTATTTACACTCTCCTGCCTATAACAATTTATTAGTAAATCCTTTAAAATTTCAATTTTATTACTTCAAGATTCTCCTTTATCACTGTCCAGTGTTAAAAAGAGTATTACGTAAATGTTGAAGGAGACATAGGACAAGGTCTGCTATGGTTACTGGCAGATTCAAATACAGAACAAATTGCATTTACATGGATGAGAGATGGGATTTAGGTAAATGAAAGAGATGAGACAGGTATCTGTGAGGGAATTTTAAGGAGCAGAAATAACTGCAAGAATGAACAAACCTGAAGACATTTGTTAGACATAAATGAAACATTTAATTTACAAAATTTTGAAGCAAATATATCCCACATAAACTTTGTGATTTTTTCCCCCCACAGAAAAGAATCCTACAACTATTTAAAACCATCTGAACATTTTGTGATTTTATGCAATGATCTGTTAAGCAGAAGGGACATCACAGATTCCTTAAAACATGAGAACTTGGACTACTACTTGTGGATTCAACAGATCCCTGTGTTTTTCTGATTGCTGAAAATCTTGGGAAACCGTTTGTGTCCTTTCTTCCTTTGCTATTTGGCTTTATGGACTTATGGACTTTAGATTTGGGCTATGGATTTGGACCTTTGTCTTATGTTCTAGTATATGGTTCAGTCTAACTGACCAAGTGAATTTCTGGGGCCAAGTAAGAAACTTTATATTCTTTGATTTCTCCACGAAGCAAAGGAAAATATTTTCTCTTCATGATGGCGCCATGCAGGAGCATTTTGCAGAAGGCTCTCAGCCAGTTCTGTCTGATCTTTTACTGAAAGCAGAGGTGTGCTTCATTAACTGTGACTTCACTTTGGAGTTTGCTCGATCTCTTCTTCCCAGCACTGTCTACGTGGGAGGTTTAATGGACAAACCTGTTAACCCCGATACCTCAAGTTAAGTGAAACCTTAGGTCTCTGGGTTTCAGAAGAATGACACAGGTGATGACTTCCATTTGCCAGAGGGACGCTGAGAACACAGTAGGGTGGTACAAGGAGGGTGCTTCAAGCACACGTTTAGGTTGTACAAAGAAAATAATTAGTGGTTTTCTATCCTAGGGCGAAGGACCCACTTACAGTGTGGTACACTGTGGTCTTCACTCTTTCTCATTTTAGTCCTGGCTTTGTGTCTATGAATTTTTTTAGATACCACCTCTGGCTTTAACAATATTTTTGCCTCTTCTTATGCTTAGATTGCCAAGCCTTGAGGGGAGAGGTTTAACAAAGACATCCCATTTAGGACTGAATGCTCTAAGGTCTCTCACTCTTTGCAATTGGTCTCTGTGTTCATTCTCACCCACTACAAGAAAGTTCTTTGATGAGAGTTGAGCAAGTTTATCTATGAGAATAGCAGCATGTACTTAAGATTCATTTTATTGCTGTGTTTTCATCTAGCAGGATAAGGACAGTAGGTTTTTCCCTAGGCCTGCCCATGATAAGTCTAGTGTTGAGTTCTTGGCTACTTTATCAGCATCAGGTATGGGTTCCATTTCATGAAGTGGGCTTTAAATTAAATCCAAAAACTAGTTGATTACTCCCATAATCGTTGGCCACTACTGGACCAGTCTATCTTGCTGTCAGGTTGCTGTTGTAGGTCACAGGGTTTGTTACTGGATGAAATTGATGACTACCTTTCTTGTCTGGTAGGATAGAAAGTACATTCCAGAACCATGAGTGCTTTCAGTAGGGATGAAGTGTCTAGTTAGGTGCCAGATCAAGTTCTCTGATGATGCAATAAGGGTTTTCAACAATAAGTCCTTATCATCAGATTTGGGAGAGCAATCAATTAGCCATGGCAATAGTCTGTAATGTTTTTTTTTGGGGGGGGGCTGTCCTTGGGACTTCTTTGGCTAATGACTCAAAAAGATGTAACCCATTCCTGGCACTGGAGGTTTTTCTTGGTGGCCTAAGACGTCTAGTTGGGGCATTCTCTCCCTTATTATTTGGTGATTCTGTTTAGATTCCTTACATATGTGTGTATATTTTAGGAAGCTTCTACAGTAGTAACTTCCATATGGCTTTTCAAATGACCTTTTAGTGTTAGTTGCCTCTCTCCAAAGTCCCTCCTGTACCCTCCCTCAATCCCCTTCCCTATTTAATCCTCCTATTCCAATTTCTTTCTAGCCCCTTATATTTACCTGCAAATTTCATAATTTCACTTTCCTGAACAACTAGATAATATTCCACTTGGTAAATGTACAACATATTTGTTATTTATTTGTCAGTTGATGAACATCTAGATTGTTTCTAATTTCTGGATATTATGAATAGAACAGCAAGGAACATGAGTAAACAAGCACAGTGAAACAATATAATAATTAAGAATATATCATAAGTTTAAACCTAAATACATCAACTAAGAAAGCAAAAAAAAAAAAAAAACAAAAACTATGGAGCTAAAAATGAACAATAGAAACAATATAGACATTGCTATAATAGCCTTAATTTCAACATTCTAGTTTTTGTAATAGAAAGTTTATCCATACAAATGATTAATAAAGAGATATTAATCTTGAAGTCAGCATAAAATAGCTGGACTTACTAGAAACAAACAGGATTCTTGGTGCATCACCAGCACCTATTCTTTTTGAATTTACATGATGTATTATTTCAGATGGTTCAGATGTTTATCAGTTAAAGTTTGTTTTTATTGCCGTAGCAAAAGCAAGTTAAGGGGAAAAGGTCATATTATTTATTTACAGTGAGATGGAACAGTCCATGTGCATTATATGGTGATGAACTGGAAGGAGAAATACAAGGAACTCATTTACACTTTATCATGGCCAGGAAATACAGAGTGGAAAGGAAGTGGAGCTAGGCTACAAAACTTCAAGGCTTGACCTCATTGACTCACTCTCTGATGATCACTATGGGTCCAATTAAAAGACTCCTAAGTATTTGGGGGGAGAGATACACAAAGTACTAGAATAAATGAGATAAAGGACTCCTCTACAGAGAGGGGTGAGACTATCAAAATTGTGTCTAGGAGAAAGTATGGGTTCTTGGAAAGAATTGTTTCTGAGCAGGGAGTTCTGAGTTACAAGGTCAAGGCGACTATGAGTGGCACAATGGATTTCTACAAATAGGTAGAAAATGTGGGAGGCAACTGCTGAGATATCCGAAGGAGGAAATCTGTGCTGTAGTGGGAAAACCTTTAATGATTCAGAGTGCCCCAACAACTCTCTCCCTACACTGCACTGTCTTAATGTCATGTCTTCTTCATCTTCCTGACTCACATACCTGGTCACAGCACCAAGAACCTTCCACAAAGCCACAAGGTGCCCAAATTGAGCCCTAGCAGGAACAGGATGACGTCCAGCAAGTACTACTCATGCCATGGCTGCTGGAAAGCATAAGGCTTGAGGTGTGCTGCACCTGCTGTCTGCAGGAGGTAGTCAATCCAGTTCACTAACAGCTGGGCAGAGGTCAGGGGATGGGTGTATCTGGTGACTCTGGCAGCCATTGCTGCTGACTTGTACCTGTGGGTCAAAACAGATGGGATGTTGTCATAGTGATGTGCCAATACTCTCTCTACACACAGAGTGGGGTGGGGGGGCGTGGGAACCATGTAGCAGGACACCTACTATGACAGCTCAGCAAGGAGGCAAGGAGGCATTTTCATATGTGGAAACCTTGCCAGACCTCAGCAGAGGGAACCACCATCATGGCAAGTGCCATACTGCAGTAGAACCCTGAGCATCTGAACTCAGGTGTTTTATTGATTCAGAACTCTTCAGATCAGGTGCAGGTGCAGATCATTAGCAATCAAACATCCCCCCAAAGAAATCCAACACCTGCAGATAATACAAAATGCCAAGGCTTATTCATCTCTTTTTTCTAACAGTCCACATACACAAAAAAAATTATTTTAAACACAACTAAAAATAGACTTCCATAACAATTCCCCTTTTCTGTATAAGAAAAAAATTGCTTTACCTTTACAGCACAATTTAACACTACACCAGCAAAACTATTTAATGAGTGTTGCTAGTGCACAGGACCAAATGAAACTAAATATCTATCAAGCTTTTCTCAATGTGTTTGGACAGCAGAAAAACATTATCAGTGTCCAATTATCTGGAATTCCCTCAAGATCTTCTGGGCTCCTCGAAAGGGGTTGGGTCGCTTCTCTAGCTCTGATCTCTGCAGCACACAGTTTGTCCTCCAGGCTCTGGCTGGCTCCAGTCCACTGCTGCTACTGCTGTTCTTGGTAGTCACCCCATGGTACTGGTATCTCAAAAAGTGCTGGGGTCTTCTGCTGCAACTGGGCTGCACTTTCACTAATAGCCTCTCCTGGGCTCTCTTCATGGGGCCAAGCCTCAACTTCTTTACATGAACACTTCAGTCTGGGCCTTCAACTGCCACTGAGGCTGCACCTTCACCAGTGGCCTTTCCTGGTCTCTCACAGTGCCAAGCCTCAGCTGGTCTCCTTGACCCCTTCATGCCTTCAAAACCAGCACCACCTGAGTGACTCCTACAGTACCAAGTTCAGCTACCAGCACGAGATACAACCTCAGCCAGTTCTGGAAAACAGTTTCTGTGTGCTGACCCTGAGGAAACAGTTTCCAGATTTTAAGACAGAGTCTGGGTGGTAGGAAAAACAACTAATAAGCTTGTCTGCAGGAAAGGTTCCTTTGTGGGGTGGAGTTCTCATCACTATCACCAGAGCCTGGACCTCTTGTCTTTCTCTTAGTTTAACTAAGTGGTGTTTTAGCTCTAAGCTACAACTTCCACAGCAGCAGGGGGTCCTTGGCCAGTGGGAAGAATATCTGGCAAAGTCTTGGCAGTTTGACATTACTTCTCACCACTGGTATGGGGAAACCCCTTCCATAGACCTCAAGGATAACATCTTGAGCTCCATATACATACAACACAGCTGTCAGAAAATTCAGTTTGTGAAAGAGCATGCTACCACCAGCAGCAGGAGGGAGCGTCCGGCTCCATGATCAGGAAAAGCAGTAAGAACCTTGCTTTTTCTTGCTCCCAGCTGAATTCTTTATCTCTAAGGGCCTCCATTCTGTGGCTCTCACCTTGGAGCTTTTTTCCTCATTTATTTACTAATTTCACAGCCTTTTCTCTTCATAGAGGCTTTTTTCTATTTCTCTCTCCTCTTCCTTCAGGAGACTTCTACTCATTATTTTTGCAGATATATAATCTCTACCCTGTAGCAGATGCCCTGAGCATACTTTACCAGACTCTGTGAAGTCTGGATTTTCTTTCTTTTCTTTCTTGTCTCCACGTTGGATTAGCTGGTGTGATGTCCTGCCCCACATTGGTACAACATTTGTAGTAGCACATTACTGCTGTGGTGGCTCACCAAGGAAGACACGGAGGCATATTTCATAGGGGCAAACCCTGCCAGACCTCAGCAGAGGGAACCACCATCCTGGCCAATGCCAGACTGGACAGTGGAAACCCGCGCATCTGAGTTCAGGAGTTTTATTGATTCAGAACTCTTCAAGTGCAGATCATTAGCAATCACAGATGGCCCCCACAGATATCCAACACCTTCAGACAACACAAGATGCCAAGGCCTATGCATCCCTTTTTCCAACAGTGCACAAAAACAATTATTTTAAACACAACTAAAAATAAACGTCCACAACAGGACCTCTCACATGTTTCTATTTCTGATAACACAGAAAATTTGTTGATACATCCATGCCACTGGCTGGCTGGATCTACTTGAAAAGTTTAATATAATCCTATCCACTAAGATCAGTAATTAACCCTAAAAGCACTGAGCTATAAAAAAAAATACGATTTAGTTATGTATTATTTTCTTACATTGAACTGCAGGTGGTGATCACTGTCGTGATGATATACCACGAGACAGGAACCTTGTCAGTCATTTAGCATGTAGAGAATCCCTTTAATTTTCCACATAGAAGAAATAAGACACTTCTTAGCTAATCAGAGTGCCCTCGCCCTCTTCTCTGTGACTGAAACCTGTATTTAGTGGTCCAACGCTCAGAGTTGGTTTTTTTTTTTCCTGTAAGACTTTTCACGTAACCACGCTGAAAGACCACATTCCCCGTACTATAGATGTGATACAAAATGTTTACATGGAACTTTATGTCCCATTGTGTTGTTTGTTATGTATTTTTTCTTGAGACAGGGTTTCTGTGTTGTAACTCTGGCTGTCCTGGAACTCACTCTGCAGACCAGGCTGGCCTCGAACTCACAGAGATCCGCCTGCCTCTGCCTCCTGAAGTGCTGGGATTCAAGGCGTGCGCCACCACCCTTGGCATTTGTTATGTACTTTTTAACATGCATGTTGTATCTTCTCTTCCATAAGTTGATTTCTTTGGAGATTGGTTTCACATGCATTTTAAATATTACCTAACGTATTGAGCACAGTGTCTTATTTGAGAATCCTTGTAACTAATTTACTTCAAACAGAATAATGATTCATTATTAAGGAATTAATAGTTCACATACTGACTTAGCAACACTTGGCAATCATTCTTTAAAGGAATATTTTGGTATATTGTTTGTATACAGGATGTATTTCATGGTGATATTTTCATGCAAGTGTATCACACACTGTGACCGTATTCACTTCTCATACTCTTTCTTATTTATTTCCTACCCTTCTTCTCAGTCCCTTAATTCTCTCAGACAGTCTGACTTCTATTCTCATCACACACACACGGACTATATAAGTGATCTTGTGTATCTATTTAAAATCTACTGGCCACAATTGAAGAAAAAAAAAAACAACCCTGGTATTTCTTTTGGTTAGTCTTACATCTTTGCTAAATATAATGATTCCCAGTCACATCTGCTTTTCTGTAATTGTCACAAAAAAGTGCAGTGAGTATCTATACCACATTTCTTTTTCCTCTCACCTACTGATGGATATCTATTGAAAATAGTTCTATAGTAAGCAGAGATGTGTACATATTTCTGTTGTGTGTTGACTGAGTGTCCTTTAGGTACATATCCAGAAATAGCATAGTTCGCACATAAAATAGTTACATTATTTTGAGGGAAGGCCTTCATACTGATGGTAGCTGGACTCCTCTTCCAGCAGTGTATATAATTGTTCCGCTTCCCCCACACCTATACCAGTATTTGTTGTTAATTTTATTCATGATAGCCACTTTGAGGTGAGACAGAATCTCAATATAATTGTAATTTGCACTTTCTTGTTCTCTGAGGATAGTAAACTTATTTCTTGAGCTTTTGGAATTCTTTTACAAAATCCCTTGCCCATGTCTATTCTATACTTTCAAATATCTTCTATATATTTTTCTCCTAGTACTTTTAAGAGCTTGGGGTAATATATCATAGTCTTTGATTAATTTTGAATTGATTTTTGTGAGGGTGAGTGATAGGAATCTAATGTTCTATTTGTAGATTTCTATATGCAGATTTCTAACTTCTCTAGAATCATTTGTTGAAGATACTGCCTTTTCTTTAGCACATATATTTTACCATTTTTATCAGAAGTTAGGTTGCTGTAGCTATGTGAGTACTTCACCCCCTGCCAGAATCCTCTATTATAACGTATAATATATATTTGTGTTTGGAATATAATGTTTCTGTTGCTATTGGAAATTGTTCTTTTTTTATTTGCTTTATTTTTGAGATAGGATTTCTCTGTTGTAACTCTGGCTGTCCTGGAACTCACTCTGTAGACCAGGCTGGCCTCAAACTCACAGAGATCTGCCTGCCTCTGTCTCCTGAGTGCTGGGATTAAAGGTATGCACCAACACACCAGGCTCAAATATAACATTTCCAAAAAAGAAATAGCAAATATTTTAGAATATTAGACAGTTTCTAACACTATAACAACTAACAGAATGGACTACATTACAAAGGCAAGAGTTTTATTTAGCTAATAATTCTGGAGGCTCAAGAGTATAAGAGCAGCATTATCTGAGCTCTGGTAGGACTTAATCTCAGCACAGTGAAACAATAGTGGAAGGATTAAGATGTGATCCCAGGGCATAGAGTTGTCAAAACTAGGGGTAGCAAGGCTTGCTGATTTTTATTATTATAAATTGCCCAAAAGAATTAACGTAGGGTCCTATTAGATCAATATTTTTCATTCCTATGACCAGTGCCTCTAATGACTTCCTACTAGTCTTTAGTTCTTAAAGATATTAATCTATAACTAAGTAACCTGGGCTTGATTTCAAAGAATAGGATTCAGAATTTCTTTCTAAATACATGGAGAGTCAAGTTGGTGCCTAACTAGAGCCTTCCCCCTTACTGAATAGTGTTCGTGGTACTAGAAGATACTCTGCACAATACCAAATGAAAAAGGAAATATTCAACTCAGATATAAACCCTGTGATCTGTAACAGAGACCTTTCTGCATGATATGCTGGTGCAATGCTGGCATAAATGCGTGGGAGTAACCAATCATTCTGTGATTGGAGTTAAGGCCCATACCATGAGATAGAAACATCTTACGATTTTGTTTATGTGTGTGTGTGTGTGTGTGTGTGTGTGTGTGTGTTTGTACTCATGCATGTGTGATCCTGCTGAAGCCAGAAGAGAGAATAAGTTTTCCTGGGATTGGAGTTATAGGCAATTATGAGCTGCTTGATGTGGGTACCATGATCTGAACTTAAGTCTTCTCCGGGAGCAGAAAATACTCTTAATCACTGAGCCATCACCAGCAACAGCTTCTGAATTCTCAATCTGTGGATCTCTTCTGTGAAGGATAACATGATACAATGGTACATAGGTAACAGTTTTGTGTCACTGTTGATTCACACAACTTTTTTGGACCAGATTCCATTTTCTATAGAACATCTATGTGTGTTACATCTGTACATGGATTTTTCTCATATGTTTCTCTAATGGCTGTAGGAATGTTTTGCGTGCTGTGCAAATAATAATTAGAAAATACTTGACTTAGGGTTTCTATTGCTTTGATGAAACATCATGACCAAACAGCAACTTAGGGAAAAAAGAGTTTATTTAGCTTATACACTTCTACATCACAGTTCATCATCAAAGTAAATCAGGACAGGAACTCAAGCAGGCCAGGAACCTGGAGGCAGAAATTGCTGTAGAGGCCACAGAGGAGTGCTGCTTATTGGCTTGCTCAGCCTGCTTTCTTAAGGAACCCAGGACTACCAGCTTATCTTCCATGCACCTGTAGAACAACTCACCAAGCATTAAACACTCAGTGGCTTTTCTTGCACAAAGTTCCAAAGTTCTTCCATAATCCTCTACAAAACAACGTGATCAGTCCTGTCACAGCAATACCCCACAATCTTAGTACCAACTTATCTAACCAGGGTTTCTATTGCTGTGGTGAAACACCATGACCAAAAAAGGTAGTTGGAAAGGAAAAAAGTTGGCTTATACTTCCACATTGTAGTCCAACATTGATGGAAGCCAGGACAGAAACTCAAGCAGGGTAAGGTCCTGGAGACAGGAGCTGATGTAGAGGCCATGGGAGGGAATACTGCTTACTGGTTTGCTCAGCCTTCTTTCTTAAGAAATCCAGTACCACCAGCCTAGAGATGGTACCACCTACAGTGGGCTGGGCCCTGCCTCATTAACCACTAATTAGGAAAGTGCCCTACAGGCTTGTGTACAGCCCAATCTTATGGAAGCATTTTCTTTATGTCTATCTTTTATCTTTCTTTCTTTCTTTCTTTCTTTCTTTCTTTCTTTCTTTCTTTCTTTCTTTCTTTCTTTCTTTCTTTCTTTCTTTCTTCCTATCTATCTACCATCTATCTATCTATCATCTATCTATCTATCTATCTATCTATCTATCTATCTATCTATCTATCTATCTATCTACCTATCTATCTAGTCAGACAAGGCAACCCAGTAGAAAGAAGAGTCCCAAGAGTAAGCAAAGGGGTCAGAGATACACCAACTGCTATTGTTAGGAGTTTCGTAAGAACTCCAAGCTAACACGTGTAATGTATATGAAGAGGACCTAGTGCAGACCCATGAAGGCTCCATGATTGATACCTCAGTCTCTGTGAGCCTCTATGAGCCCTGCTTAGTTGGTTCTGTGGGCCTCCTGATAACCTTTCTTATAATTCCTTCTCCCCCTCTTCCATGGTGTTCCCTGAGCTTTGAGGGGGAGGGATCTAATGGAGATCTCCAATTTGGACTCTCCACCTAATGTTTAGCTGTGGGTCTCTGCATCTTCTCCCATTAGCTGCTGGAGGGAGCCCTTCTAGTGATGATTAGTCTAGGCACAGATCTGTGAGTATAGCAGAATAATGAAGTCATTGCTAAAGGTCCTCACCAAGATCTCCATCGAGGGCTCCAGTGAGTTTCCATTGCCATTGGTCTCCAGATACCCCCATTCCCATACTCCCTCAGCCCACCCACACAATCCTTTTCCTCTCCTCCCACCAGGGAGATCTCTGTGTCACAACAGAGTCCTTCCTTGTTCAGTCTCTCTGGGTCTATGGATTGCTGCTCCCTTTGTCCTTTGCTTAACAGTTAATAACCACTTATAAGCGAGTACATGCCAAGTTTGTCTTTCTGGGACTGGTTATCTCACTCAAAATATTTTTTTTCTAGTTCCATCCATTTGCCTGAAAAATTAATGTAGTCATTTTTTTAAATAGCTGAGCAGTATTCTGTTGTGTAAATGTACCACAATTTCTTTATCCATTCTTCAGTTGAGGGACATCTAGGTTGTTTCCAATATCTGACTATTCTGAATAAACCTGCTATGAACATAACTGAGCAAGTGTCCTTGTGGTAGGATGGAGCATACTTTGGGTATCAACCCAGGACTGTATAACTGAGTCTTGAGGTAGGTCGTGTTCCAATTTCCTGAGGAGTCGCCATATTGATTTCCATAATGGTTGTACAAATTTATACTCCCACCAGCAATGAAGGAGTGTTCCCCTTGCTTTACAACTTGGCTAGCATTAGCTGTCATTTTTGTTATTGATCTTAGCCATTCTGACAGGCATAAATTGAATCTCAGAATAGTTTTGATTTGCGTTTTCCTGATGGCTAAGGATGTTGAACATTTCTATAAGTTTCTCAGCCACTTGAGATTCCTCTTTTGAAAATTCTTTGTTTAAATCATTTTTTGATAGGATTATTTGGTTTGTTGATGTGTAGTTTCTTGAGTTATTTTGGATATTAGCCCTCTATTAGAAGTAGAGTTGGTGAAAATCTTTTCCCTTTCTGTAGTCTGCTGTTTTGTCTTATTGATTGTGTCTTTTGCCATACAGAAACTTTCCAATTTCATGAGGTCCCATTTGTTAATTATTGACCTTAGTGCCTGAGTATCTGTGTTCTGTTCAGGAAATTGTCTCCTGTGCCAATGCGTTCAAGGCTATTCCCCACTTTCTCTTCTATTAGGTTCAGTGTGTCTAGTTTTATGTCGAAGTCCTTGATCCATTTGGACTTGAGTTTTGTGCAGGGTGACAAAACTGCATTCTTCTACATGAAGACTGCATTCTTCTATATGCAAACATCCAGTTTGACCAGCACCATTTGTTAAACATGCTATCCTTTTTTCCAGTGTGTATTTCTGGCTTCTTTATCAAAGATCAACTGTCCATAAGTATGTAGATTTATGTCTGGATCTTTGATTCAGTTCCAGTGATCAACATGGATATTTTTATGCCAATACCATGTGGTTTTTTATTCCTATAGCTCTGTAGTACAATTTGAGATCAGGAATGGTGATACCTCTGGAAGTTCTTTCATTTTTCAGGATTAGTTTAGTTATTCTGTTGTTTTTTGTTTTTGTTTTTTTGTTTTTTTCCACATGAAGTTGAGTATTGTCCTTTCAAGATCTGTAGAGAATTGTGTTGGGATTTTAATAGGGATTCCATTGAATGTGTAGATTGTTTTTGGTAAGATGGCCATTTTTACTATGTTAATCATACCAATCCAGGAGCATGGGATATCTTTCCATCTTCTTCAATTTCTTTCTTCAAAGATTTAAAATTTTTGTCAAACAAGTCTTTCACTTGCTTGGTTATAGTCACTCCAAGATATTTTATGTTGTTTGTGGTTATTGTGAAGGGTGTTGTTCTGTGGTTTCTTTCTCTGTCCATTTATTGTTTGTATATAGTAGGGCTACAGATTTTTTTTTGAGTTGATCTTGTAGCCAGCCACTTCACTGAAGTTGTTTGTCAGCTGTAGGAGTTCCCTAGTTGATTTTTTTTGGGGGGGGTTGTTTATACACTATCAAATCATCTTCGAATAAGAATACTTTGACTTCTTCCTTTCCAATCTGCATCCCCTTGATCTCCTTCTGTTGTCTTATTGCTTTGGCTAAAACTTTAAGTATTATATTAAATAGATATGAAGAAAGAGGACAACCTTGTCTTGTTCCTGATTTTAGTGGAATTGCTTTGAGTTTCTCACTATTTAATTTGATGTTGGCAGTAGTCTTGCTGTAAATTGCCTTTATTATGTTCAGGTATGTCCCTTGTATCCCTAATCTGTCCAAGACACTTTTATCATGAATGGTGTTGGATTTTGTCAAAAACCTTCTAGGCATCTAGTGAGATGATGGTGCGTTTTTTTGTTCTTTCAGTTTGTTTATATGGGGGATGACATTGACTGATTTTCCTATGTTGTACCATCCCTGCATCTCTGGGATGAAGCCTACTTGATCATGGTAGATAATCTTTTTGATGTGTTCTTGGATTCAGTTTGTGAGTATATTATTGAGTATTTTTGCATCTATGTTCATGAGGGAAATTGTCTGTAATTCTCTTTCTTCGTTGAATCTTTGTCTGGTTTGGGTATCAGCATGACTGTGGCCTCGTAGATTGAGTTTGGAAGTGTTCTTTCTGCTTCTATTTTGTGGAATAATTTGAAGAGTATTGGTGTTAACTCTTCTTTGAATGTCTGATAGAATTCTGCACTAAAACCATCTGGCCCTGTTTTTTTTTTTTTTTTTTTTTTTTTTGAGGTGTTTGATGACTTCTATTTCCTTGGGGGAAATGAGTCTGTTTAAATTGTTTATCTGATCTTGATTTAATGTTGGTAGGTGGTATCTATCAAGAAAATTATCCATTTCTTTTAGATTTTCTAATTATGTGGAGTAGAGATTTTGAAAGTATGTCCTAATGATTCTTTGGATTTCCTTGGTGTCTGTAGTTATATCTACCTTTTCGTTTCTGATTTTATTGATTTGGATATCATCTTTTAATTAGTTTGGATAAGGGTTTGTCTATCTTGTTGATTTTCAAAAACCAACTCTTTGTTTTATTGATTGTTTGTATTGTTCTCTTTGTTTTTATTTTATTGATTTCAGCCCTCAGTTTGATTAGTTCTGTCATCTACTTCTCTTAAGTGTGTTTGTTTCTTTTTGTCCTAGGGATTTCAAATGTGCTGTTAATTTGCTAGTATGTGATCTCTTCATTCTCTTTTTGGTAGGCACTTTGTGCTAAAAATTTCCCCTACTACAGCTTTCATTGTGTCCCATAGGTATAATGTAGAGTCATTTTCATTGAATTCTAGAAAGTCTTTAATTTCTTTCTTTATTTCTGTCCTGACTCAGCCATTATTCAGTAGACAGTTGTTCAATTTCCATGAATTTGTGGACCTTTTGTTGTTACTATTGTTGAAATCCAGCTTAACCCGTGGTGGTCTGATAAGATGCAGAGGGTTATTTCAATTTTCTTCTGTCTATTAAGACTTGCTTTGTGTCCCAGTATGTGGTGAATTTCGGAGAAGGTTCTGTGAGGTGGTGAGAAAAAGGTATATTCTTTTGTGTGTGGGTGACGTATTCTATAAATATCTGTTAGGTCCATTTGTTTTATAACATCTGTTAGCTCAAGCATTTCTCTGTTTAGTTTTTGTCCAGATGACCTGTCAGTTGGTGAAAATGGGGTATCGAAGTCTTCCACTATCAGAGTATGTGAATCAATGTGTGTTTTAAGCCTTAGCAATATTTCTTTTACAAACTTGGGAGCCCTTTTGTTGGGGAAATAGATGTTAAAAACTGAAATGTCCTCTTGGTGGATTGTTCTTCTGATGAGTATGAAGTGTTCTTCCCCGTGTCTTTTGATTAATTTAGGTTTGAAGTCTGTTTTGTTGGATATTAGAATTGCTACACCAGCTTGTGGTTTTTTTTTTTCTTTTGCTATCCATTTTCTTGGTAAATCTTTTCCCAACCTTTCTTTACTCTGAGGTAATATTTATCTTTGAGGTTGACTTTTTCCCTGGACTCAGGAGCAGTGGCCTGAAGGGGTCAGGGAGGGACAATGGAGGTGGTTTTGGGCTTTGGGGCTGGGCTGGGCAGGTGTAGTGTGGAGTCAGGGAGCAGGATTCCCACCAGATCTAAAGGGGCTGGCTTGCTCTGTCTGCTCCAGGGTAGTACCTGTCTGACAGAGTTGGTCCTGGGGCTCAGCTGCAATATTAACCTTTTATTCTTTAAAGTGTAAAAAAAATCTTGGATAAACATGGCAAGATGTTAAGACTTATCAAAAGAGTGATGGTAATTCAATATTTTTCTTTTTTATAATACTTTTATTAATAATTTGCGTTTCATGCAATGTATCTTTACAACACCCTTTTCCCATTCCTTCCTGTTTCAGCCTCTTGCTCCTGTACCCTCAAAAAAAATAAATAAAAAATTATGTTCAGTTAGTGTGGAAGGAGCATGGAACAGGACCATGGATCATGGATCATGCATTGATGATGGACATGCACCTCACCCACACTAGCCTAAGACCAAGCACATGAAGTTGGGCCCCATTGCCCAAGCCTTCAGGAACCCTGGCCTCCAGCAGGCTCCCACCCAATATCCTGCAAGCACCAGTGCGTTCTGTAGGCCCTTAGGCGACAGCCCACAGGCTCCAGGTCTTCCCACAGATCTGGGCATCATGCAGGCACTGGGTCAACCCACAG
The DNA here is from genome assembly GCA_026225945.1 of Cricetomys ansorgei. Lineage (NCBI taxonomy): Eukaryota > Metazoa > Chordata > Mammalia > Rodentia > Nesomyidae > Cricetomys > Cricetomys ansorgei. The sequence continues at coordinate 5,019,937 of JAMJFZ010000107.1, forward strand.
ACACCCAGACTTCATGCAGGTACCAACATCACAGAAGCACCTAGACACCACAAATGTACCCAGACATCCCTTAGATACCTGAACCTCCTACAGGTACCAGGACCTCCTGTGCGCACCAGGTTAGCCCACAGGTAGCTAGACATTCCACAGACACTAGGACATCCCCCAGGCTCTAGGGCATCGCACAGGCATAGGGCCAGCTCACAGATACCTGGACATTTTGCAGGCACCCTGACACCACACAAGCACCTGGGCTTCCTGCAAGCACCAAAGGCACCACCCAGGCACCTGGATGTCCTGCACCTGGACATCCCACAGTCAGCAGTATATTCCACAGGCACCAGGGCCTCCTGTAGGCACTCAGACATCCCATATGCATTGAAGTTCCCTGTTCTCAGATGACTTTAGCTTGTGTTGAGTTGACATAAAACTATCCAGCACAATACTGAAGGACACTTGTGCATGAGAGAGTCATATATAATAGTCTAAATTAGGTATTTTCATTTACATTTTATAGAACGAGTACAACAAGTACAAGGAAAACCCACATATACTATCATTGTTAAGGAAGTGAGTTAGTCATATTGAAACAAGATAACTTTCAGAAGTGAGGAAACTTTGGTAAGAATGAGTGACTGGCAGAGAATCAAGCCCTGCTCTACAAAGACCCTATGATTTGATCCATATGGAGTGGGCCCTGTCATTAAATCTTCCATGTTTAGTGTATGTACACTGCATACCAAATTGACTGCCACTGAAGTTTTCAAGGTGTACAGAGTTAGTAGCTCTTGTCATTTACAAACTGGTTGCCAATTAAGTGAAATACAGATAATGTATTAGTTACTTTACATACTCTATGAAGCCAAGATTCTTTGCCAAAGTATCATAGGAATGGCTTCCAGTCCCGTTTCCTGAAGACTTGTTTTGCCTCTCTGATATCTCATAAGCCCATGCTCACACTGTCTGCATTTTCCTCTGGATTTCTAGTCTTCCATATTTCTAATATAAAGGCCAGTTTAACTCTGCTTATATAGTATTGCAGGACCTCTCAAGACCAAATTCTCAAACTCTTTCCCATTCTTTTTGCAACTTAATTCCCATGCTTAAGAAGCACACGGTCGGGTTTATTATACTTCCTGACACCACTTTTCTGTTCTTGTTTTGTTGCAGCGATAAAATAGCTGATAAAACAATTCCAGGAAGTAAGGATGGTTTATTTTGGCTCACAGTTTGAGGGTGTATTCATCATGGCAGGTGGAACTTGAGGTGGATAGTCACATGGCATCTACAGTCAAGAGGCAGAGAAAGACTGCTGGTGCTCAGCTCAAACAGCCCACAGAAGGCTGCTGCCCATATTCAGCATGAGTCTTCAGACCCCAGTGAATCCAAATGTTAAATTCTCTAACAAATATGACCAGAGACTTGTTTCCATGGTGGTTTTTAGTTCTTATCAAGTTGTCAATCAACATTCGCTATCACAGACGTAGCTAAGAAAAACAGTAATGACTGTAAGGAAATGCTGTAAAAATGATACATTACCAGGTTAGATTCACAGATGAAATGGGAAAGTTCTGAGGAGCACACATGCAAACACCACAGATTTGAGAACAAAAAAATCTAAAACCACAGTAAAAAGCATGTGTGTGTGTGTGTGTGTGTGTGTGTGTGTGTATGAGTGTGACACTTCATACATATATATGTGAACACATATGTGGAGGCCAAATGTTGACGGTGGGTGTCTTCCTTTGTACTTCTCCCCCTACTTTTTGAGACAGGATCTTTTACTGGACTTGGAGATTTCCAATTAGGCTAGACTGACAGGTCAGCAAGGCCCCAGGATCCACCTACCATTACCTTTCTAGTGCTGGGATTATAGATGCCTGGCTTTTTAAAAAGTGAGTTCTAGGTATCTTTATTCAGGTCCACAAGTGCTTCATGCACTGAACCATCCTCCCAGTCCTGGGGTCTGATGTTTGAGGCCAGCAAAAGATGGGTCTCAGCTCTGGAAGAGAAAGAAGAGAAAATCTGCTTTTCTGTTGCAAGTTTTGTACTTCCAGAACCTCAGCAGATGCGATGGTGTTCAGACACTTTGGGTAAGGGTGGAATTTCCTTACTCTTTCTGCTGATTCTAAAGCTACTTATTTCTTGAAGCAATGTCACACATGACCAGGAATAATGCCTTCCCAGCTATCTAAGTATCCCTTGATCTTCTGAAGTTGACAATGAAATGAACCATCATACTCCTATGTTTGAGAAGTATGAGAACAATAGATTGGCTGATGCTTTGTTGTGAAGAACAGTGTAGCCCTCTTTTCTCACATTGTTTCTCCTCCTCCTCCCTCTCCTCCTCCTCTTATCCTCCTCCTCCCTCTACTCCTCTTCTTCCCTCTCCTCCTCCTCTCCTCCTCCTCCTTCCTCTCATCTTCCTCCTCCCTCTCCTCCTCCTCTTATCCTCCTCATCCCTCTACTCCTCTTCTTCCCTCTCCTCCTCCTCTCCTCCTTCCTCTCATCTTCCTCCTCCCTCTCCTCCTCCTTCTTGTCCTCCTCCTCCCTCTTCCTTTTTTTTAAATCTCTTCAGTTGTATGACTGTGAAATGAACATGATTATACCAGAAGGTAACACTTAAATTCAGACATAGGCAAAGACTTGTAGACAGAAGCCACAGTGCTGTGGAGCAGAATTCAGGGCTATGTTCTTCTGCATGCTTGGAAACTATTGAGGCAGATTCTTCCTATTTTGAGGCTTCACTGGGAAACTTTATGAAAGCTGTTTGGTTTAGGTTAGAATGTGAAGATGCCTGCATGGGGCAGTGTGCTCCTTTCTCTGGGGTAGATTTATAATTGGACAGAATTGGAAGTTGTCCAGAGCTCGTTCTTGGAAGGACTGCATAATAATTCAATTCTGGTTCTATGATGATCACTCAGAACTGTAGGTTCAACCTTAAATGTCTGTCTTTGAGGTAAAACCCTGCACTTGGGCCACCAGCACATTTTCATGAATTTGTGACTGGTGAGAGGCCTTAAACAATCATTTTTCAGAGTTTTCCTTGAAGATTAGCTCATGAGATCTTTATTTTGGGTCACTAGTGGAGATTTTTAAACTGATATCTGGGGTAATGGGTTACAGATATGGCAATTGGATACAAGTGGAGAGGTGACAGAGAAGGTGGAGTTCTGTAAGTTTGTGAATGGGCCTGTAAAAGGTTCATGGTACATGTCACTTTAAGATGATGTCACTGACAGTATTTTCCAAGGTCCCTACATTCCTATATGAGAGCTGGTTCAGGGCAGTAAAGAGGATATTTGGGCTAGAGGACAAGTTAAATATCAGCTCTCTACCCGTTCCTCTACTGACTCTGGAGGAGTGAAACGGAATGTCCAATGGAAAGAGAGAGGCAGAGATAAAGCAGAGGACAAGAAGGTATTTGGAAGACCAGACATAAAAGTGTCCTATTTTTACCTCATTTCAAGGTCACAGACAGTGCTTGGTGACAGAGGCTCACAGGGTCTCTTGGTGGCAAGGTTCTCAAGGTATACAACCTCTGCCTGGGCTCCACGCATTCTACAGATGGCTAAGCACTGGATTTGGCTTCTAGTGAGCTTCTTTCTCCTTGAGGTTCATCTCTTAGAGGCTGCAAAAATTCTGATTATATCTACAGTGGGTGAGTACTTTCTGGGAATGTGGAGTCTCGTAAGTCCAGGATACCTGGGTTTCCTTGACTCATAAAAATAGCACATAGTGGACCATGTGTGAGAGTTTCTACCTAGGCTTAGATCATACCTGTGGAAGGAGGTAGGAAGTGTATAATGTGGGGATCAGAAGGAACTCTAGCAAAGAGTGAGAGTAACAGTAGATGGCAGTATTATACAATATAGAAACAGCAGTAGGAGACTGAGTGGTGTATTGTAAAGAAGACAATAAAGGCTTCTCCACCAGGACTTTAGATGGCAAGTAGATGGGAGGCGGATTAGTCAAGCGATCAGGCTATTCATCTAACAAAGGGAATAGGGAGCAAATGATTGTTCTGGGGGAGGCTATCATCCATAAGTACTTTTGGTTTCAAAAGATGTTCTCGTTCTTATCTATAAGCACCTAGACCCTGAAGTTTGCATTCTACCAGGTCATCATCTTAGTCTAGAAACTGCTCTGTTACTCTTAACACTACAAATGTCCTGGCCCCATGGTTTGTTCTGGGGCTTATGATAATGCTGTAGGATTTCATATACAAGAATTGCCTGTAAGAGTCAGGGTTGAAAAGTGAAAAACATCAGTACCAACAGGTAGCAGCCACATTAAAACCATTTATAGACTTTGTGAAAACATTAAAAAAAATGGTCAACTTGCTTACATTCATAGTTGAGTAGGATGTGACCCGAGGGTTAGGACAGAAAAGGAGACAGAGTTGCTAGAAAGTTAGAAAGTTACTAGAAAGTCAGAGTTGGTGAATGTGTAATCCTATTTGAATCTTTAAACTGGATATTTGTGGGTTCTAGTAAAGATTCAAGATTTTATCAAAAGTAACCTTTAAGCTTCTGCAAAGGAACATAGACACTTCGTGCGTAACCTGTGATAATAATTCACTTATAATAATTATTACCCAAATCAAGTTATCAGGAAATAATCATGTTGTTGTGCCCTGTGACCTACAGAATTCATGATTTTTTTAAAGTTAACTAAAAGTAAGTGAGCCTGGATGGCTTGCTTATATTTTCTTTTGGTAATTGTAAGGAAGAGTTATTCATTCTGAAGGGATTATAATTCTGCTCTTACAAACTGCTGACATCTGAGTTTATTCTGTGGCATTACTAAGGGGTTTTGTGAATTAAGATATTTTGTCACTAACTCTATTGTGTCTACCATACCTATTTCAGTAGATATCAGTGTATCTACTGAAACTCCGCCTCCTTTAGCTGTCTTAGTCATAAGAGAATTCTAGTTTATAACTATTTCATATTTGGCTCCTCATTCTAGTGTTTTACAGCAAAACAATTGACATGAATTTAACAGCTGGTAGACCAGGCTGGCCTAGAACTCACCGAGATCCACCTGCCTCTGCCTCCCGGGTGATAGGATTAAAGATGTGTGCCACCACCACCAAACTCCATTTCCTTTCTTAATTGATCATTGTCTATTTCAGCTCTGGATTCAAAACCAATTTTCTAAGGAAATTTTGGCCAACAAGAAGATATTGGTGTGAGGATACTAGTACCTTTCCTGATGATTCTCTTTCCTTGGGCACCCAAGATTGTTGGAGAATTGACATTACCCCAGTTTCTTATACATCTGGTGTTTTTCGTGACCACCCCAGAGTTGCTCAGGCCTCATCTCCATGAATTAATGACTTAATTCAAAAGGGTATAAATTCAAGTCCAGAAGAGAAACTACTTAAATGGGGGTTCCAGACCTTTCTGTCCCCATGAATATTTGTTTCACTCATATTTTAGATCTTGCATCTCTCTCTTCGGCAGTAACGTAATATCCCAGAGGAAGATATCAGCCATCACATTGTGACATATTTTCCATCACTGTGATAATATTTTTGAACCCAACGACTTTAGTGATGGAAAGACACTGGAAATTATCTATGTACCACAGGATGAAGAATATCTCATGTCTAAGTAGAGTAGCCCATTACATCAAACATGGAAACCTTCAGATTTTTAAAAGAAGACTTATTTATTTTTATTTTATGTTTATGAGTGTTTTGCCTGCATGTACGTATGAGTACCATGTGCATGAAACGCTGGTTGAGGACAGAAGAGGACGTTGGAACTCCTGGAGTGAGGGCAGCAAGTGCTCTTAACTGCTGAGCCATCTCTGCAGACATGGCCCTCAGGTCTTTGGTGGAGGATTGCGATTGGTCAAAGCTTAGGGTCCATGCCTTGGGTATTGTGTAAAATGTAATTGAAGATATGGAAGAGCCGGTTTCTCTCTGTGCATTGTTAGGTATTCTTTGTCTTTACACTTATTTTTGGATGTCTTTATGTTAGCTATCTATGGAAATCAGAAATCTTTTTCTCAATCTCCAGAAAAATGAACTTACGTATTATTTCTAGGTGGAAGTCATTACCTAGTGATGCACCGCGTGTCGCAAGTTCTTCAAGACCATGGCCATAATGTGACCAAACTTCTTTACAAACAACACGTACCAGGTATTTCTAAAATAAATTATTACATTAAATCACTTTAGATAGTAAATAATATCTTTTGTATAAAACAGCTTGATAAAAATTCTCCTGTGGATGGTTTTATTGGGAGGTAAATTGTGGTGTGTGCATGTGTGTGTTTGTGCACGTGTGTGTGTATAAGTTTTGTAGATTTCATTAGACTAGGTAGTCCTGGCCTCGTGTGACATACCTCTGTATTTCACTCCCTGTTATAGGTTGACTATGATTGAAGCGGGTGCCCCAAACCCCAATGTGCTGAAACCAGGGTTTCTGATGTAATGGTATTGAACAATTATTGATCTACAATGGGTAGGCCTAGTAAAAGCTTGTCGGGCTATGAAGGTCCTACCAGGTGTGAGTTAGTTCTCAGTGGAGTTGGTGTTTATAAGAAGAATGAACCTGCCCTTCCCTGGCCTCCTTCTTCTCCTCTTTCATGTGACTCCTGTACCTACCATGCATCACACACAGTACCTTCCATGTTTCTATGTAGGCACTTGTCAAAGGCTGTTCACATGGCTCCACCCAATTTTGGGTTGTCAGTCTTTAGAGCTATGAACTAAATCATTTTTAGATTTATTTTTATTTTTAATTATGTATATTTGTGTGCGACTGAGTGTGAATTTCTGCATGTGAGCGCAAGTTCCCAAGGAGGCCAAAAGATGTGGTTGGATCACCTGGACCTGGAGTTAACAGGCGGTTATGACCTACCTGATGTGGGTACTGGGCGCTGAACATGAGTCCTCTGCAAGAGGAGTGCGCACTTTTAACTGTTGGGACAACTCCTTAAAAATTTGAAAATGTCAATTAAAATGAACTAATATCAGATATTTTGTTATGGCGACAAAAATAGATTAAATATCCCATGACTTGCGAGTCACTTATAGTCAAACATTTCATCCATTATTACTAATCATTTTGAGAAATGCTTATGGCAATGTGTCTGAAGTATTACTGAACTGACACATCTGCCATATTTAAGGCGTTAATCATAAAAGGGATAGCTACACTCAGTGCCACAGAAATCGGTTTTCATTTTTAAGGAGACCTAAAATTTAAGAAAAATTTCTAGTGACCTTTATATTTGTGCTCGAAGTTTAGGATGTATGATTGAGATGACCTCAGATTCATGAAGAGTCAGTGGCTCCCCCCGAACTCTGCACAGTGACGTCAGAAGTTCTTATTTAATTTAGTTTAGTTCTTATTTAGTTTAGAGAATCATAACCAAATGGAAAACCGTCAATCTCTAATGACAAATTAAAGCCACAGAAGCCCAGAAAAACTTCAATCTTTTGTTCATTGGATATCTTTCTAAATATTTAATTTGCCTTGACAGTCTGATTTTATTACTGTGGTTCGTGTTTATTCTGTTTTCCTCGTTCCTACAACTTTTGATAGAATGCTCAAAACTATACTCTCTGAACCTTTATCAAGCCAAGCACAAAAAGTCTACAAAATCCTCTCTTTATCTGTGGATCTGATGTCTTGATTCTTAGGTGTAAATGTTGAAATCCTAAAGTTTCTTTTTTTCCTCTTTCTCTCCCTTTCTCTTCTCTTCCCCCTCACCATGCCTCTTATTTGCTCCCCTTCTTGTGTTCTTTTTTTTCTTTTCATTTTTTAAATGATTTTTTTCTGAGGCAGGCCCAGGCTTTCATGGAACTCACCTGTGTAGCCATGGTTGCTCCCTAACTCAGCAAACGTTCCTCTCTTAGCACCTCAGCTTCCAGGATTACAGGCACGAGTAACCCAACTCAGAGGCCCTTTCAACATCCATAAATAAGCCCTGGGGCATTTCAGATGTGATAATGAGTTATTCTTTCTTTTCATTCTACAGAGTTTGAGTGGATGTATTAATGCATAAAGAGCATTACTGGATCCTTTTTACCAATCTCAAGTTGAAATTCTGAATTGGAACATTTAAGCAATGTCACTTTCATTTCATATTAGCCTGAAAAACTACATGACGGACATTTTGAAGAAGTAAAGGCTTTCTAGAGTTCACACATAATTGCAAGTATTTGATAGTTTTGGGAAGGAGGGTTTAAGGACTTGGAGTTATAGTTCTTTTCCTTTCTATAATAAGCTTCCTTAGATTCACAGTAAACTATATATATCCATATCTATATCTATATCTATATCTATATCTATATCTATATCTATATCTATATCTATATCTATATCTATATCCATATCCATATCCATATCCATATCCATATCCATATCCATATCCATATCCATATCCATATCCATATCCATATCTATATCTATATCTATATCTATATCTATATCTATATCTATATCCATATCCATATCTATATCTATATCTATATCCATATCCATATCCATATCTATATCTATATCCATATCTATATCTATATCTATATCCATATCTATATCTATATCCATATCTATATCTATATCCATATCCATATCCATATCTATATCCATATCCATATATATATCTATATCCATATCTATATCCATATCCATATCCATATCCATATCCATATCTATATCTATATCCATATCTATATCTATATCTATATCCATATCCATATCTATATCTATATTTTTGAGAAAGGTCACATGTATCCCAGACTGGCTCAAAATTGCTCTGTAGTAAATAATAACCTTGATTTCCTCCTTCCTCTACTTCCTGATTTCTAGGATTATAAGTGTGTGCCACCAAATCTGGTTTTGTGTGATGCTTGGGATTAAATGTAGAACTTTGTGTACACTAAAAAGTTGCTGTAGCAACCTAGCAATATACCAATTCCTGTGTACCTCACTTTTAACTAGCCATATATTTCAAGCTAAATGCCCTCTTTTTTTGGTGGGACAAATCCAGTGCCATCAATAATCCTCAATGATTTGCTATAAATATTCAGACCAGGACTTATTTGCACAATTGTTCTGGCTGCCCAGACAACCTTTCTCCTTTCTAGGAGTCTGGTTCTTCTTTGCAGATATGATGGAATCTTTGACTTAATGTTCAGTTTCAGATTAGAATCCAGGCCTTTCTTTCTCCGTCAGCATTGTTCACTTTAATCCAGAAAAGCAAGGTTTGTAACAGTTTCATTCACTATGTAAGGTGACGTTGGTTCAATATTGCTGAGTTTATAGAAGTTAAAATATACTTTTATCCTTAAATATCAGAATTCTTAAATAGACAAGTACATACACACGGGAGTGGGGGGATGAATCACAGGATTCACAATCACAATGTGAAATATTTCAAGCCAATAGAAACTTTACTGTATTGAAAATATCAACAGTTGAATCAAGATTAAGGGCATAGAGAGGGGCCATATGTGCCCTCTGGATATCACTCCACTTCACTATTTCTGTAGACTGTTGCTGATCATTGCTGGAGGGCTTGGCACGTTTGGATTGATCTGTTTCTAGGAAATCTCCAACCCCAGAATTTGTCTCACATGGCACCCTGTTCTCTCATTCATCACTCTGTCCTTGGTGTGCTCTTTTATAAATTCCAGCCAGCTGTCTTGTCCTTCCTAAAATCTGAATTCAATCCTCTCACTCGAGAAGAATGCCTGGCCAGATTTGGATACTTCTTTCATGATCTGAATTCTGAAAACTAGTACTGAGCATCCTGCACTTCTTAATAAATAATGTGGGAAGAACATTTTCTTCCCAGATAGTGTTTCTGGCTATGTTTTTTTAGTCATTTAAAATACAAAACAGATCTGTGTATTACTTCCTTTGGGTCACATTTTACTTTGGAAAGCATTTTATTGGGTTATTACTGACAAACTCACCATAATTAAAATAAATTATTGTGTATATGAATTTCTATATCTATATTCATATATCTGAACACAATAAAAATTTATCATCACAGAAGATTTCTCCTCCCTAGCTCTTCATAATTTTTGCTGTTGGCCATCTTACTTCCCAATAGCCATTGGTGGTTAATACATAATTTTACTACGTTAGTTTGTATCTTCCAGATTTTATATACATGGGATCACAAATTAGATATTCTTTTATTGTATTGTTTTAAACAAAAGTTATTATGTTAAGATTCATTCATAATGTTTGTGAATAATTTATTATATTTCTAAGTCATATTCTACTGTGTGCATTGTCACAATTAAGTTACTTAGTTCTCTATTGATAAGAGTTGAGGATATTTATAGTTTTGGGTGGTTACAAACGACTTGCTGTGAATGTTCTGTACATACGCAAGCACACACACATACATCTCTGTGTAAAACTATTTTCTCCATTTTGGTAGCTAGAAGTGCAGTACCTGCAAGTTTTTATTACAATTATTACAGTTCATTTACGTGCACAATGCATTGTGATCACACTCACTCCTCTACCCTCTCTAATCCCCCTCATCTACCTGCACTGCGTTTTACCAGGGCGGCCACTTAAGTGAGCCTGAGTGTGGAGCTACCCACTGGAGTTTGGGAGGTTCACGAGTGGCCAAAACACTGATGACACTGACTCTCCCTCTCTCAGCATCCATGGTCAGTCAGCAGTAGTTCTCCAAGAATGGCAGGTTGCACGAGTCGTTCCTCAGCCTGCCTGGAAGTCAGGTTCAGTGTAGGCAACCATAGCGACTGTGAGGTTGTGATTGCACAGCCATGGCATGTTCAGAAGGTAGTGTTTTATGACCCTTCTCCCCACCATCCAGCTCTTATCTTCTCTCCATCCCCTCTTCTGCTGTGATCTCTGAGTCCCAGATAGTGTTTTATAGGGAGTAAGAACAAAGGCAATACATCAGTTTGGAATTTAGTCTGTCCCTTTGGTTATGTGATACTACTTTCCTTCATTATCCCCACTCCCTGTTTGTGTATCAGCAGCAGGGGAGTGCTTCTCAAGCCCCAAACCAGTGAGTTTTGTTTTCCATCTCGACAGCCAGTTTAGATGACATCTTTATTTAAATTAAGTCAGAACAACAACAACACAACCACCAGAGTTAGAAACATGGTCCAAGAATGGAGTCTTGCAAGAAGAACTCCGAGTGCTTACGAGAAATCTCTAGCAGCGTGATTTCATGCTCCTCCCAGGTACAGTGGATGGGGAAGAGTTTACGTCATCTTACTCATCACAACTAGCTAATGTTATTTGTTTGTATGCCTCTATGGAAAAAATAATATATATATATATATTTTTTTTTGTCACGTGCAACTTGTCCTTGTGACTGTACACTTTACTCTGGCAACTCTTTTTAACTCTCAGAGTATGAATTGTCTGAAGCTTTGAATAAAATTGTCTATTGTGTGTCCTCTTCATTTGTCAGCTCCATTCTCCCAGGTCCCACAGCTAGTAAACACACAAGCAGTGCGCAAGTGTTGACATGCTTCTGAAAAGTACATGCAGGTTCATCTGCAGAATAAAGCACCACTGTGCTCTTATAACGTGGACTGTGTGGCGCCCTTGTTATTATCATGCCAGCAGTTGCTGTAATATCCTGTCAGACATCTTTTCCTATAGATTTAACAATAGTTCAAACTGGGTTTTTAAATGGAGATAGGGTGGGCTAACCATCTTGTGTTTAAACAGATCCTTTCTAGTAGATTCTAATCATTTAAGGCTTGGTTTTGTTCCATTTTTGGATAGCACTGTTAAATATTCCATAATGGAAGATCCAATAACACTCTTGTTTTTGTCAAAGAGACTCTAAGTGCTAAGAACTTTAGTTTAGTACTTGTCAAATGCTAAAATCAAGCCCATTTTGGCAGGGTTCAGGAAATCAGTTATCCTTAAGACTATGAGTAATTAGTCTCTTTGGTTAAGATGGATCATTGTTTTTTTTTTGTTTTTCTTCTAGTTTTACAGTTGGTGACTTTTTTAAGAGCAGAGAAGGTACTACTTAACTGTAGTGAGACCTGTAACCTTCGCTCTAATATGCCTTAATGCCATTAATGTTTCTACTGGTGAAACTCCTCCGTTGGTAATGCTGATTTAGAGATACAAAAGGTAACCAAAGCCTTTTGTAGTCTTCTCTAAAAGTAATTTTGTGCACGTCCTTGTACAACACTTGACCTATACCCAGTTCCCTCTTTTGGTTGTTGCTTGGCTTCATTGGGGATGACAGGTATCTTTCTAAGCTGCTCATATTTACAACTCTCCCCAGAGAGACCTCACCAGCATCATCAAAGAGAAGGGCCTCATAGCCATTTTGAGAGTGTTGCAGTGATGATGTGGGAATTTTTCCAGTCAACATCTTTAATAGCATTTTTTTCAGCTGCAGACATGGAGTCAGTAGGACCAGAAATGGCATTTTTCAGGATCCCGTGTGATTGTTGTCTGTGTTGTGTGGGCATAAGCATTCAGTTGGGTCTGCCACTGCTTTTTACTATGAGCAACCACTGCCTGGCACAGTAAAGTCCTTCCATGGAGGAGAGCCAGCCACAGTGTGTGCTGGAATCTACAATCATGACTTAGTCTTAGACACCAAGACAGGGTTGTGCTGAGTCACATGGTCCAGAAACAAATAAAGGAAGGTCCCAATTCTACAGTCTGTCTTCAAATAAAAATTGCTGAAATTGTCCAGTGAGGCTCATGTCAGGATTCTAGTTTTATCCTGGCTCTCTTTATTTGAATTCTCATCAATACCAAGAGAAGATGGTTGAGATTTTTCTCTGTAAAATGGGAGATATAGCTTGAAAATGTCAGGAATCAAATATCAAAGGTGGAACCAGGCTGATCATTATACATGAGCAATAAGGGAAGTGCCGCGTTGACTAGGTGAGGCTAGAGCGACTTTTATTTCTTTCATACTTTCTTTCTTTTGCTTTTGACTTAACACTCTGTCTGAAGGTAGAACCTTCTGATTATATGAAACAAGCAAACAAACAAAAGGCTAAACTTCTTTGTTCTGGCACCTACTTATAATCCATAGTGGTTGGAAGGCTCAAGAAGCAGATTTCTGAGGTGAAAGACAAATGGGGCTACAGAGCATGACTCTACCGCAAACAGACAAACAAACAACCCCCAGACATGAAATGAACAGCAACAGAAGGACAAACAAGCAAAACAGCAATTCACATATTTCATTTTAATTTTTTTTTTATGTGAACAACAGAAACTCTGCAATGAAATTAACTTGTAGTTACCTGTAAACCCTAACTCACTGTGGTGACAATGCCAGTGACTTATTTTAGATTCTTTTCCTTTGTGTTTTCTTGCCTGTAAAGTGAAAAGTAATAGCTGTGGATTTAAATGAAAGCTGTTGCTAGAATTTTTCCTTACTGTAGACGGTATAAAAATTCTTGAATTACTGTAAAGTCTCAATAGATTATCAGATTACAGAATGGAATGGATTAAAAGAAGAATAAAACCACTGGAAAACAAAATCAAATTTCCACAAAGATGTGAAATTAATTAAATTAATTATTTTGGTCACTATAATAATGTGTGGTATATTGTGATAAATTTAACTTTTATGTGATTGGTGTTTTTTTTTTTTTTTTTAGCTTTAAATGAGGAGAAAGTATCATACCAGGTTATAAATTGGCGTCTACCTGAAGATGAGCAAAAGAAATTTGAAAGTGGTATGAATCTCCTTATGGAAGAATTTTCTAGTGGCAGGTAACTTGTTTCACTTCTTCGAACCAAACTATTACTCATCGAGTCTTACAGATAGGAAGATAACGGACGCGTGATTCTTTGAGTGGGTTTAAGAGAAATGATGACGGGGTGAACTGATGGATGTAGGGACGGATTGTGCTCGAGCGGTGCATGGTAGATGAGAAACAGCTGGAAAAATGATGGGATGGAACAAACCTCTGGAAAGTGGAGGTTGTGCTTTTTAGGCCTTCTTCCCTGCCTGTCATCTGTGCGTCTTGTCCCAGTGAAGCCAGTGCAGTCGCTCCAACTTCTCTGTTCAGGGAAAGCGGAGCCACCCTCCTCCCTGGACCTTGTCAACTCCTTACTTAAATTCACCAATGGAGGACACTTCCTCACACACAGATGTTTCATGCTCTGGTTCTTTCCTATTGAAATCATGTAAAAGCTGTCTTTCCCCACTATCATTGAAAGTAATATTTTTCACATAATATATCCCTATTACAGTTTCTCCTCCCTCTACTTCTCCCAGTTCCTCTGCACCTCTCCTCCCATCTGGGACCGCCCCTTCTCTGTCTCTCATTAGAAAACAAAGAGGCTTCTAAGGGATGATAATAAAATATAATACAATAAAATAGAATGAGATAGAACATCAGAGTTGGACAAAACAAACAAACCCAGAGAAGGCACAAGAATCAGACACCCACCTGTTTGCACACTCAGAGGTCTCATAAAACACTAACCTGGAAGCCATAATATATATGTAGAGGACTGGGTACAGACCATGCAGGCCCTGTGCGTAGTGCTCAGTCTCTGTGGGTTCTCATGAGCTTTGCCCATGTTGATTTAGAGGGTCTTGTTTGCTTGGTGTCCTCCATCCCCTCTGGCTCTTGCATGGTTTCTACCTCCCCTCTTCAGGTTCCTTGAGCCCTGAAGGGTTGGGGGGATTTGATGGAAACATCCTATTTAGGTCTGAGTATTCCAAGGTCTCTCACTCTTTGCAGAATGTCTGGCTGTGGGTCTCCATATTTGTTCCCATTTGCTCTAGGAGGAAACTTCTTTGATGATGACCGAGCAAGGCACTGATCGATGAGCATAGTAGAACATCATTTGAAGTTATTTTATTGCTACTTTTTAAAAATTGTGTTTTTAGACCAGTAGTATTTGGTGTTTATCCTTGGTCTCTTGGCTATCTAGTCTCAGGTTCTTGGTAACTCAAGCAGTGTCAGGTATGGGTTTATCTCACAGGGCTTAAGTCATTTAAGTCAGTTATTTGTTGATTATTCCCACAAGCTTTGTGCCACCATTGCCCTAGCATATCTTGTAGACAGGACACCATTGTAGATCAAAGGTTTCGTAGCCAGCTTGGTGTTTACATTTCTCTTTTGGTAGCATAGGGAGTATGTTCCTGTATCAGAGATGCTAGAACCTAGGTTTTATGTAGGGAAGAGTTCAATTTCTCCATTTTCAATGCAAGTGTTGTCTTCAACAATAGAGCCTCGCTGTCAGTTTGTGGAGAGCAACATATGGTTTTGGTAACTACTCAGGTTGTTGGGGATTCCCTTCGGACCCCTTTGGCCAACAACTCAAATAAATGTAACCCAGTCCTGATACTAGAAGCTTATTTGATGACAAGAGATGGCCAGTTGGGACTCTGTTCCTCAAATTATTTGGTGATTTTGCTTAGATTGCCTTCATATATATGTATAGATTTTAGGAAGCTCCTACTGTGTTAGGCTATCATATTACCCTTCAAATAGCCCTTAATTTTAGCTGTATCTCCCTGTGTTACCTCCCTCACGACTCTCTCCCCTTCCCACTTGATCTTCTCCGTCCAGCCCCGCTTCCATCCAGTCATCTATTTTTATTTTCCTTTCTTAATGAGAGCTACTTGTACCCACTTGTCCCTTACTCTATCTAACCTGCGTGGTTCTATAGATTGTAGCTTGGCTATCACTGGCTTAACAGCTAATGTCCATAAATAAGTTTAAAAGCTTTCAATGGCCAGGTGATATAGAGGAGGCTTTTAGTCTTTGATCGGTACAAAAAGAACATCCTTTGTCTTCCACATGAATGATAGGTACAGATGTGTCGTGCAGTAATCCCCTCACTCTCTTCTCTGTTATTGAAAATTCTACTTAACAGTCAAGGTGGTGCTCACAGCTGGTTCTTTTCAGAAAGGTTTCTCATGCACAGAAGCTTAAAGACCATGTTTCTTTTGTCATATATTTGAAAGAAGAAGTCAACTTGCACCTTAGTCTACCTGAGTTGTTAATTATACACATTTAAAACATATATATTGTGTCTTCTTTCCAAGCTTGAATTCTTGAAGAGTGGTTCAAATTACGGGTGAAATTCAGTTAAGTTGCTGGGAACAAAAACTAATCTTGCACATATTACATTTATTTGGCAATTATTACACAAAATATTTCAAAAAATAAAATGTAGGCAATAATTTTAGAGAATTATGCCTTGTATTAATCTACTTTCCATTGTTATAACAGAATAACTAAATTTAGATGACTTTATAATGAAAAGAAGCTTATTCAGGTCATACGTGTGTAAGTTCAAGCTCAAGGCATCAACAGTAGTTAGCTTGAGTGAAGACATCATGAGAGACGGCACCGTAATGGTTAAGGCATGTGTGACTAGAAGAGTCCAGAGAAGAGGAAGAACAGTTCTAATTTCTATAGTGCCTCCCACAGGAGTTAACCCAAAGTTAATGAGGACTACTTAAACCACCAATAGGAGAAGGGCTTCTAATAGACTCCTACTGAGGTGTCCTCTTATAGGTACTATTACCTCTACACAGCCATATTGAGCACCAAAGCTCTGACAGAAGAACTTCTGAAGACCAACCATAGCTGTCGTGACTGGAAGTTGAGTCTAAAAGTAAGCAAAGATATGAGTGCCTCGGGGCTCTTATCTGGTGGATCTTTAGATGTAGGATGGTGCACTGGTGCCTCTTGTTGTGTGTCTGGTAAACATAGACGTGAAAGAGTCCTTGGAAAAGGGCTGTAGGAAAGAGTCATCAGTAGGATAGCTAAGGCTAAGCACAATCTTCAGTAAAAGTGTGAGACAGTAAGAGTTATAAATTCTAGTTACAAGCTTCCAATTACACTTTCTTTTTTCCATTGATATTTTTAGCCAGCATACAAAGTAATAGGTTTTTGCTATGGCTTTCAGAACACCTTTGTATCATTATTCTTTGTTATACTTTGCCCCTTCCTCAACAGCACTCTTCCAAAACATCTGCATCTCTCTTGATATCTTTTTTTTTTTCAGGTGCTCTCATGGCCTCCTTTCTAATTTTACTACTTAAAAAAGAAAATACACACACAAACACACACACACACACACACACACACACACACACACACAATTAAATTTAGGTTTCATTAGACAATAATATTTCAGTAAGTTTATATTTTTGTTTTTCTAATTGCTTAAGTTCTAAGTAGAACGTTGAAACATGTTCAGCCTAGTTCCAATATTATCATTGGAAAGTTCTATCTGGAAAACATCCAAGCCAAGATACATAGGATTAAAAGAAGTGACCTTTTCATTGAAGATTATAGAAGCAGTAATAATGCCACTTACACTGATTGGCAGTACCGTTACTCAAAAACTCATTATATAATGTGTTAAACAGGATTATAACCTGATCTTGGAGACTGATGTTCTGAGATCTACTGTAATCAGTGATGCCTTCCAAGACAGAAGAAATCAAACTCACATTGATGATAAATGGGAATTAGATCCTTAGAGGAAATGTGATGGAAGTGAAAATATGTTGGGAAGCAGAAATATCTATACCAGAATGATTACAGCAAAGATGTTTGTTGAACTCTCTCTCTCTCTCTCTCTCTCTCTCTCTCTCTCTTTCTCTCTGCCTGTCTCTCTCGCTCTCCCTTCCAATAAGCAAAGATTATTAAGGAGTAAACAAATAGCTCCCTGTATGAGGAAAAAAGACTAAGAAATTAATTTCTATGGCTCTATTTTGTTTTTAATTAAAAATACTTTATTTTATGAGAAGCAATATAGTTTACATATTAAGTAACAGCATAATATAATGATTTGTTTAGCTTTTAACAGAAGAAAAAAAAATTCAGGCTACAAAGCCTCTTCTCAGAAAGCATACTAAAATTATTTTTTTCTAAGTGAGTCAGGGTTTTATTAAGCCTGGCCTGCTGGCCTCAGTCACAAGTCTAAGATTGGCCTTGAACTCCTGATCCTCCTGTCTCCATTTCCAGAGTGTTGGAATTATAGGCTTGGGTTTGTATAGTTGTAGAACATTTTCATGTAGCATAACATTTTTTTTCAAATAGTGTGAAACAGCTCTACAAAATATTTGTTATTTTTATTTTTTACAGGTTTGAACATCATGAGATAGTAAGGGCATATGAACGCCTTGGAGACTTATGCAGCCACTTATTAGGCAGAAGTGACATCATTGACTTCTTAAGGAATGAGAACTTTGACCTAGTAATTTTTGATGCAGTCGATTTCTGTTGTTTCCTGATTTGTGAAAAGCTTGGGAAACCATTTGTACCCTTTCTTCCCATACTATTTAACTCTATATACTTTGTGCTACCAAATCCCTTGTCTTACGTTCCAGTACTCGGTTCCAGTCTGACTGATCAAATGAACTTCTGGGCCCGAGTGAAGAACTTTCTGATGTTCTTTGATTTCTCCATGAAGCAAAGAAAAATACTTTCTCAATATGACCGAGCCATCCAGAAGCACTTTGCAGAAGGCTCTCAGCCAGTTCTGTCTGATCTTCTACTAAAAGCAGAGCTGTGGTTTATGAACTCTGACTTTGCCTTAGAGTTTGCTCGTCCCCTGTTTCCCAACACTGTCTACCTGGGCGGCTTAATGAACAAACCTGCTAAACCAGTACCACAAGTGAGTGGATCCTTAGCCCTCAGTTTGTACTTTCTTCCAAAGCTCTCAGTGCTCAGGGTTGGGAGAGCTGCTTGGCAGGGATGTGCTGAAGGGAAGTACAATCAGGCAAGGGAGGCACTCTGAGCCTTCACTTTTAGAGCTATGACAGTCAGTGTTAGGATGTTCCATGCTAAGGTTGAGGGCCTGCTTCTATGGTACAAAGTGTGAGTTTCTCTTCTTTTCTCTCTCCTGTCTTTGGTGGAGTTACTCCTTTGGTTAGTACTGATATTTCCAATTGAATTTTGTGTACACACACACACACACACACACACACACACACACACACACAAACACACACACAATAAATACAGTGAAAGTCTACACACTTAGTATTTGTTAAGGAGGCAGGTTCTTTATAATGAAACAGACAACACTTTCAAAAGGCATGTACCTAGACAGAATTTAACAAGAGTGACAGCAAGAACTGCATCTGTTATCTTGAGCCCTCAGCCTGTTAAGCCCTTGCTACTTCGTAGAACTATTGTAAACCATCAGTGCGGCCACATAGTTTGCATGTCCAATGTAGGCTCAGGATCACTATCACTGGAAATTTAAAAGTACAGAGAGCTAAAGGTACTTGATTGCTTATTACCTGTCACTGTGGGGTTATCATTTTGTAGACATTGTCTTCTATAATTTCCTGTTCCATGCTGGGAGGAATGATCGATCATCTTTGTTTTTAGCCAGTGGTGGTCAAGATGATGAGTTGATGAAGGTGATGTTCCTTCTGCTTTTCAACTCCAAGCAGAGAGGGCATACACTTCTTCTGAGTATATTGGATACCAGAGTGCCTACCCTTCCTTGCACTAACTGAGAAGAAGGGTTTGGAGAATGGTCAGTGAGTGGACCACTTTACATTGCCAGAAGGAAGTTTCAGATATAGGCTTTGTATATAATCTCTTGAAAACCCAAGTTGGGGAGTAGGGGTGCAGTATATAGATGTGGAAGTGCGACAACTGTCATCTGAATTCCCTGACCAGCTCTCCAAGTAGTAGAAGATTCATTTATACTTTAAAATCTAGATGTGATTAACAGAGACCCCACCTTCTAAAAGGATGGATCAGATATTGTCACACAGAGAGTGAAGGAATGTTAAAGAGAGGCACAGGAAGGAATGTTTTGAAATAATACCTGACAAAATAGTAACAAATCAATTCTGTAGCATGTTTGACCACTTGGTTCCTTAAGAATTTTGTGAGAAGCAAAACAGATCATGGGTGGTTGTTAATATCAGGAAAAATAGACTTCATGTCAAACTTTCACAGAAGGTAAAAAAATGTGTATAATTATTTGAAATTTTGAGTTTATCAAACTTTAAAACTATATTATTATTTAAAATACATGAAACAGCTAATTCACATAGAAGATATAAGAAATAGGCACCAAATCAGAAATTTAAACATATGATGAAAAATGTAAGGTATTTAAGGAAGAAACAGATAGTAACTTAAGACTTCATTTCTACAATTTTAGAATGAGAAGACTATCCGTACAAATTATCATCTTGAATAACACCATAAGTAACCTAGAACTATTAGAAATATGCATTCTTTAAATTTAATTTTTAAGTAGTTTTTTCTTGTGTATGTATATGTCTGGGTGTTCGGCCTACATGTATGTCTGTGCACTATATGTGTGTCTGGGCCCAGAAGAAATGAGAAGAGGGCTTCAGTTTCCTTGGAGCTAGAGTTACAGAGGGCTATGACCTTCTATGTGGGTGCTGGCAACTGAACTTTGGTCCTCTTGAAGAAGAGCCAGTTCCTTTAGCTCCTGCCGCAAACATTCTTTCCAATAAGAGCAGAACACATATTGTTCTCTAATGCCCAAAACAAATTCCTTGGTTCATGTGCTAGACCATACACAGAAAAACAACCCCAGTAAATTTCAAAATATTGAACTAATGAAAACTCTCTTGTCAGAGTGGGATGAGAAAGAAATCAACAATATATAAAAATAGACAACATACTCTAAAACAACCAATGAGACCAAAGGAAAAATCAAGAGGAATATTTGAAAATGCTATATATTAAGGAAAAGGAGACAAAACACGATGGAATGATGGAGTGCAATAGCAAGACTTAGGATATAATTTGTAGCTGTTACTATCTCCATTAGTACAGACAAGTTATTTGAAATTGATAACCTAACCTTTCAATATCAGGAAATAGATAATGAAGAGAGAGCTAAACAGGGTGCTACCAGAAAGAAGAGGCCTAAAAAAATCAAAAGTATAGATGATTGAAGTAATGAATAGAAAAACAATAGAATCAATGAGCAGTATCCCGGCAAACCATCAGGTAGAGTTATTGAGAAAATCAGAAAGAATAATCAAGTAATTAAATTCTGAAGTGAAAAGCCACCCCAATTTTTCTGTACATATTTGAGTCAGTTCTACAGGAAATAATACTTCTACACTCATTCTATGGAGCTATCATTACTCTGTAACCAAAGCTAGAAAACTAAACCAGGGGAGAAGAAATCATAGAGCAAAGTAAGTGAATGAATTTTGTATAGTATATTTCTAACATGAATATAAAATAATACAATTGATGTTAAAAGCAGTTTGGAGAGGCCTCAAGTTACTAAACATAGAATTGCCTTTAACAATTAGTTTACTCCTGAGCTTATACTTTAAGCAATAGAAATCAGTGATTCAAATAAAATCTTGGGTATGTATTTCTTTGGAAGAGCGATTCATAAGAGCCCAGCGGTGAAGAGAAGACTTCTGATAAATGCAGTAATCATGAACTCAGTACCCAGGACACACCTGTACAGGGACTATGAAAGGAGTTTTATCACATAGAACACAAGCAAGTAAGGCATGGGTTTATTTAATACCTGGCCCGGTTTCGTGTCACAGAGGCCTAGACTTTTACAAACCACTTCTTTTGTCTTCTTTCCTTTATGTTTCTTCTAGGACTTGGAGAATTTCATCAGCAAGTTTGGAGACTCAGGTTTTGTCCTTGTGTCTCTGGGCACTGTAGCAAGCATGTATCAGACCAAGGAATTTATTAAGGAGATGAACAGTGCCTTTGCTCAACTCCCGCAAGGGGTGCTATGGACATGTAAGGATTCTAAATGGCCCAAAGATGTCAGATTGGCTCCAAATGTCAAAATCATGGATTGGCTTCCCCAGAATGACCTTTTGGGTAAGTACCTCCTAGATCTGTTGCTTTATTTCCATTAATATGGTTTTGGGACTTCTTAGATATCGCATGTCTGGGGGCTTGGACTGGCATAAGAAAAGGCTATTGGTAGGCAAAGATATATCTCCAGCAGGCAGGCAAAGCATCTATTGTTCTTAGAGAAATCAGGATGAGCTCTACACTGGCCACAGTAGCAAATCCCTTATCCTTTCCAACTCAGACACATCTCAGTTCCCTAAGTAAATACAATCAGTTATGTAGCCTTGATTTAACAGTATCTGACATTGAACAGAATCACTCCAACACAACCTTGGGTTTTAGGTCCTAGATGGTTTTGGGTTGAAGTAAGGCATCTCTCTGCAGAAAGAAGGCTGAATATCATATCTTGGAACATATTGCAAACATCAAAAGCAAAATCAATACACCTATTCTCTCCAGCACGTTGGTATTTCTTGGGTCTGCTCCTCTAAGTGGTATCTGAGACTTTCGTAGTGACACATTGGACTACCTTTCTCTTTTGCAACAGCTCACCCTAGCATTCGCCTCTTTGTCACCCATGGGGGATTTAATAGTGTAATGGAGGCCATCCAGCATGGAGTACCCATGGTGGGGATTCCCTTCTTTGGAGACCAACACGAAAACATGGTCCGAGTAGAAGCAAAGAAAATTGGTGTTTCTGTTCAGCTACAGACACTCAAGGCAGAGACATTTGCACTTACAATGAAAGCAGTCATAGAAGACAAGAGGTATGCAGCTCTCTGGGGTTGTGGTCCCTTAGGTGGAATGCAGGCCTAACACTAAGGGATCTGTATAGTCTGTTTTCCAATGAAACCAGGATTTTGTGGGATATGTTATAACACACGTGTGATACTTGAAGCTCCTGCTTTTCATTTACTATTAATCCTAATTTTAGGTGAGGTGCTGAGAATATGTTCCTACCTTATGCACTATGATGATTTCTTATATACTCATTATCTTTCTGACCTCTTATACTGTGAGTACCTATAGTAGAATTCCGACTGAAGCAGGAGAGGACATTTGCATGTCTATAATGCCGCTGATCTCCCTGACTCCTCAAGCACTGTTTTCTCTTTGACACTTCGAAAGGTCTGCAATATCCCCGTCGTGTGTGTCTTTACTGACTGTCCCACGCTAGTGCAATGTGCATCAGTTCCCACTATGTTTCTAGGACCCGGGACAGGACTATTATTAAAGGAGGTTTTCATGAATATGGCACAAGTAGGGTAGGAACAGGGGCTTGGAGACCCACGTAGCCTTTGACCATCCAGCACAGTGTGTTCACAACCAAACAGGACTGAATACTCAGGTTTCAAGGTCCTGATCACATAATCAGATACATATCCTGTCGCATGTGCTCACATGTATTTAATGTGAGCATTATGTCAGCACTAGAGGGGTAGAAGTTAGTCCTTAAACAATGATTTTTAAATGATTTTTTTACTTCAAAATTTAGTTATCATTATTTTATGTAGATTCTTTTCTTTGAATTGAACTTTTAAGAATGATACTTGTATCTATTCTTGAAAATTTCATGATTATATATTGTATTTTGATCAAATACACTTTTACTTTTCCCAGGACTCCCTCAAACAGCTTCCTTCCAACTTTCTTTATTCTTTTAAAATGTTTATTTATTCATTTATTTACACATTGGATACAATTATCCGCACGTGTATGGGTGTGGGGGTCATCTACTATGTCGTGGGAATTTTCCGACTGGACTTGAGTAGACGATGCCAAGGGCGTGCCAACAGATTTTGTTTGGAGCTGACCTATGAGCACGCACTAGAAGTGTGTGTGTGTGTGTGTGTGTGTGTGTGTGTGTGTGTGTGTGTGTGTGTGTTTGTGATGGAAGGTCTAAGTACACTGGCACAAACATTGGTTACAGCCTCTCCTTGTCTGTGTCTATAGGTACAAGTCCGCAGCAATGACTGCCAGGGCCATCAGGCGCTCCCACCCGTTGACCCCCGTCCAGCGGCTTGTGGGATGGATAGACCACATCTTGCAGACAGGAGGAGGAGCACACCTCAAGCCTTATGTGTTTCAGCAGCCGTGGCATGAGCAATACCTGCTGGACGTCATCCTCCTTCTGTTAGGGCTCACCGTGGGTTCCCTGTGGCTTTGTGGGAAGATTCTTGGTATTGTGGCCAGGAATCTGAGTGGCGCTAGGAAGATGAAGCAGACATAATGCTGGAATGCTGGGTCTGGGCTTCAGGTGGGGTGGGAAGTCTGTGGTTCCTCAGAGGCCTTCCACATCTCGGCACAGAGCACCTCTAATGTCCTCTCTGTCCTCTCTTTCTGGTGATGGCCCTGAGTTGGTATCTTGCTATTTTCTGTCCTTTTGCTCCTTGGTTTCCCCTATAACCTTCACCTCCTTACTTAGATACAAACCTTCCTCACTCATATATTCCCCCACCCCCACTCCATTATCCTAAGCACACTGCTTCAACAGGCTTGTCTTCCCCATGGCTTCTCAGGCTCTGACTCCCTTTATTAATTCTATCATTAGAGATAAAAACCACACATTTAGCAAATTATGTTCTCTTGTTCCTTTTATCTTTCCTGGAATCTATGAGGGTGACCCTAGTGAGAATTCCTAGTGGAGAGGATTCAGAGCCTGAACCGTCTGTCTTCTGTAACCAGGCGGGGCTTTCAGTGGTGAGACGGGGTCTTTGACCTTCAATCTGTCCAGTCTACAGGATGTGCTGGGGATATGGTGGCTAAGAGCTTATGGGAGTGGCCAACCAATGACTGGTCTAGCTTGGTGTCCACACCAGGAGATATAGCCCATGTTCCATAATGCCTAGATGGCCAGAAATTCGAGGCTGAATGATCCAGGAATTTGGGGTGAAACCAACAGGACTGGGCAAAAAAGAAAAAGAAAAAATCAATGAAGACAATTCTAAGATATTCTGCTATGCTCATAGATTGGGACCTAGACCAATAGTCATCAGCTAGACTTCCTCTAGTACCTGATGACAGCAGATGTAGAGACCCACAGCCAAACATTAGGTGGAGAGAGAGAGTCCAAACTGGAGATCTCTATTTGGTCCCTCTCTTTGGAATTTGGGGAACGTCAAAGAAGAAGGGGAAGAAGGGATTATAGGAGCCAGACAGGTCAAGGCCACCAGGAGAATATGGAGCACAGGGTCAACTGAGCAGGATTCATAAGGGTCACAGGGACTGAAGCAGCAATCATGCAGCCTACATGAGTCTAGACCAGGTCCTTTGCATATATGTTATGGTTATTAGCTTAGTGTTTTCGTGGGACTCCTAACAATGAGTGTGGGGTGTCTTTGACTCTTTTGCCTTTTCTTGGGACCCTTTTCCTCCTGCCGTGAAGGTTTGTGCCTAGTCATATTGTATCTTGTTGTGCTGTGTTCTCTGTTGTGTTATGTTCTTCTTCTTGTGCAGTTGATCTCTCTGAGAGGCCTACTCTTTTCTAAGGGAAAACAGTGGGGAAGTGGATGTAGGGGAGAGGCAAGGTGGGGGAAGACTGGGAGGAGAGGAGAGAGGGGAAGCCAAGGTTGGGATGTATTGTATAAAATGCAAGAACATTTTACTTAAGTAAGTAACTGCAAAATGAAAAAAAATACAATCAATTTTTACTTGGTAAAAATCAGGATAAAAATCACATGCAATTGAAATATTGGGAGAAAATACTTTTGATATGTTCCTGATATGAAAGGTTAACTTTCAAATGTCTAAGTAATTAAAAAAGAAACTGTTGTCTAGCCATTCATTTGAGCAACGTGCATGTGTCAAGGAGAATAAGCCGGATCATCACAGGTAGATGCAAAATGAAGTTCAGCAGTGTTGACTAAAATAGGAGAAAATGAAGCAATAGGCATCCTTCACGTCTTCAAAGATGCTAGGGGTTGAGTTGCAATGAACAACGTACATCGTGTTTCATAAACACACATTTATCGTTGAAAACAAGTATAAACCAGAATGTTCCACAATGGCTCCTGTACACTGTGTGGACGACACAGTGTGAAGAAGCGTCACGTGTCACAGTTCACGTCACGTGCAGCATCACGCTTTGCACAACATTTTGTGTGCCAACATTTTATGCACAAAACTTTAAAAAGGGACAAAATAGGTGAAACCATAAAATCAAATGCGCACCGAAATGAGCGCACTTCATCTACTCGCCAGGGTTTTTATTACTATGGAGAGCATGAAAAGCTAATGCAACTCATTAATAAGAAAATTTTGAATGTTAAGTTCCCAGTTTAAAAAACAAATGCAAATGATCTTGTAATTTACTGTGTGTGTTTCATAGTTGTGTGGATGAATGTTTGAGAATCCACCATCGGTGACTAGGATTAAGCAAATAAGTAAATAATTTGATGACACCAAGTGCTGGATCCCTTACTTTTCAAAGAAAGAGTCAGAAATGGCAAAATAAGAGGAAGTGGGAGTATATTTCAATTTAAAGTATGACTAAGAATTCACAATTTGATGTGATAAGGGTAAACATGCTCTTCCAGAGAGCTATGTGGGATTTTATAACCCTCTTTATACCTGTACGATTCCTAGCACATTTAGTGGCCGTGATCTGATCTCCAAATACTTTTTCCCATGGAAAGGATTCGTAATTCCTTGCAAATGTATGACTGAGGATTGTCATGGCACCGCAGCAAGAAGGGAAATTCTCCAAAAAGATAATTCTGAATTAATAGCACATAAAATATTGGTAGTGGTACATTCTATTACTCTGAAAGTAAAATGACATGTTGTTAAGCCAGTAAGATACTCCAGTGGGTAAAAACATTTGCTTCACAGCCCTGAAGACCCAATTTTAGTCACCAAACTCTACGTCAGTTGAAGAGAAAATCATAGCCATAAAGTTGTCCTCTCAGTCCTACACATATTCTGTGGCACCGACACACCCAGGCACACAGAACATGCAATTAAAAAATAATTAAACTGATAACGAATAAGCCTACATATAGGTTTATTCATATATATATATATATGGCCATGTAGTGACATCTTATCCCAAACAAACAAACGAAGGCAAAGCTCTTGGTAACAAAATAGATTGTTGTAAGTGTATGGAAAAGGGAGTTAGAAATTATTTTGCAACCTTTCTCTCACACCCTCAACAACGTTTTATTGCTTTCTACTTCCTAATGATAACCATTTTAACTGGTGTGAAATGAAGTCTCAATGTGGCTCTAATTTGAAGTTCTCTAATAACTAAGAATACTATACAATCAGCTCAGATATTTGTTAACAGATTAATGGATAAAGAAAATGTGGTATATACTCACAATAGAGTATAATTCAGCCGTGAAGAATAATGGAATTATATCATTACATATCTATTTTAGTGGCTACAACTGGTGAACCTTATATTCAGAAAATATAAGTGCTACATTTTCTATCATTTGTGGGTCCTACATTTTTATGTAGATAGATGAAATTATTCATATATATGGAGTGATAGAAGTATGTCTATGAGAGAGAGAATGAGTTGGAGACACGATAGGGTAAAAAAGAAATGATTTTGTGCATGTGTGCGTGTGTGTGTGTGTGCGCGCGCGCGTGCGCGTGCGTGTGTGGGCACGTATGTGTGAAATACGATCATAATACACGATGTACTCCAATGAAAACATCTTTATGAAAACAATGACTATGTATGCTGAATATATGTTAATAAAACTTTTAAAAATTATTCATTCTCACCATGGAAGTTAGAATTACTTCATTAACAATTATAAAATTCTATGAAACAAAAGTGTAAAACTGTATGAACACTATGGGACTATATGCAGCCACTTGCCAGGCAGAGGTGGCATCATGCATTCCTTAAGGAATGAGAACTTTGACCTGTTTTATGTTGGTGCGGTGGATCTCTGTTCTTTCCTGGTTGCTGAGAAGACTGGAAAGCCATTTTTGGTTTTCAATGCTGCCTGTATAAAGTATTGTATAAAAGTATAAAAGACTTTGGCCTATGAAGCCCCTTGTCTTATGTTCCAATGTTTGGTTCTCTCCTGAATGACCAAATGAATTTCTGGGGCCGAGTGAAGACTTTTCTGATGAGTATTGATTTCTCCATGAGACAAAAGAAACTACATTCACAGTTCTACAGCACCATTCAGGGGCATTTTGAAGAAAGCTCTCAGGCAGTTTTGTCTCATCTTCTAAAGGAAGTAGAGCTGTGGTTTCTTAACTCTGACTTTACCTTAGAGTTTGCTTGCCGCCTGCTTCCCAATACTATCTATGTAGGAAGCTTACTACAAGCCTGTTATGCTAATACCACAAGTGAGTTAACCCTTAGCTCTTGGTTTGGATTTCACGGGGAGGCCTTCCTTGCATTAGCAGTAGAGAAGTCTTGGGTCTAAAGTATGGGAAGGACCCTGACATTGTCACAGAGCACACCCAGACACCAGATCCTTAAGGAGATGTATTTGTCTGAGAGGGGAAAAAGAGGGAGAAGGGGAAAGAGATATTTCCTCAAAGGGACAAAGGATTGCCTCTGGATGGAGTGAAGACAGATGAGGCCCTTAGGTAAGTGGCAGGTTATAAAGGGTCCTAGGTGAAGAAAAGGAAGGGAGGTACAGTTGGAGACAGGTTGGGGTGGCTGTTTCTGATTCGGTGGGAGGAGAGAACAAAGGAGAAGACATGTGGACTTCTTGGGAGAGAAGCAGGAGGGCTGTGGAGGGATACTTTATTGGGGTTGTGGAAGTATGCTTTTTTACTAAAAGTGTACTTTTAGTCTTTTCCTGGCTCTGATGTTGCGTGAATCCTCTTTGGCCATAGACTAGCCCTCAAAAGATTTATATTAGCTTTTCATTTAAAGTTGATATTTTCATTTCACTTTTGTCAGCAGAGACTTTCAGATCTTAGGTTGGGATGGCCATCTGGCAGAAAGCCTGAGGCAGAACTAGGCTGAAGCAAGGGAGGTATGCAAGGCCATATCTTAAAGTACAGTGTTAGGACTTGCTCTTCTCTAAGGTTGAAGACCTGCTTATACCAAGTGTGTGCTTAGGAAGAAAACATATTTTTGCTAGGAACTTGTTTGGTCCGGGTTAGGGAAGCTAGAACAAAGAAAGCTTAGTTGACAGAGCCCTCAAGTTACCTAAACAGAAAAACAGACCCATGATCAAGAATGAATCAGTTTCAATATCCATTGTTAGGCTTAACTTCCTCAACCACAAATAAAATTGATTCTTTCCTGGTTTCTGTAATCAAAAGGTTACTGATGAGTTTTGTGTACCTTGAGGATATAGAGCTGTGCAGTAGATTCTTGTTTTACTCAAGAAAAGCAAAAGGCCCCTGACTTAAAGTTTTCTAGTTATAATAAACTTGATTCACTGTGTTAACTAAATTAGAATTGTGCTAGGTTGGGATACTATGATGTGTACTCATTCCCTAGAAACTGCAAGACTGCTACCTGCCAGCTACAATAGAAGCTGGCTGTGAAATTACTTGGCTTGCTTAAACTCTGTTAATCTATACTAGAAAAACTATTGCTTCTAGGATATATGTGTATTGTGGGGAGAAAACATATGGAGAACTAGGTGTTCAGGTGTAGGTTTTAAGATAACTTATTTCAGAAAACAGGGAACTTGTAATCACTGAAGTGTAAAACCTGTAATCATTATGTGAAGTTTAAGTTTATGATTAAGATGTGATTGTAATGTGATCTTTCCCCATGAGAGAAACATATATATATATATATATATAATATGGAAAAACAGACAGAAAAAAGGAGGAGGAGGAGGAGCAGGAGGAGGAGGAGGAGGAGGAGGGGGAGGAGGAGGGGGAGGAGGAGGAGAAAAAGAAGAAGAGAGAACAAGGGAATACAGAAGGAAAGAAGTAAACTGGCAAGGTGTATGGATAAGATCCTTGTGTGTTGGAGTTTTGTTTCGCTTACAAGAGGAAGCTTACAAGACTGGTATGGGTAAGGTGTGTGTGTGTGTGTTAAAGCTTACAAGGTGTGTGTGTGTGTGTGTGTGTGTGAGAGAGAGAGAGAGAGAGAGAGAGAGAGAGAGAGAGAGAGAGAGAGATTTTAAGGAAAAATACAGAAGAAAATAAGTTTAAGTAAGAAAAAGAAATTGTACAGAAAGGAGGAAAAAGCTTGAATAGAGAGAGGAAAAGGAAAAAAAGCCAAAATAAAGAGAGAGCTTGCTTTGACCCATCCCCAAGGCTTATCCCTGCTTTCTCCCACCGACATCATGCCTCCTTTCCATCCTCTGGCTCACATTGTCAGAGCTGGTCTGACAATTATGTGATAAAGACATCATGTGTGATGTATGATGTTGCCCCAGTCATTCTTAATTATTCAAAATATATGTTTGTCTGGGCATGGTAGTGCATGACTATAACCCCAGCACTTTGGAGGTAGAGGCAGGTGAATCTCTGTGAGTTTGAGGTCAGACACGGTTATATAATAGAGAGACTCTCTCAAGCAAACACCAAAAACCAAAAATACATGTTTATGGAAAAACATGTTGGTATATTTTATAATATATATACTAATAAATCCAGACACCATAAACATGAACACATGAACACAGTACACACAACACAGCTCTACAGAGGCTCTGAAAGGCATTTCAGTGCATGCAATACAAGCTGCTAAAGCATGGTAATTAGACTTCCCTATAGATGTGAGTAAAGGAAGCTAGTCCAGAGTGATAATAAAGAATAGAAATGCACACAGGCTAGATAGATGTCTCAGCAGTTAAGAGCTCTGGATGCTCCTTCTAGAAGACTCTGGTTCAATTCTCAGCACCTATATAACGGCTGACAACCATCTGTAACTCCAGTCCCAGGAGATTTCACACCATTTTCCATCCTCTACTGGCCACTGTAGGTACCAGGTACACAATGTTACATAAACATACATCCAGGGAAAACACACACACACACACACACACACACACACACACACACACACAAGAATACAGAAAATTACTATTATTTTTATTGTTTATTTTTTTCTGATCTTCGATTTTTTTGAATGAATAAAGGAAGTTATTTGTACTGACTGAGGTGCTCTATGGATGTAATTTGAGTGCTTAGAAGACTATGGAAGGAGTCTATTTTGTGCTCTGTAGCAAGACTCAATCAAGTAAACAAAAAGTAAATAAATAAATAAATAAATAAATAAGTAAACTCCCAATATATTTTCATTTTCCAAGTTACATAACTGAGTGAACTTTTGTGTGTAGTCTTGAGTGATACCCCACATAATATTATTCTCTGTCTTTCTCATGTAAATATAGATAAAACTATTCAGTTTAATGAGAGCTGTAAGAGTAAAATGACATAAATTATAAGGGACTTAATCTATAAATAATAATTGTCTCAATGCATATTACTTGGTTATACTAAATGAATGCAAAAGGGTAAAGAGAAAATGGTTAAATACCAAACATTTATATAATCATAAAACTAATTTAGTAAGTTATTTTGTTAGTATCATACTAACATTTTATTATATATTTATCTTTTTAACCATTTGGATTTTTTTCAGGTTTAAAAAAGTCCTGACAAATTATACAGGATAATTAGTTGGATTCTACCTGAAGACCAACAAAAAAATTGGAAAGCATTAAATTCATTATGAAAGAATTATATTACATGGAATGTAATTTGCTTCACTTCTATAATCTAAACTATTCATTTACTTCAATTCTATAATCTAAATTGTCTCTAAAAAGTCATACAGAGGAATAAATGAGTATTTATGTAGGGATGTATTTATGTAGAGGCGGTTGAATGGATGGATGTATGGAAGGAAGGACACAGAGGAAGAAGATCTGAGAATGTTGGTGAAAGATGTCCACGTGTTAAATAAATGACGAATGGGGTGGCAGAGCTTCAGGGCAGGGCAGAGCAGACTGAACAGAAAAGTATCTTATCTACAATGTTATGCTCCAGAAGCATTAGACTGACACTTCTACAACACATCTGTCTTTTTCTGTTATTAAAGAGATGAATTCCAAGGCAGTGTAAAGCTATCTGGATACTAGAGGACTTTATGCAGTCATTTGCTGAGATGGAAGACATCATGGATTCCATAAAAATTAAGAACTTTGACATGTTACATTTTGATGCAGTGTATTTTTGTTCTTTTCTTTTTCCTAAGAAGATTGGAAAACCGTTTTTGGTCTTTCTTCCTATATTGTCTGGCAGTGTGGACTTTGATCTACCAACTCCCTTGTCTTACATTCTATGTGAGGACTTTTCTGACAGGCACTGCTTTCTCTACGAGGTGAAACAAAACACATTCTCAGTTTGACAGCACTGTCCAGGAATATTTTGCAGAAGGTCTGGGCTATTTGTCTCACCTACTACAGAAAGCAGAGCTGTTGCTTCTTACCTCTGACACTGTTAGATTTCCCTCGTCCCCTGCTTCCCAACACTATTCATATCGGAGGCTTACAGACAAGCCTGTTAAGCCAATACCACAAGCGAGTTAAACCTTAGTTCTCACTTTGGATTCATAGTACAGGTGCTAGAGGAGTGTAGGGACTGATGTCGTAGGCATATGTTTATCCAAGCACACTGGTAGTTTATGTCTATTATTGAGGTAAAGAGTATTCTTTCTTGCCAAACTCTAGTACTGGTTAAGATTGATATCACCCATTTACTTATAGTTGACATTTTCATCTCAATATTGTTTGATATGTAAAATTCATATTCAGTGAATTGCTATTATATCTTGTAGTTTTGAGGGGCTAGTCATCATGAAACGGAAGCCCAGTGACATAGGTTGTAACGGGATGGATTCCTTGGAACTGGCAGAAAGAACTCAGGCTGTTTTCTCTCTCATCTTACCCCGTGGAGTCCTTGTTTCTGGCTGCATCACCCCTTCTGACGTATTCATGTAAGGGAGCCCATAACCTCTGTAAGTGAGTAAAGCTGTCCAGGAGCTTTGCACGCACGCCCTGGACTCAGAACCATTGAAGTTTAGAAAGTGTGGAGTGCTAAAGTTAGTTGAAGCCTAGTGCATATCAGCACTGGGGAGACTTTTACAGAGGTTATACTTTTTAAATTTACCTTACCTGTTAAGAAAGTGGCCATTTGTGTTTTTATACAGGATAGGGAAGAGTGCTCAAGAGACATAAATCTCTTGCCCACTGTCCTTCAGCCATTTTTTAGGCACTTTTAGGCACTACAATGTCTACTCTGTTGATTTTACATTGGGTGAACAGAGATTTGTGGGCAAGACGAGATTGTTTTTTAAGTGGCCAGCTTTAAAAACTATTACCACAAAAGGAGCCCAATGATAGTATAATCAAGCAGCCATTATCCATATGTGGAAGTGAAACAATCATGAAGGTGGTGTTTTCTGGAAGAGTCTGTCTGGAGCGTAGACTAGAAGATCTAGTTGCACAAATGAAGTCTGGTGAGGTACCAAGAGCAGAATGCATTGGGCATTGTCACAGAAAGAGATATGGGAGTTACTAAGGTCAGAACAGTGAGTAGGAATGCTTTGAACTAATAATTGAGAAAAATTGAGAAACAAAGGATTAAGGTGTTTAATCTTCCTTACAAACTTAAGGACCAGATAGAACAAGTACAGTGATACTAATATCAGACAAGAGACACTTCAGGAAGATAGTCCCAGAAAGGCAAACAAGCATATTACATAATATGAATATTTTATTGAAAGCATAATATTACATTGTAAATATTATTTAAAAGAAAGGAAACAGTCCAGCCATGCAGAATATGTAATACATATAACCTAAAAATACCTAACCAAAGGGCATTAAAAATTCAAAACTATAATAGAATTGAAGAGAGAAGTAGGTATTTCTGGAATTGCTTGCTACTTCAGTATTCTAGTTTTAATAATGAAGAGTTTTTTCCTCACACATTATTAATAAAGAAACAGTCGTATTGATCATGACATGAAACTAACCAGACAAATGGAAGCATGAGTAACAATCAACTCAACCACATTAGAATTCTCAAATTCACATGGCACATTCTTCAGAATAGGTCATACGCTAGGCTACAATGTGAATCTCAATAAGTTTCAGAAATTAGAACTCTGTCAAACCACCCCTTCGATCTTAAAAGCGTGAACTTGCTATAAAACATGGAAAATTAATACGAAGAAATAGAATAGGTCCTTTACGAATCTGAGACAAGGAGAGAAGTAAAGTTGTAATTATTATGTATTAATAAAGAGCTCTGAAATGATGTGTGAGATACACCAAACCCACAGCACATTCAAATTTTAGTTTTCAGCATCTTTATTAACATAGACACATTGCTTGAAATTGATATTCCACGTGCTGAGGTCAAAACTACATAAAAGAAATGGAGCTGAGTTGAATGGTGACGGAAGAAAGGGTAAAATAAAGGTCGGAGCACAGGCAAATTAAATTGGAAAAATACAGAAAGTCAATGAAACCTAAAGCCAGTTCTCTTTATTTTTAACTGTTTATTTATTTTGTTAGAGGGCATTTTATTTTAAAAGTGTCATCTTAAACTGAAAGAATGTTCATTTATTTTTATTTTGTCTTTAGACAATCTCCCACATATTTGTAAATTCTTGTATTTTGCTCATAGTCTCCTTCTGCTTTGAGTTCTCCTCAAGTCCAGAGGCACTGCTGTGTCCACCATGTTCACGTTAGGTCAGCATAGCCTCTCCTAGGAAAGAATATGGATAAATTAACTTGACAACATGGAATAAAGAAAGAAATGAGACAGAGAAATGTGGGAGGCAGATTGGCTTTGTTTGTGAAATATTTACATAAATGAAAACATGGGCGAAAGTACAGTGAATCTAGCATGAAAGAAAAAAATGTCTCTAAGTTTGGTAAGAAAAGTAATAGGAACAACATATGGTAATTCAACTACTGGTGTAGTATGTGTGTCTGTGTTTTATATACATTATATAGTTGATTAGGTAAAGGATTATATACTGATACACAGTGGAGGCCAAATTGTTAGGACAGATCGTCAGTGAAACAACGTATATCATAAAATGCTGTAATTTTTATAGGATGTTGAGAGTTAAGGGAGTGTAGAAGAATAAACAATAGTTCTTCATAGAATGTGTATTTCTTCTTGTCTAGGATAATAAACCAGAGACTCATGGGAAAGATAGTTGGTTAAGCCTGGAAGAAAGAGCGTGGAAGAGATGAAGTACAAGAGTACAGTCTGGGATTGCACAGCAGCTTTGATGTTGTTATCGGCATTAATGTTATCAGCATTAGATTTTAGAGGTGTGTTAATGTGTTGCATACTGAATAGCAGATACATATACATATAGCATATACGAGAAAATGCAGAACCTTTAAGAATGAGTATGAACAAAAATAAATGCACGTCATCTCTTTCCAGTGAAGAATACAATTATGAAAAACTGTTTAACATAATTAACCATTGAGCAAAGGACCCTGACTATAAAATTCTTATGCTGAAAACAAATATAACTGTCAGATCCCTCGAGTCTGCATTTGCAGCTGCATGTCTTAGCATATGAAAGTCCAGTATCTGTGCACAGGATTAGACAGGTGAATAAGCAGTTTGGTAACCTTGAGAGTTAAGTGTCTCACATTTTACAAATGTAATTAGAAATGCAGAAATGAGAAGAGTGCTTATCTGTGTGGCATATCACTGTGAAGTCTCATTCTTATATGCTAAACACAGGCAAGCTCTGGATAGAGCTGTGGGTTTTGGATTTTAATAACTTTATAGTTATATATAACAACCCAATCTTTGTCTCCAGATATCATCTTCCATGAAGAAGAATAAAATTCTCCCGAAAGGTCTGGTTTAATGACTGTAACTAGAGAAATGTAAGATGAACATGATGATACAGAAAGAGGAACAATGTTCTGAAAAGATGCTGATTCCACAGCAACAGCAATGCAAATATTGGTAGTGTATGCTATATCACAGAGAAAATAAAATTATGTCCTAAAGCTGATAATAAGTAAGCACACAGATAAATGGGTATAAAAACAAGACATTTTGAAAATTAATTACAAATTACACATTTGGCCTTTGAGGTCAGAGACAAAGGCCTGTGGACCTTTCCTTCCATAGCTCCCACTACTCTGCATGCCTTCAGACCACTCCCATTCAGAGACCACGTGCCCACTTTCCTTTATCTCCTGATACTCCACATGCCATCAGATTACCCTGCAAGACAACAGAGCATATAGAATCTGAGTTGAAATTGTCTCAAATACTCCAATAATGAATAAGCTCCAATAGTCTCCATGACTGAATTTAAAAAGCAACTAGCCAGGTCAAAGTCCACTAAGCCAAAGGAAAACCAAGCACTTTTCAGATACATTCTCAATTTGACAGTGCCAGGATTCATTCTAAGGTAAGAACCCACTTGCAGAGCCACTTTCAGATGTCATACCAGAGATAGAACAGGGGCCTGACCTAGAACTGGATCAGAGTGAGATCCAGAGCCATGCACTTGTCCAGAATAGCCCTCAGAAACAGAGGAGACAGGAAGGAGACTTACCAGCACACAGGAGCTCACCCTGGTGATAAAACAGTCTTCGAAGAACTGGGAAAGGAACCTGAGAGACCTCAGATGCACCCATTAATCTGGGGTTTCCACATAAGCATTCTATTGTTGCAGTCAGCCATTTATGGGATTGATGAGTGGCCAACTATAAACAAGGTATGTGTACTATCCCCTCAAGGCTCAAGGAATTCTGGGGAAGAAGAGACAGAAAGAATGTATGAGTTGAAAGGTAAGAAGAAGGACTTCAAAATGGTATCCCCTGGACAACACACAACCATTGCAATCAGGAGATCAATGAAGATGCCTGCACTGGCTCTGTGCCAGGACATGCCCATTAACAGCCTGCCATGGATGGAGTAGGGACTTAGAGGGCCTTACTTCTCAATGATGAACTGTTTGCTGATGATGCATTCTGGGAGAGGACAGTGATTGTCTTTAGTCATGTATCCACTGGTGACTCCACCAATGGAGAGTTCCAATCCAATGGTTCCACAGATTTCCCTTCAACTAAATTGTTCACAAAACAAGACCCAAAGCCAAGAATCTGGGAAAATGACTGATGGAGGTGTATTTGGAGAGAGATAAGGGAATGGTAGAGAGTAATCATAATGCATTATATACATGTATGAAATTGTCAAAGAACTAATTTAATTGATAAAAAAAAACAGTGTAAGGAAGCAACTGTTGATAGGAGATAGATTTCCATTTTAAGTGTCCTAAATATGAATGCATTTTATTTGCATCAGCAATTTGTTTAACCAATCTTGATTAATTTCAGAGCTAACAGAATACTGTGATAGGAACATTAGAAGATGCAAAGATGAGCAAGACTTTCTTCTGGTCATCTGAGGGCTCCCCATTATCTTTTACTGTTTACTGATCAATTAGAGGTAAGGTTTATCTGTCTCAGTGCTTCTTGTTTAACCAGTCAATATTTACAAATTAACTTTGCTAGCCTCATAATTTGACTCCGTGACAGTAAAATGCACAGCTCAATGCCACCGCCTTAGGTGTGTTAAGTGACATCCTTTGTGCTGAGTGGAGACACTCAGACCACCTTGGGATGGAGGTAAGAAGCACACTGAGTCCCTGCCTGAGCCTGCACTTCCTCTGACCTTGTTAAGTTCTACTGGAGGGGACTCCCTGAAGTAGCACTTGACCCCAAAAGACAATGAAAGGTGTTTTTGAGCTTTCTTGATCCTCATATCATTCTGTCAGAAATTACCTCAAGTAATGTTTTTTTTTTAAAAAAAATATAAATCTTCTTGTTTGATATTTATGTCAAACTTAGAAATTATACTGTTTATTTTAATGATCTTAAAAATCAACAATCACCCTTGTCTAAGAACACACGTCAGGTAACATGCAGAACAGACAGTGGAACGAGGTTTTCCAGAAAGTTCTGGTCCTAGTACACTGTGTAATTCCTGGATGGAGGGAGCCTGAGGTTTGGAGTGTGGAGGGAAAGTGGATGTCATAGATACTTAATGCAGGAAATGTGGCTTAACACCCCCCCCCCAACAAACAGCTAGCCTGCTTTTGTTCTGACAAACTTGCTAAGGACAAGTCTGAAGTGAATGGAGAATAAAGGATAAAAATAGAGATGCAAAAAATAGAACAAGACAAAACAAACAACAAAAACATGGAAAAAGTATCTTCTCACTGTGTGAATTGTTAAGAAGGCATTACCTATAATTATCGCTGCTTGTTTCTAGGGTTGTGGTTTCACCTGGCAATAAGCCAATCAGGGTGTCAGCGTTATAGTCAGGAAGGACCCGCCTAAAGCAGGTAAGATAATTTACCAAACATTTCCTTTTAAAACGTGGGAGACCAGTTTTGGTGCTGTTTTAGAAATCAAAAAATTGCCAATAGACAGCTTGCCTGTTTCACCTAAAACAGTTTCGGCTTTCACAGCCACTGGGATTTCCCAGGTAACAGGAGTGTAAACTTGAGAAAAGGCAGGACCAGCAAATCAATGACGGTGAGCTGAGCCAATCAGGTCGTGAGTCTGCTGCAGTGTTCCCAGGCCACCCAATTAGCACTGAAAGCTTTAAGGAGAAGGAACACCTAAGCAGGACAGGTAAGAGGGAGGAGTCCCAGGGCCCTGGGAGGGACAGAGTCCCAGGTGCACAAGTCCCTGTCCACAGTCTCAGCTTGAAGCAGCTGGTGGCTACAGATTAGCATTTCAGGTAATTTAAACTTCTTATTTATTCTATTAAGTATCACTTTTGTTTCATTTTTAACTACGAGGATCTATTATCTAAAAGGAAAAGTTAAAAGCTGATGAGAATTCATATCCTGAAGAAGCCATCGCTCTGCTCTCAGTGCACAGAGTAGCTTGGCCCCAAGTGTGTAGTTTCTCGGAAGAGAAGTGTATACAAAAAACAATTTCATCTGGTGGAGGCGAAGGAGACAGCGCTTTTTGAGCGGCGTCTATGTGCTGTGCTCTCGGATGAGAGGTATTTTGGCGATTTGCTGTAAGGATCCTGATCGCAGAGCAATCAGTAGCTTCAGGGTCATTCCTATTTATTATGTGAGATAAGTTTGTACTGATTGTGCCATACCTTGTGGGTTGGTGACAAATTTAGAATAAAAATTATAGTTTTTAATTTAAGTTTTTGGTTAATTATTTCGTACAGGAGTGCTATATTTACATGACATCTATGCCTCCCCCCTCCCTTCACCACTTCCTCCTTTGCTTCCTTCACTCCTCAAAGTTTTGGGCTCCTCTTTAATTATCAGTGTTGCATGCAAACATTCTCTCTCTCTCTCTGTCTCTGTCTCTCTGTCTCTGTCTCTCTCTCTCTCTCTCACACACACACACACACACATACACACGAAATTAATCCGTTTAGTGGTGCTCGTAAGCACATGTGTGGATGACCTATCCGCGGACTTCTCCCTGGAGAAAAAGGAATCTCCCTCTCTCATCAGCCATTGATCGCCCCTACCTAAAGATTTTTTTTTAATTTAAATACTTTTTTTGAGATTATAATATAATTGTATAATTTCTCCCTTTCCTTCTCCCCCAACTCCCCCGCATCCAGGCCCTCCCATATGCCCCCTTTGCTCTCTTTGAAATCAGTGATGTGTTTTTAATGCAATGACATATGTAGATTTTTTTATTTTGTATATGAACAATAAGAATATTTTGGTAACGCTGAGTATGCTATCTTCTGTGCGGTATTATAGGCAAGAGACTGCAAGACCACAATACTGTGGAGTGTGTACACAATTTCAAGCATCTAACGATCTTTTGAAGGGATTAAAAATAGAGGCACACTTCAAGACTCTGATCCAGACCTGCATCCGAGAGTTTTCTCTTTCAGTTCTACTAAGGCAGTGCCAGCTTAGCAATGGTTTCTATGGTGTTGGTGAACAAGGCAGTGGGCTCATTGTGACAGGAAGGCGTAGATGCTTACCTTCAACACAAAGCAAGGGTGTTAGTGTGATCCCTATGGACACGAAGCAATTGACACAGTCTAGCACTGCTACTATGTATGCTGTTAGGAATGCCAAAGATACATGAAGTCAGTGATATACAGAAAGATGAATGAAACATACTTTAAAAATTGACCTTCATGATGATAGACAAGCAGAAAGAGATTTAGATTTCAGCTTGGATAGCTTATATTTTCCTCCGGGATTCCATGCATCTAAAGTAATTTGTTCCAACTCTATTAACAACAGAGTGCCTGTAGCTCTTAATCTAGGGGTTCCTTGTGAAATATCTCTCATACACACTGGCAAAAAATTAGAATTTTTACTAGGGAGTGGTGACATGACATTTTAGAAGTTGTATCAGAGAGCTGATTTGACTAATACTAAGTTGGGAAGGACCTTAATGAATGTAACCCTTTACCATCAGTCTGAAATGTAACTTAACTTTTCTAGGTAATAAATTCACCTTTTCAGAACTCTTTTCTTTTTCTCAAATATCTTGCCACCACAAAAAGCTCCTTCATTTGTTATAAGCTTCACATATGGAGAATTAAGTTTTATTTATTTGTTTTCTCTTATGTCAACAGATGATAGATATGATCAACTCTGTCATAGTTAGAGTTTATATTGTTGTGAAGATACACTACTACCATGGCAACTCTTATAAAGGAAAGCATTTAATTGGGGCTGGTTTAGAGTTCAGAAGTTTAGTCCATTGTCATCATGGTGGGAAGCATGGCAGTGGGCAGGCAGACACGGTGCTGGAGAGGGAGCCAATGGTTCTACATCCAGATCTGCAGGCAGCAGGAAGAGAGTTCACACTAGGCCTGGCTTGAGTATCTGAAACCTCAAAACCCAGTTCCAGTGACATACTTCCTCCATCAAGGCTACAACTACTCCAAGAAAGCCAAACCTTCTAATAGTTTCACTCCCTATGAGCCTATGGGGACTATATTTATCCAAACTACCATAAAATTCAATCCAACGTAATAGTATAACATCTTGATGACAGCTGGAATATGAAGACAAGAACAAAAATGCAAGGTACAGCTCTTGCTGTAAGGACTTTACAACCTAAAAGGACTTCCAGTTCTGAAAACAGAGAGTGACACCATTGTGTAATATGGACACTATTTCAGTTTTGAACAGAGATAGTCATAGCACATCACAAAATATTTCGCTATGGTAGATGTTATTTGTGACACTTCACCAAAGTGATTGTCTGAGGATGGGTAGTATTTCCCTAGGCCAATGAGAGAAGACGTTCCTGAAAGTGTGACAGCACATACAAAGACAAAACAACTAGAGTATTATTATTTTATGTGGAATTTATAGTGCAGATATAGAATATGTGTAGATTTTTTTCTTTTTAAAAATTCATTTAATTTATGGAGATTATAATACAGTTACATCATTTCCCCTCCCATCCACCCTCCCACATACCTGTCCTTGCTCTCTTGCAAATTCATGGGCTTTATTTCCCATTAAGTGTTGTTACATATATCTGCATTCCTCTGGCTCTACAATCTTTCCGTCCCCTCTTCTGCAATGATCCTGAGCCTTATGTGCAGGAGTGTGTTGTAGATGTATCCACTGGGACTGGGCATCACAATTCTGCATTTTGATTAGTTGTTGAAAAGAGTTTTCTTCATGAGGGGTGAGGACTACACTTATATGCTGGTACAAGGAAAAATACTTAGGGTGTAGTTAGGATTATACGGATTCAGTAAATATCCATGACTTCACTAGCCCTGGGAAATTGGCTAGGTTTCCAGCACTAGGCATGATCTTCCTTTTGTTGAATAGCGAGTGGTTGGTCACTGCCTAGGTGTGCATGGCACTACCAAACCCTTAGGGTAAATTGCACCAGGCTGCTCACTGGAGTTTGTAAGCTTCCTAGCTGATAGGGCTGTTGGCTATTTTCCTCCTTTGAAAACATGGCAACTTCTTGCCATGAGAGCTGGTCCTCATGGAGGAGACTTTTAGGTCAGTTCCAGCTCAGGAGCCACTAGCTGGGCTCTGCAGTGCATGGTATCTTCAGCTGTAGGGACTTACCTTCTGTCTCTGGGGCGCAGTGAAGGGGAGTAGGAATGGCCTATAATGTTTTAAGACTTTCTTGGTCAGAGGGCTGTTCATGCCTATTGTTGGAGCTTTTCTTAGGTGATCTTTGACTCTTGGAGTGAGCATTGTCATCTCAGACGGGAAAATTAAACTATCTACGATGTTTGCATGCTGACTTATGTGCACTATATGTATTGTTAGGTAAATAGCTAACAGGGTGACTTCCTATGCTGTTTCCAGACATCCTTACTGCTATTTTAACCTTCTCCCCCATTTTAGAACCCTCACCCTGTTTTTTTTTTTCTATTTCTCCCATCAGATCACTTGCCCCTTACTATTCACCTCTCTACTGCTCCCCCAGACTCCTAACCATGAATGGCCCCTTCTTAATTTCCTGGCTTCTGCATTTACTCTGGGGTTTGTACTTGCATATGGAGATTGGAGATAGGAGCTTCTTATGAGAAGGAACGTGTGACTTTGTCTTCCTGGATCTGCATTATCTCACTCAATATGATCTTTCCTAATCTCATCCACTTACCTGCAGTTGCAAGGCTT
This sequence comes from Cricetomys ansorgei, assembly GCA_026225945.1. Classification (NCBI taxonomy): domain Eukaryota; kingdom Metazoa; phylum Chordata; class Mammalia; order Rodentia; family Nesomyidae; genus Cricetomys; species Cricetomys ansorgei. The sequence goes on from JAMJFZ010000107.1 coordinate 5,062,278, forward strand.
CATTCAGTTTTATTTACAGCAGAATAGTAATCCATAGTGAATATGCACCACATTTTCATTATCCATTTGTCAGTTGAAGGATATTTTGGTTGTCTCCATGTCCTACCTATTGTAGAAATGAACACAGCTGAGCAAGCATCTGCAGCGTAGAATGTTCAGTCTTTTGGACATATGCCAAAGGGTGGTATAGCTGGGTCATATGGTAGATTTATTTTTAGCATTTTGAGAATTCTCCACACAGATTTCCAGCGTGGCACCAATTTGCAATCCCACCCACAGTAAATGAGGGTTTCTTTTTCTGCACACTCTCTCCAGAGTTTGTAGTTGACTGTTTTGTTGAGCTTTGCCATTCTGACTGGGGTAAGATGAAATCGCAAAATTGTTTTCTAGTTGCTGGAGATAATGAACATTTATTTTTTGGATATTTTCTTGCCATTCTGTTTTCTTCTTTGGGGAAATGCTGTTCAGATCCCAGTCCCAGCTTTTTGAAAAGGTTTTATTAGACTCTTTGTTTGTTTGTTTTGTTTTTTTATATATTCTTTACATTAATCATGTGTCATATGAATAGCCAGCAAAGATTCTTTCCCATTCTATGGACTTCCTACTTACCTGGCTGTTTCTTTAGCAGCACAGGAGCTTTTTAGTTTCATGAAGTTCCACTTGTCAATTGTTGGACTTAACTCTTGAGTAACTGGAATCCTATTCTGGAAGTCCTTTCCTACACCTGTATCATGTAGGGTACTGCCCATGTTTTCTTCTGGCAGATTCAGTGTTTCAGGTTTCACACCTAGGTTTTGATCCATTTGGAGTTAGTTTCCATGCAAGGTGATAGATATGGGTCTAATTTCATTTTTCTGCATGTGGACATCCAGCTTTCCCAGCACTATCTGTTGACACCCTCCCCCAGGTTACATATTTAGTATCATTGTCAAATATTAATGGCAGAAGTTAATGTTCTTGTGTCTGGTTATTTGATTTTTGTGGGTTTTGGTCTATATCTTTGTTTGTTTGTTTGTTTGTTTGATATAGGGTTTTTCTGTTGTAACTCTGGCTGTCCTAGAACTCACTCAGTAGACTAGGCTGGTCTCTAACTCACAGAGAACTGCCTTTCTCTGCCTCCTGAGTGCTGGGATTAAAGGTGTATGCCACCACGGTCCAGCTTGGTCTGTGTCTTAGACAGTGTTTCTATTGCTTCAATGAAACACCATGACCAAAAGCAAATTGAGGTGGAAAGGGTTAATTTGGCTTAGACTTCCACATTGTAGTCCATCACTGAAAGAAGCCAGAACAGGAACTCAAACAGGGTTGGAACATGGAAGCAGGAGCTATTGCAGAGCCAAGGAGGGATGCTGCTTACTGGCGTGCTACACATGGGCTTGCTTAGCCTGCTCTCTTATAGAAGCCAGGACCACCAGCCCAGGGATGACACCACTCACAGTGGGTTCAGACCTCCCCCATCAATCACTAATAAAGGAAATGTCCTACAGCTGGATTTAATGAAGGTATTTTCTCAATTGACATTCCCTCCTTTTTGATAACTCAAGTAAAGTTGACATAAGACTAGCTAGGACAGCCTACATATTTGTCTGTGTGCCAGTTCCATATTGATTTATTTTGGATGGTTCTCTAATTTATCTTGAGATCTGCAATACTAATCGCTCCTGCAGTGTTCTTTCTGCTCTGGATTGTTTTTCTTCCCTAGGGTCTTTTATGGTTCCATATGAATTTTAGGTCAGTCTTTGATACTTCTGTGAAGAATGAGATGGGTTCTTTGATTGGGATTTCATTGAATTTATAAATAGCTTTTGGTAAAATGGTTATCTCCACAATTTTAGTTCTACTAATCCATGAGCATGGGTGTCTTTCTATTTTCCAGTGTTTTTGTCTGTTTAAAGTTGTCATGTAAAGGTCCTTCATTGCCTTGGCTAGGTTTATTCCAAGACATCTTATTTTCTTTGAGTGTCTTGTGGATAGGAGCTTGCCACAATTTCCTCTATATGTTTGTTGTTGTACAGAAAATGTGTATTGATTTGTTCAATATCTGGCCTCATTGCTAAATTTGTTTATCACTTCTAGAAGTGTTCTGGTTGGATTCTTGGGATCTTCCGTGTATAATAGCATTTCATCTGCAAATGATAGTTTGACTTTTCCCTTTTCTCTCTGTAGCCCTTTAATTTCCTTCTCTTGCTTTATAGCTCTAGCTAGTGCTTCAAGTACGAAGCTGAAAATGAGTGGGGATAATGGGCAACTTTGTCTCATTTATTACTTTCATGTGTTAGCTTCTAGCTGTTCTGCATTTGGGATGACGCTGGCTGTGAGTTTCTTATACATAGCCTTATTATGCTGTGACACGTCACTCGAGCACTATATTCTCCAGAACTTTTATCATGAAGGCTTCTTGGATTCTATCAAAGCCTTTTTTTTTTTTTTTTTTTTTTTTTTGGTATGTACTGAAATGATTGTGGGATTTTTGTCTTTAAGTCCATTTATGTTGTTTCTGGCATTTATTGATTTGTGTACATTGAACCATCCCTGCCTTTTAAGGAAAAAACCAACTTGGACACAGTGGATGGTTAAAGCATATAGAAAGGTAAGGAGTGATGAAACACTAAGCATCAAGGTGAAAATTAGTGGGAAAAGAATATACTCAGAGGCCTGAGGCACAGGGGGGATTCATTCCAGATATCAGCAAGAGTATTGCTATGGGCAGGGCTGCCTCCATTGAAGGAGTGCAGTCATTAACAAGCTGACTTGTAGGGACAGAGAATACTGCCGCCATCTTCTCCTCCTGAACCTGATATGTTTATGTTTCCCATTGATGCCTCCAGTTGGGAGAAGGGAGTGGTGGTGTTTATAGGGAATCTACTTGATTGTTGATTGGTGTACAAAGACCCAGCTCACTGTAGGTGGTGCTGTTAGCCCAAGCATAAGCCCAAGAATGAAAGGCTAGCAAGTAGCATCTGATACCAAAGTTGCTGTTCTTCCTTGGCTATGAGTGAGCTCCCTGGTCAGAGCTCTTCGGAGCAGCCAGCAGGCCTGCCTTCTAGTTCCTGTTTGAATCCGGGCCCTGGCTTCCCTCAGTGGTGGACTGCGATTTGTAAGCTTAAACAAATCCTTTTCCTTTCTTAAGCTACTTTGGTCAGAGTATTTTCTCATAGATGAAGACAATTGGTTGTTGAGAGGCTGCTCCATGCAAAAATGTTTGTAATGAAAGGCAGATCCCAGGAATGTGCAGGACTGGCCTCTCCCAGAGTCTATGGTGATGGCAAGGTGCTTGGGAGGAGTGAGTGTTCACCTTATGAAACTGTTGACCTTGGTAATTGCTTTCATCCCTTTAATCTGTTTTCTTTCTTAAAAATATTTTATTTATTTCTACTTTATGTACATTGGTGCTTTACTTGCATATATGTCTGTGTGAGGATGTCGGGTCCCCCAGAACAGGAGTTACAGACAGTTGTGAAATGCCATGTGGGTGCTGGGAATTGAACCCAGGTCCTCTGGAAGAGCAGCCAGTGATCTTAATTGCTGAGCTATCTCAGCTTCAGCATTTTCTTATAAGTTTGTTCTTTATTCTGAGCTGGCAGACAAATGTGTGTGTATACGTGTGTCTCCATATAAATAATTAAGAAAGTTAGAGAAGTAGTTTTTTGTGTGGCAGAGAAAAGCAGGTTTTGATGGAAAGGAGCTTTACAAGATGGTTAGTGACTGTGGAAAAGGCCACTCACTGTCTCCTGGTCCTCCGGGGACATTTACTTATTCCTGATGGCCTTGGGGACAGATTTGCCCATGTGCCTCAGACAAACCTTGTTTTCCTTCTAGTCTGAGAAGAGTCGTTCCTAATCTTTTTTATTTTGCATGGTCTGATGGCAAATAGAATAAAACGTTTCTGAGCACTGCGATTTAGAAGGTGTGCTCCAAGAGCAGGGCGATCCTCTTTTGGGGAGGTGACAATGTCCCAGTTCCTTGGGAAATGTCAGGATGGAGGCCATGCCCCTTCAGGAGCTTAAGGTGTTATCTGATTTGCTAGGTGTGCTTTGTTCAAATTTTCGTCCTAGATTATATATATTAATGTTCTTTGGAGACTACACAGGCTCCTTGTTGAAAAAAGAATATTTTCTAAAATGTGAGTAATTTATACATGACTATAGTTAAAATCTTGATTTGCTCTTAAACCCTTGTACATTAATCTTATTATTTTGTGAAATGGGTTTAACTATGTTCCCTCTAGTGTATGTAAATGTAAATTGAAAACTCTTAAGAGTTATTATCAACATCTAGTTTATACAAAAAAAAAGACAGATCTCTTTTGTTTTTTTTTATTGTTAGTTTATTTCAGAAGGGGTCACGGCAGATGTCAGGACATGCTTGCAAAAGACAAAGGGACACTTGCTAGAATTGTTTGCTTTTCCTTCCACTGTGTGGGTCCCAGATTGAACTTGGCTTGCCAGACTTGGTGGCAAGCATTTTTTACCTATGGCGTCACCTCAGATAAAAACAAAATGAACAAACAAACCAAAAGAACAACTCTGTTCTGAATATACTGATTGTGAATTATTTGTAAAACATAGTTACTCAATAGCAGGTGACCTTGACATACCGTATATGCTAAATAATATTTCCTATTGCTTTTATTTTTATCTTTTGCTAATTGTTTCTCTCTAAAGCCAATAATAAACACTCCAGGCTTTGTGCCATGAATCTTTGATGCAACTCTTCCTCTTTGTAGTTGCAGTAGGAAAATAGACACATGCCCTGTGTAAACACACATGACCCTTATTCCTTATTTATGGCATCAGATAGAGGGCCAGATTTGGTGTATGGGCTTTATTTTGATGTCCTTGGGTAAAAACCAATTTCGGTTATGCTTGTGTGAACCCACAGTATCTTGTTATATGTCTGGGGTTGCTCAGAGATTCACCATGACCATGAATAAATCTTTATAATTAATAGACTTTATCAAATACTAGCCAGGACCATACCCATGGCGCTGATATGTTGTTAATACAGGCTTATAAAGGGAAAACTATGAAGTTACAAAGTTACAGCTTTTGAGTTGAGTTAGCTCACATCCTGCAGTGCCTAAGTTTTACAACAGACATTCTGCAGATGCTTCAGTTATCTCCAGCAAGCAAACAGTTTTTACAAAAGCAAAACTAGCAGTTAGTTTCCAGGACCCATTGTCTTGCAAGAAAAATAGAAGCAGTACATTTTTTTAACAATCGACAGATTCTTAAGATTAGCTCAACAATTCTGGGGGAAGTCATCTATCTTGGGCAAGTTCGCTAACGGGGTATATTTCACAAACTAGCAGCTTACAAGCTGAATCGATTTTCTCATAGATTCTTTAATTACAATAGTGTTCAAATTGTGAACATGTTCATTATCGTGGTCTCTATTCTGGAACGCTGAACAGTATGTGGTTTGAGGAAACAGTGGTAGGGAAGTATGAAGTCACGATTGTGGTGAATTCTGAATTTAATCTTCTCTATGTGGCTGGTGTGGGTGCTTCTTACATCTGCAGAAGCTTCAGACTGTAGACAGCATTGAGGGATATGTTGCTTTAGATCCGTCACATTCTAGCTTTCTGAAATGGCCGCTGCTTCTGCCAGCAGTAGCAGAAACTATAGGTTGCCAGTTCCCCAAGGCTGCTTCTTATGAACAGAACCTTGGGGTGGGGGTGGGGCAGTCAAAGTACTCAGCCCAAAATTAGGCTCTTCAATCTCCTCTCCAGGAGTGACTCATAAGATTTCCATAGAAGAAGCTGAACGAAATTTATGGAAAGCACTTATAAGGGGTCTGGCTTAGATGGACATGCTTGATCTTCCATGCTGTTTGTGGCATGGATGTAATTACTGGCACCACCTTTGTTATATGGATTTTTAAAGTATAAAAGTCAGTGGATGGGGGACAGACACTAGTATCTTGGGACTGCATCCAGACTTTTGTACATCAAAGGAGATCAAAATCTCTTTGATGAGATAACTCTCTATTATGAGTAGGGATTATGCTAATAATCTGTACTAGACATGTGAGCGTATATCAATGTTGCACAATGTCGTTAGATTTCTATCTATTAACACACCTCCATTCCTGGAAGTATCAATTAAGGATACAAAAAAACTTGTTGGATTTATGAGTGTCTATATTAAATCTTATATAGACAAATGATTCCCAGAGAAACACTCTAAAAGATTACACAAGCTACTTAGTGATTTAGGTGAGTGATGGCTACAAAGACACAGATGCTAACTGGAGTTGTGGCACTTTGTGTATCTGAAAAAGGAGAGGAAAAGCTTTGTCCTTGAAGTGGGTTTGAAACCCTTTCCTGAGCCCAAGTCTTCTTCTCTGGAAAAACGTTACTCGCTTGTTTGCGTTAGCATAGTGTTGAAACCACGGAGTTTGGAAACATACATTTTATTTTATTTTTTTCCTTGGCTTAATTAATTTATTTAGTGTCATGTGTATGAATCTGGCTAAATCTATGCTCTCCTTGTTATGCATCTCCTTATTTTGTTTCTTTAAGAGTTTTCTTCTGGCAAGCTGATTAGATTCAGAATAGACTGCAGGTTATGTTCTGATCAAAACCCCAGAGACTCAAAGTCAGTCCACAAGGAGAGTCAGATGGAGCAACGGTGAGAGTGCTCTTCTCATCACTCCTAAACACAGCCTGGAAGTCCCGAAGGAGCTCAGTATGGCAGGATGTGAATGTAACCTCTGTGTCTTGCTCAGTCTGGATTTTCACTGCATGTATAAATCACTGGAGCTCTTGAATTACGTGCTGAGCAGGTTTCTCTTTCATACTTAAAAGTGTCAAAGAAGTTGATACCTAATCAGTAAATTCTATATAGAGAAGAGGTTTATAATGGAGCAGTAACACCCCTCTCCCTTACCACTGCCACCTAATTCTTATAGAGAGCAGTTTATCTCCACAGTCTGTAAAGTTGCTTTAACTGGACTAAGGTCAATGTCTAGAATCAACTCAAATAAGGTCACTGCAGGAATAAATATTAGCCAGCTGTGTCAAACAAGAACACTTTCGGTGCAGATATCAGAAGACTTGGCCATCAGTGGATTAAACAAACAATACAAATCACGTGACAGTAGTGTGGACTGAGGAGGCTATTGACATTTGTGAAACAGCCCTATGATGTTAGTGTCCTAAGATGTTACAGCCATGAGTCCCTTGTCCTTTCCCTCAGGATCGTGTAGAAGCTGACTAGTCAGACTCAAGATAGAAGTAAGGCAAAACAGATAGGTATATTCCAGAGTCTTCTGCATTCTCATTTGGATCTCACTGGTTAGAACTTGTTCTCAAGGCTGCCAATTGGAAGTATAACATGTAAGAGAAAAGGGGCAATGGAATGACTTTGAATCAGTTTCCAGTGTCTATAGAATCAGACATAGTTCAAACTGAAGAGAGTTAAAACCTTCCCTAAGAATGTAAAGGTCAAGCCTTGGGTGCTGCCTGCATTGCTACTATGTAGCGCAGGAGTCAATAAGCATATTGATGCAGGATGAAGACCAGGGTGACACAAGGCAGGTCCCATGGCACAACATTTAAGGTTATAGATTGTCATTACCAGGGCTAGACAAATGGTTACCTTTTTGTGATCTTGAAACTGAGTGTCTCTTTACACCTTGTGTTCCAGGGCTTCTTAACATTATTCCTTGTCCTTGCATTAGGAGTCCTTAAGCCTAGATGAATGAATCAAAAGAAATATCAAGGAAATGAAGTTATGAAGTAAATATTGTATGATAATGATTGTGCTGGTTAGTTTGGTGTGGAGTTAACACAAACTAGAGTCCTTTCAGAAGAAGAAACCCCAGTTGAGAAAATGCACTCACTTGATTGACCTGTGAGCAAAACTTTGGTGCATTTTCTTGATTGATGATTGATGTGGGAGGGACTGGATTACTGTGGGCAGTACCATCTTTGGGTTGGTAGTCCTAGGTGCTATAAGAAAGTAGGCTGAGCAAGTCATGAGAAGCAAGCCCACAAGCAGCACTCCTCCATGACCTCTGCATCAGCTCCTGCCTTCAGGTTCCTATCTCATTTGAACCCTGAATTTCCTCAGTGAAGGACTGTAAAGATGAAGAGGACTTTTCCCTCTCATTGCTTTGCCCGTGGTGTTCTCTCACAACAGAACCCTAACTCAGACAATGATACTTAGGACATATTATTTTTGAAATAAGTCCCATCACAAACATGAAGATTAGTACTTAATTTCCATCCTAGCATGAATAGAAAGAATAAAGAACAGGCTTCTGAACAACATTGGGTTTCACAGCACCATATTGAAAGGAGAGAGAAGTTCTCACCAGTCACTAAACTTTAGTGCCTTGGTCTTGAACTTCTATCCTTGAGTAGTCTAGGGAATACAATTCTTTTCTTTATAAAACATTTAGTCTGTGGTATTTTGTTAGAAGTAAGGGAAGGGGAATGGAAGGGGAGGAAGATGGAGAAAGAGGGGGAGAGAGATCAGTAACCTAAATAAGGGATCCTATAGAATAGGATTCAGAGCAAGCATTGGGTCCAGTCAGCTGGAAGGAGAGATGCCTCTTATCATTGGCCTCAGCTTGAGACATTTGGGTGCAGTGTTAAACCAAAGACCCTGTCAGAGTGGCTGAACCCTGCTTCTGGAATCAGGAAGCTGAACAAGCTTCTACTGAAGATGGATGTGAAGACAACATAAGGTGTGCTCATGCTCTCGGGGATGAAGTCTGGGTTAATGGGGACAGGAGGGGAGCTGGAGAGAAGGCAAGCATGCTCTCCTCCTCAGAGTCCCTGAAATCCCTCCTAGCTTAATCAGTAGTCACATACTCTGTAGATTGCTTTTCTCCTCTATTCTTTTCATACAGGACAACGTGGGAGCTATTACAGCAGCAACATGTCTTTTGTTATCGAAAGTCTACTGTAATGGCATGGACGCTTAACAATTACAGAAATGCCAAAAATGGCACTTAAGGATATATATATACACACACACACACACACACACATATATATATATATATCCTTAAGTGCCATATATATATGTGTGTGTGTGTGTGTGTGTGTCTTAGTATAGCATTGAGGAAAATAGTCTAGGTGACATTCAAAGAAGGAAGGACCTTGGGCTATCTGCACAGCTCCGCAGGAACTTGCTGTTCTTAGGGCCTGGGCTCATGTGACTACCACCCAGTAGGATGGTTTTCTTGTAGTACACTTTCCCTGTATCTCAGCATACAGAGCACTAGGATGCTAAGGAAGACTGGCAGAAAACAAATGAGACCTAGCTAATCACTGTGGTGCACATCCCCACCAGCCAGGAGAACAGGCATTCCCCTACTTGGTACATATTCCCTGCCCCCAACCCATGCACATCCCTTGCTCTGCTGTCCATTATGTAATTCTGACTTCTCCCTTCTGTATCTTCACAGGTTGACCCCTTTCTCGTGGTTTTATTTAAGCAGGCCAAAGCTGTTCCAGCTTCCTTGACTATTTGTTAGGGAAACCGAGGACAAGGCTTCTTTTCTGAGGATGCAGTGAGACATTTCTTTGGACTTAGTCAACTGGATGTGGACGAATTTGGTGTTTCGTGATGCGTGGGTTAATATGCTAGAGAGCTCTTTGGTGATTGGGTCTACTTTTGTGTTTACAGGTTATTGGCTTTGTTGCGGGGTGGAAGAAAAGCAGGGAGGTGTGGAGAGTGGGAGGGAGGAAGGGGTAATTCAATTTGCTGCCACCAGGCAGCACTAAAGACAACCCAAGGAGGTGCAGAGGCAGAAGAATAGGTCAGGGCCTGAGTGAGTCTTTCTTTCCCTAAGGGTCAGCCTAAACAGAACCTTTAGGAAATTCTCAGAAGCAGATCTCTGTATATTGCTCCTATCCATACCCCATCTGACAGGAATGCTGGAAATCCAGTGGTAGTCAGCTGTGCAAAAGAGCAGCAGGATGAGGCAGCCTGCATGGGACCAGTGCCTCTGCTGTGAGACCCATTCTCCACTCAGCCTCTGCCCCAGATCTCCAAGTCCCTGCCTCTTGCTGTTCCATGGATGTCCCTTACCTGCCACTGTGGGTGTGGGTAGGTGAGGGTGGGAAGAGGCAGTGGTAACCAACAGGTCTGGATATAGTCCTGGTCCTCCCTTCCCCTCAAACCTTAAGTTCAGTCAGTTGCCATTTTAAATGAATCCATCACTGTCCACAGGATCCAGGCAGCATATTGGACACAACAGGCTCATCCTGGCCGCATGCCCCATCTTCTGAGCCTTCTCCACACTGTACCCACAGAGTTCTCTTACGTCACCTTTCTTGCCCTTTTGCAAACATCGTTGTTCACCTTCTTGCCACATGCATGCCACTTCTTTGTCTGGTTCTATCTTTCCCCACATTTCTCCCACCTTTCCAGTCGCCACCAGTCTTCCAGGTTCCAGCAGTCCAAAAGACTCAAGTTCGGATCTCGGCACTCATGTCAGGCAGCTTACATCTGCCCACAGCCAGCCTCAGAGTATCCAACTCTTCTGTCCTTCTTGAGAACCCTCGCATGTGTGACATACATGTACGTAGACACACACAAATGAAATAGAAACGGTGCATTTCTCTACATAGGCTATTAACTCGTTTTCTTTGGGCAAAGCATGCAGTACACCAGCCATCTAAAATATACAGTGTCCTTCCTTGGTGTGCGCTCACAGCCCTAGCCTTGATGATTTCGACTTTCCATTATGAATAAAATGTAGGCATCGTTTCCTCTCTGATGTCTCAGTCAGTCCCCGTGCCAAATCTGTGATACCCGTGCTCTTCCTGTCGGGATGAACTGAAGCTCAGTAGTGGCACTAGAGGGGGATTCCAGACTGGGAAGGCCATCTGTGGTCTGTGCCCCCCATTGTCCCACACCTAGCAAGGAGGTAATGGATCTCTCAAGACATTGTTTAAGGAATGGACTGCATTGTGCCTTTGAGAAGGGAACTGTACATACGACGAGCCAACGCAAGGTGGTGCTGTGGTCACATGCATGGGGAAGGACTGCCTCCTAAGCGTAGTCCAACCTGAGGAATTATATACTCTGTAATGACCAAAGAGCCAGAAGGGGTCTTCTGTAGTCAGAAACAGTCTAAAAATTGGGGCTGCGATGTCAGTGACATCGCGATGTCATATTTGGAGACTGCAGCCCCATGTGTTGCTCAAACCTCAGAGCTCTGATCATGTCATTTCCTTCTGTATCAGAAATGCTACTCTATCTTGCTTCCCTCTCCAGCCCCAGGGTTTTCAATTTTTTTTTCATGTTCTGCTTTAGTATACGGCTTCAGAATTCAAATTAAGATTCTACGCAATCCAAGAGCTTAGTTCTTTGACTTAGCCCTCCTGCCTCTACCTTCTGTTCGAACATGGTACATTGAAAACAATAGTTGGCTGATTGTTGATGAATTCAATGACTAATGTTGGAAAAAGATGGCTGACATGGGCATTTCAAGAACCATGCTTGGCTGTAATTTTTTTCCCCCTGAATTTATCAAGTTATATTCAGAAGTATCAGCCTACATCACCCTTAGTAGAATTGGTCTCAGAAGGCAGAAGTGGTTGGAGTCTAGATTCCCAGTGCCTGGTCTTCCTAAACTCCATTTTGATTTTTCATAAGAGACTGCCACTAAATTACACTTTGAATTTCTCACATATTGTTACATACGGTGGAAGAGAAAAAAATCCTGCTAGGATTCTAAAGCCCAAAGTCTGGCTTTTGTCAGAACTTGTAGGAAAGATATTTTTACCAATCTATACTTTGGTTCCTATTGTGGTTTTAATCTGCCCCCCCCCCAAATTCATGTATTAGCAACTTAATTCCAAAGTTAAAAAGTTGAAGCCATGACATGGCTTTACAAAAAGAGTGGAGGGCCTGGTGCTAACATTGTTGTTCTGCTGTGGCATGTGAAGCCCTCCATGTTACAACACGGTAAGAATTCCTGTGCCAGATGCTTAGCAGATGCTGAAGCCATGTGTTCCCTGGGGTCTCTGCTGTTACAAGCAGTAGATAATGGAGCTTTGGGGCAAACTTGTGTTCACCAGGGATGAATTTGAAGAGGAAAGACCTGAGCCCAGGACTCTAGGGTTTTGGTCCTGGGCTCTTCCCACTGCAGTAAGAGTTCTGAGAACCTAAGTCTGGACTGCTCAGGTCACAGTCTCCTGTTTTTGAATATTTATTACACAAAAGACAAACTAGCAGAGAAAGGTTGTGTGTGTGTGTGTGTGTGTGTGTGTGTGTGTGTGTGTGTGAGTGTGAGAGAGAGAGAGAGAGAGAGAGAGAGAGAGAGGGACTTGGTTTATCAATTTTTTTCTTTCCTATTAGCCTTATTAGGTACTGATGGGCATTAACTACTAAAGAGACTATTTGACTTACTGGTAAAATTCACTAACTCATATTGAGAATCTCATTAAAGACAAAAGCTACAGAAGTCAGCATTTCAACCAAAGAGAACACTAAATATAGTCAAAGGGCATGAGACATTTTAAATAAAAAAAATATAGCACACATAAGTGGCTCAAACAAGTGAGTGCTGAAGAATTATTAGCTCCTATTAATGGTCCAGAATAAATGGATTCTGTCACTTCCGTGTATGCACGCATCCTGATTTGTTCAAATTTAGCATCCGTCACAGCTTCTCAGCTCTTCCTTATATCCCTTTACCTGGCCTATTTCCCTTTAGTACTAAAGACTTGTTTGTATGGATGCAGGAGGGCTTCAGAAAGATCAAAGCATATTGGGAAATGGCTGTGTACTTAGTTATTGTCCAGAATAAAAAGAGAAGGCATCCTTGAGTCTAGATAAGTAAGTTGTAAATATGCCAAGCATGCAATTGGTGTAGTTAAAAATGGAAAATTACAGAAAGTTTTAGACTATTCCCTGGGGGCTAGATAACAGAGAGCTGTAAGTTTCTGTCAACTGCCCAGCCAGAGATGGGCGGTAGGGTCTGAGCTTCGTTAACGTGCTGTGGGTTCTCCTCTCAGATGGCAGGGACCGCACGCCATGACCGCGAGATGGCAATCCAATCCAAGAAAAAGCTCTCCACAGCTACTGATCCCATCGAAAGACTTCGATTGCAATGCCTGGCCAGGGGCTCTGCAGGCATCAAAGGACTTGGCAGGTAGGATGTTGTCTAAGTTACTTTTCTAGTGCAGTGGCAAAACACTATGGCCAAGGCAATATATAAAATATTTAATTCAGGGCTCGCGATTCTATAAAGTCCATGACCACCATGGCAGGTAGCATGGCAGCAAACAGGCAGGCACAATGCTAGAGTAATAGCTGGGAGCTGATATCCTGATCCACAAACAAGAAACACAGAGAGATAACTGCGTGTGCGATGAGGTTTTGAAACCTGAAGCCCACTCCCAGTGACACATCTCTTCCAATAAGGCCTCTTAATCCTTCCCAAACAGTTCCACTAACTGGGGACCAAAAATTCAAACGTATGAGCCCTATGGGAGCCATTTTCCTTCAGACCACCACAGTTGGGCATACAGGGAAAGGCAGTAGAAAGATCAGAAGTGGCTAAGAGAGCCTTACACTAACTTTGTGACACTGGGCAAATCATTTCTTCTTAAGGCCTCAGGTCCTCATTTATGAAATGCAATATTTGGGAGAGCTGATCTCTGAGTCCTAGTGACAATGTTTGGTTCTTAGCTTCGAATTCAGCAAAGCATGTATCTATCCTGAGGAAGGAAAAGCTCCTGAGCAATGGAGGTAAAGGAAAGAATGCCTAGGAGTATGGATATCTGAAGGACGTGGAGAGAGGCCTTCTCCAAAGCCGAGGTAGAAGAAGGAGGTGGATCCATGACTAAAGAAAAACAGGCGCGCTGGCACACACCTGTTATCCAAGCACTTGGGAGGTAGAGGCAGGAAGATCAGCAGTTCGAGGTCATTTCTGGCTATATAACGCATTGAGGCCAGCAGCCTTGATTACAGCAGACCCTGTTTAAATAGAATTTGTGGAGTTTGCCCCCAGCCAGGCTGTTGTGTATCGCTTGCCTCTGCAATGGTCTATGGGATACCTGGGCGGCCGTCCTCTGCAGTATTCTACGGGTCACGTGATTCCTCCTCCCACAGTCTTTGATATTTGATTGTGTGAGTAGGCATGAGGACTGAAAATCTGAAGGAGAAAGGAGACCATGAGCCTCCTGGGGGTGGATCTTACGCATTTTAACAATTTATATTGAATGTCTGTCTTGAATGCTTGGCCTTGTACACATTTTGGGAGCCTCATGGGTGGACAAGCCTCTGCATGGAGGACTCAGAGTGAGCAAGCAAACCTGTAATAGGTGTGCCTTACAGTGGTACAAGAAGATGTTTGATAAAGAAGTACAGGAGGTCTGTGTAAACAGAATCCAACCTTCACTCGGAGGCTGAAGAATCCTTTATCCCCAGGCTGGTACCGGGCACCTGGGGAAGTGCCTCAAAAAACTCCCAAGAAACAAAAATACAAGGTGCTCCCAAGCCTTTCTTAAACTTTCTTAAACTAGGGGCTGTAGATGCATGGACCTTGGCAGTCGGGCTTTCACAGGCTACTTCCTTTCGGTGTTGAGTGGTTCCAAACTCTACGTCTTCCTTGTTGGGTTAACCTTCTTGTCTTCGGTGCAGACTTTGGAGGAACCCTGACTCATCTTCCACTAAGGATCACGCAGTTGGGTCCTTCCTGCTGCCCATGCTGTTCCCTTTCACTTTTTGTTACTACTCTGCCTCCATCTAAACCAGCCTTTACACTGTGAGCTGCTACCATCTTACCCTGGGTCTTCTGCTCAGACTGCCCTCTATTTCCGTTACATGGTGTTGGTCTCCCTTAGTCTGTCCTCAATTCATGAAAAGGGAATCCCTCTCTCCACCCTTGTCTTAGCATCTACTGAAAGGCCATCCCTCCCCTTCCTTCTAAGTCCAGACCCCTTCTCACCAATTTTGCCTTTGAAGGGCATCTCTTCAGTTAGTATCTATCATCTGCCAACCTCCAGAACACTCGTTCTGTGAAATGTAGGCTCATGGGTACCGTCTTTCTGTACTGTCTCAAGTATTTATTCTGAAGGTCAGCATCAAGATTACTCTATTATCATTTTGGCACCTTTACTTTTTGACACTGACATCTGAAGAATTTCAGTAGTACGTAGTCTTTCTTAAACACTTCCTAATAACCAAGATAGAAATTTCCCCTGTTCCCATTGCCAAAATCTTGAATTCACCATATCTTATGCACTACTGAGGTAGCTCATTCTTACTCTGTCTCTTTATACATATTGAGCAGAAAATACTCTCTTGGGCTCTAATTTGTATCTCATATCAGAAAAGACATGAGCTAAGTTTTTAATTAATTAGCAACTAGTGAAAATTTCAGGATTCTTCACCATCCAATACGAGGATGAATCAGTCCTTTCTGTAAATAGAGCTATCAGCACTCATCATTTCTTCAGTTGGAAACTTGAGAATTGTTCTCGTTAGTGCATCACACTGATAATTCTACTTCTACAGTATCTTGTGGTCTCTCATCTTTTCATCTCAATTGTTCACGTGCAGGCGCTCAACCCCTTCATCCTGGACTTTTACCACAGAATCTTTACTGTTTCCTTTACTTCTAAGGTTTCTGTATTATAATTCTTTCAACCAGCTCTTTTTAAGGTTCTCTAAAATTTTATTTTGTTGATATTCCACTCCTGAAAACTATGCAGTTGCTTTTTATCATGTAACAAAGCTTAAGCCCTTTAGAACGTAAGGATATTAAAATTCTTCATATTTTTGTGTGGACCTACGTCTTTTTAAACTCTTGGTAGCTGTCTTCCTGCTTCCACAGGTGGACAAGGTGTGTCTTACAAACTACTATTGCTTTCAAATGCTTAGCCTTGACCAGAATTCAGAATAGCTGATTACTTTGCTCTCTCTTCCTCCCTCCCACCCCCTCCTTCTCTTCCTCTTCATTTCCTCCCTTCCTCCCCCTCTCTCTGTATATACATATTTATATCTATCTCTCCTTTATTTCTCTGAATAAATTCCTTAAGGATAGTTCTCATTCACCTGCATATTTTACCTTACAGGGTTTAATCCAATGTTTGGCAGCTTATAGACGCCTAATTGATGTTGATATTCATTGAATAATACAAGATATGTTAGCAATACATTATTTATTTAAAAATTTTGTCTTAAAAAAGAAAACATACCAGCCTACTTCTTGTAGCAGAAAAGATTATTCATTAACTCATATAGCTGGTGACTAATAATAGAGTGATTGCTACATAATAAACTTATAACAGTAAAAAACAGAGATGGGCTCTGCCCCCATATAGCCCATGTTTAAGTTTGTAAGGTGGGCTTATTAAATAGTTAAAGTGCTTTTTTTTTTTTTTAGTTTTTAAATAAAATATGGAATACAAAGAAATAAAAATCTGACTATTTATTTTCATCTTTTGCATTGCCATTCAGTGCAAGTGTTTCCATTTGGCATTTTATCACATATGTCTGACTTCCTTCTTATTCATCCCCTCTCCACTGTTTCGTTTCTCTTCTCCTGACTGGTCCACTTCCTCCCCACAGGCAGGCATCTGCTTTTCTCTCTCATCTTTACACGGCGTGAAATCACACATTAGTTTAGCATTAATTGGAAATGAAGGATTAACACTGTGTAGATATTTATAGAAAAATGAGACCCAGAGCAGTTATAAGCTATACTCAAGTATACATAGCTGGTGTTACTGCAGAATTAGAAGTCAAGCTCATCTCTTTTGAAATCCTAAGTGATAATACTGTCTCTTATGATTCTAGTGAAAAAGATAATTCTTAGGGCTTTCATATGTAGAGTGTTGGAGGAGACGAGAAAGAGTAGAAAAGAGTAAGACATTTATAGAAAGATATTAAGCATCATAAGATCAACCAGAAGATGTACCATTTCTTTCATAAAAGTTGTAGGTACCATGTATTTGGAATAGTGAGAATCCTTGGCTATAATACATATGTTTCTAACCAGAGGCTTTCTGAAGAGAAAACAGCATCTGTACAGTTTGTGTGGTCAGTGGACATACGGTGGAGAAATTAGAAGCTTTACTCATGTTCAGTATTAGTTTCTGAGTATTTTACCAAGATTAATACAGTAAACTATGAGTCAATTGCTTGTTTATATTTTTTGGAATTTCTTTAAGTGGAAGATGAAGAAACTGAATCTACTAGCAGACATGCATTCCTAGAAAGGTTTCCTATATAAGTAGCTCTTCTTGTATTACAGCAGGATACCTGGGATAACAAACCTACAAGGAGGAAAAATTCATTTGATGCACTTTCAGAGGCTTCAGTATATGATCAAGTAACTTAAATTGCTTTGAGCCTGTGGCAGAGTACTGCCTCAATGTAAGAAGCATGCAGTAGGAGTAAAACTGCCTCTTTATGGCACCTGGAAGGCAAAGCACAAGAAAACAGGTAGGGTCAGGGTAGCCATATGCTTTGCAAAGGTGTGACTCCAATTATCTGACCCCCTTCCACCAGGACCCAGCTTCTGTAGGCTCCGTTAACTTCTAGCAGCACCACAGAAACCAACTGCCAAGCCTTCAAACCCAGTCTTTGGGAGATAGAAAAGAACCAGACTATTGCACAAATTAGAATCAGACAGGGCAATTGTAGTCTTCTTTGTGTTTATGTGTGCCCAGGCACATGTGTGCTTGAAGGTTTGCTCTTTGTATAAAATGCTGAGGAGAGCCTCTGACCTTGATAGTGGAGCTCTAGAAAAAGAACTACCGCTTCTGTATTCTACTTTAAAGACAAGCAGGAGTGGTTCGCTTTTCATATCTTCACACTCACACATTGTTCTCTGTGGGTTTTTTGCTGTTATTATTATTATTTTTTCGTGTCACCTTCAGAGTGTTTCGGATTATGGATGATAATAACAACCGAACTCTTGATTTCAAAGAGTTTTTGAAAGGGCTAAATGATTACGCTGTGGTCATGGAAAAAGAGGAGGCAGAAGAACTTTTCCGGAGATTTGATAGAGATGGAAATGGAACAATAGACTTCAATGAATTCCTTCTCACATTGAGAGTAAGTGTGTTCCCCAGTCATACACCCGGGAATCAGTGTTTTCTGATGAGGAGCTTGGCTTTCACGTGGTTTGGGTTGGCTACTTCAAAGTTTTGTTTTGAGAACTTGCTAGTTCATTTTGGAGGGTGTGGGCAGAAGCCTGTGAACCAGCTGAGGGACTTTCTGAAGCATCTCACTCAGTAGTACATAAGCAATTTCACATCGCTGAGGGGAATAGTTAATCACATCTGTTACAGAGGAGGTTCATTTGCATTTCTCTCCATTTTGCTTTCTTTTAATTTTCATCTAGCCCCCAATGTCCAGAGCCAGAAAAGAGGTAATTATGAAAGCTTTTAGGAAGTTAGACAAAACTGGAGATGGGGTTATAACCATCGAAGACCTTCGTGAAGTTTACAATGCTAAACACCATCCAAAGTACCAAAATGGGGAATGGACAGAGGAGCAAGTCTTCAGGAAATTTCTGGATAACTTTGATTCACCCTATGACAAAGATGGATTGGTAAGTGAAAAAGGTGACTCCAAATGGAATTTATTTATCCAAACCGAAATTGTTAATGAGGGGCAGGCTGAAAGCCTTAAAAATCTCCATATGTTGACACTGTAATTGTTATAAAATAGAAGAAAACATTTCTTTGGGGCCATCTGAACAGCTGAAAACTAAAGTGATAAAATGTATGTTTCAAACATGTACCAAGACAGGCATGTTTTTCTTGGTAGAGGATCCACAAGCTACTAATTACTCATCATGCAAAAAAGTGTTATTTTCATCAGCCCATCTCATCGTGACCACATTCCCCATTTACCACTGGCTGTATGCTCATGAATTAGATTACAACAAAAGCATGCTTAACTTTAAATGGGAGCATGATGCTTCGGAACACACTCCCAAGGCCTTTCTGGACCTTTGGTTCCTTTTACTCTTATCCTTAGGAGCATCATTTGCCATCACTCTGTCGTGTGAAAAGGTGGCTGTTGGTAATGGGAATCCCAGAGAGCAGAATTTACCCTGATTCTTAAGTTTTGAGATTAGCTTTCCCCCGTAAATTACAGTGGACTTCAGAACAAAAGCAGCCATTCCATCTTCATTAATCATTACTTTTGGGTATACAAAGTGTTGTATGCTGGAAAAGATAGAATGACAGCCTGTCTAAACACCTGGAGCCAGTTTTTGTCTTAGATGACCCGAGAGTTACGGTGAGAGGGAGGGGAGTACTCCAGCCTCAGCAGCAGCAAAACTTCTTAACCTTTGGGCCATACCAGTAAAGGTAAGTGGGGCAGTGACTAGGAAGGGGTGGTGCTTATGGGAAGAAGCAAGTCTCCTCCCTTTGAAGGGAATTTCCCCCTCCTTTCCCATGAAGCCTGATGACTTGTCTCATTACCAAGGGGTACGATGGAGGAAGGGGAAGTTTCCTTTCCCGTTGACATTTTGCAGTGGGAGATGGAAAAGTGGCTGAAGAGTCTTGTAGGCTGGGGGATCACGACAGCAGATACAGGAGTCCCTGCTTCTGCTGGGCAGCCAAATGTCTAGGACAGAAATAACAGAAGTGCATGTTTCCTCTAGTACTGCTGCCTTTGATCTCCAAGATGTCAGAGAAAAATAGCCAACTGCCATTTCCCCTAATAGCTCAACTCTACTCTGGTCCCTGTTGTCTCTGGTTCTTTCTGCAGGTGGTTCCTCCCTGTCACCAGGGGAAATGTCAGCTGCCCTTGACTCTAACAAGCCCAAGTAGCCATTTGTGATTCAACTGATTTAACGTCCCCATTTCAGCTCCTTCTGACATTTATCTTAATCAGCCACGTTGATCTCTTACATTCTCAAAAGGTTATTGAGGTTTTTTTTTTGTACGTCAGTATTTGACATTGCTTGAATATCATAGACTTTGTAATAATGTTGAGAATTAGCTGTTCATCGTCATTGGGTGTGTGTGTTGAAAGGCAGATTACTGACTATACTGAGGAACCACAGAGTCTGACATTTGGGGAGATGTACTCCAAGTCTTTACATTTAAGGTATGCTCCGTCGGTGCTTACACACATCCATATTTGAGATCCTTAGATCTAAAAGATTCAAGTTTTTATGTTTTTTTATTATTAAATATAATATACACATCTTATTTAGTATAGCAATGAGTCTGAACAACATTTACTGAACACTTATCAATGAGCTATTGTGCTAAAGGCTTTGCAGATATCTTATTTAAGAGACGTAATAAATAGATGCTCATAAAAGTGATTCAAACTGTATGGGTTCTGAGAATCGAATCCAGGTGTTCTAAAAGAACAGCCAGTGCTCTTAAGGCTGAGCCATTTCCCCAAACTTTTGTAGTTTTAATAACATCTTTAAAACACAAAGAACTGTAGATACAAAAAAAAATCTATGGCAAACTCCTTAATATAGACAAACATTTCCATGTACATGTTATTTATTGTATTTACAGATGGATGACCACAGATGTATTTACAGATGGATGATCTACTCTTCACTGAGCTCAGAATCATCTTTCCTAAAACCATCTTTCACTGGTTTTGAGGGAGGACATTTGGGGGAATAGTAAAGAAAGATAACTTTTGGTTAACTTAAAGCTTTTTGCTTTGTTTTTCAAAATGCACGCTGGTCCATGAGCCCCTGTAGTATATGAAAGAGATAGTGGTGGTTCCAAAGATCTGTAGGGCAGATTAAACTGTTAAATACTAGAAACATTTCTTTAGTTATTTATGAATTTTCTTCCTTGTGATAATTTTAGTCTTTTTTTTCTTTGATATTTTTAGTCTTTTGACTTAGAGGTTGCTCAACTCCTACTAACTCATGAGACTTTCCCTCCTTCTCCAAAAATAGTCCTATGCATCCTGATATGGATAAACACATCTGCTGATATTCCAAAGACAGTCATATGCACGGAGTGGAGAACCTAGGGAGGGGTGGGAGGAGAGGAGCAGCAGGTAATGTTTTTGCTCACACTCAGCCTTGAATGAGTAATTCCTACCTTAGAAATGCACAGAAATCACATGTTCTACTAGAAATCGCTTTCTTCACCCATAGGTATAAAGCATTTATTGAAAGGTGAAACATCGATTATCCTGACATTGGACATGACCTTTTTTGACATATGCCAGAGAAAACAGTATTGACTGCAGCTGAAGAACACGTATTTCTTGTTCTGAGTTTAGTCTCCCGTGTCTGAACCAACAGGCCCCAGTTCTCAAAGAAAAGGTGACAACCCATGCCCCAGTCTCCACTGAGGATGGCTTGGATGTTACTTCTTCTCCTGCCGTGAGCTGCCCTCACCACTATCCTTAACTTTTGTTTTAGCTCTGTTCCTCAGCTGTAATCAAATACACAGAAATCTGTGGTGGTCATGCCTTGTTCTCTTTACAGGGATGGAAGGAAGGCCTCCATTAAAAAGCAAAGCAAAGCATCCTTTCCGTTTCTAATTTCTCCACTACAGGTGACCCCTGAGGAGTTCATGAACTACTACGCAGGCGTGAGTGCATCCATTGACACTGATGTGTACTTCATCATCATGATGACAACAGCCTGGAAGCTTTAAATGCCCAACCCTAGGAACCAGGCCATGGCGACAGCTGCAGGACTCCAAATAATTAAATCTCAACTCAGAAACTCAGAACGATATTTTACTTCATGTTTGTTGCACAGCTTTTTCTTTGCCAATACACTGTCTTTTTCTAGGGCTGACAAAGGGGCAGAAATAAAGTCACCAAGCAATTAACTGTGGACTTGCCTCATCTGCAAAGGTTTCCTTATTTCTGAAATAGGAATGGTTATAGTTACATCTCTAAATCTCCTAACACTGTGTCCATCCATGTAGGTGTTTGACAAACTTGGGATGCCTCTCTTGGTCATCAATGAAATTTTGAATATTTTAATTCTGATCTGATGTGTGCCCAGATAGCCAGTATATTTTCACTCTTAAGCTAGGTATGAGAATAACTCTATTTGTATAATTGTAAAATCCTAAGGGTTTTAGTCTTATTTTGGGAATCATACTAGATCATATTAGAGCATACTAGAATCTGCTAGATTCATAACTTCTACAAGTGAATCTGGAGTTTCACTCCTCACAGTCTATGGAAACTTCGTTTTGGCAAATAGATTGAATGTGACTGTTGATTTGTTTGTTTCTATTGTTTTTCAAAAGACTATGTGAGAGTGGAGGCCATTTCTTTGAACTGTAGACCCATGGCTGTGGAGTACCTTCTTGTGATTGGAGTCGGGAGCCTGGGCTGGACTCTACTATTTTATGGGGAACAGCTTCACTGTGGTAACTAGCAAACTTTCCTTTTGTCCAATGTTTGTCTAGCTCCTTTCTGTTCGCAGCCAACCATGTCAACAGTTCTATTAGCTCAAAGGGGATGGGTGTGGCTCAGTCTAAAATCACAGAACATTCCAAAGTAGAATTTCCATCTTGATGCTTCATGACTCAAATCCTCCATGCAGCACTTGCTCTGCTTGTGTATTATTGACACGAGAGAATCAACACACAAGGTGCTAATAGATATAAAGGAAGCCTCAGAAAAGAGAGAAATAGAGCCTGAGGCTGGAGCTCCTACTCTGCATGATCTGCGCTTGATAGCACAGATACCACAGTCAGCAGCCTCTGGTAGTGGTGCTGGGAGGAATTCCTTGCTGCTTTTGTTGCCCAGAAGTCCCTTCTACAGATCCCATCTCTGGTTGTGTCTAGGCATTAGGTTAGAGACGTGGATTTAGTTGACAGTCTCTTCA
The DNA here is from genome assembly GCA_026225945.1 of Cricetomys ansorgei. Taxonomy (NCBI): domain Eukaryota; kingdom Metazoa; phylum Chordata; class Mammalia; order Rodentia; family Nesomyidae; genus Cricetomys; species Cricetomys ansorgei. The sequence goes on from JAMJFZ010000107.1 coordinate 5,085,054, forward strand.
AGATCTTATGAATTTCAGTGGCTCAATAAAGTGGGTCTGAAGACACTTCGCACTTTTACCTTCCCCTCATTATGTACTTTTTCTCTTACCCACTTTTCTAAGTTGAGATCAGGATAGATATTGTTGTAAAACCCATTAAAACTGGTGTTGCAAGATGAGAATTATATCAGTTCTCTATTAGTGTATCTTTCTTTCTTGTTTGGGAAGCTCAACTTATTTATTCAAATGACTGGATGGAGAAGAGGCCTTTATCTTGATGTTGGACATGTCTTCATATCATAGGAAGCCAGCTCCCCCACCCCATTAACTATACAAATGATGTTTTCCACTGGATTTGCTAACTAGTCTTCTGTGGAAAATGGCAGGGCGACCAATCCAAATGTAATGAGGAGATATTTAGAAATCATATAGGAAGCACACATATGCAGGAAAACATAGTTTTAAAGCACGTACCCTGCAAACTGTGGTTAAGGAGAAGTCTCCTGTTTTCTAGGCATGGCGGGTTTTGAAGCCTACTGCTCTAGATAGATCTGGGTCTTTGACTCTGGGTATGACTCATATCTTGCTTAACGGGGTCTACAGAGCGAGCACGTGATTCTGAGCAGAGCCTGGCTTGCAGCTATCAGCTCTTTCTCTTCCAGTGATACTTTGCTTCCTGTCTAATGGGGTACAGGGCACAGCGATCTAATTACAGATAGCCCTCATCTGGCGGTGCACATCCAGGGCCTCACTTTCAGAAGTTTGCGTTCTGGACTCAGGATCAGGATTCCACCAATGCCTTCCCAACTTAGAGAAACAAGACTCTCAAGAGCTTCATGTCCAAGGACCACTGCACTCCTGTTTCTGATCTTGTTTATGAGTTCTTACACTCAGAGTCAAGGATGACTCATTAATGCACTCTTCTAGTAGCTATGGGAGGAAGAGTCATTTTAAAATATTTTTCTAACACTTTAATGGACACTTTTCCAATTTATTTAACTTCTAGACTTTAAATAGAGTTCCATCTAATATGAAAAGTAACCACTTGGGTCAGAAGGCAAAGCATGATAAAAAGCCCTCAAAACATTTCTAGGGAGCACTTTGCTACTGGACATGGACCCTTCCCCTCATGGGAAAGAAGAGAGGGAGGAATTAGCAGCTTTATATGAAATAACACTAATGTGTGTAAATATTTCCAGATTAGAATCTTCATTCCAAGCCAACCCTACTAGTACTGGGAACATAACCTTAAGAACGTAGCCTTCAGAACATAACCCTATGTAAGAACAGGCACAGACTTAACTATTATCAATAATTGTGTACAAAGAACATGGATTCCACTCTCAGTACAAACAAAAAGTAGGATGTGTTAAAGTATGAATGGACGGGGGCAGAATTCCTCCTGTCAGTCTGAAGGACTAGTTTTTCACTGCTGTCTTTGGCAGGATCATCACACCTCTGGCTAGCAGTTCGTTTGTTCTGTGTAGTTTATACGAATGTAACAGTTACATTTGAAACCATTTGGTACCATCAGCTTGGAAGGCAGGCATAGAGCCTTCCACAAAGCCTGACAACTGATTCAGTGTATGACATGGCTTGAAGGTAAAAATATCTTACTAATAGTTATTTACTGAGCTTCATGCTCTTCTATGGAGTGCAGATGGAGCAGTGAATTTGATGCAACCAGTGGCTTTTAAACCAAACCAACATCCAACAGTTGTTAATAGATCGGAGAGAGTAGAAAAGAATATTGAATTTCCCTCTCCAACTGAAATTCCCTTCTCCAACCCTCATCTAGCTTTTCAAGCCAGGCAGCTGCAGCCTATCACATGGCAGTATGTAAGGGAATTATAGATCTTGAAAGTCTATCAAGACAATGCAAGCCTAATCCCTTCCTATTACTGGAGGCAGATGGTGGCTGTATTCCTTCAGTTGTCATGGCCAGTATAAATTGCTTCGTTGGACCATGAGAATTCAAGCAGGAAATGACCCCCAAAATCTACCTCAGTTAGTCTTTTATGCTGATACTTAGTCAGGGAATGAGATTAAATTGACCAAATAAATTGTTAGCTGGTGTGTGGGTACTCTTCTATTCCTGTTGGATAAAATTCTAGTAACATCCTGTGAATCACATGCATTCTACATTTATGCAAATCTATTTTGAGTACAGGATACAGAATACGCAACTTCCGACTTTTCAAATTGGTCAACAAACTTACTTTCATGGAAATTATTATTTTAATCAAAACTCTATTGGATGAAACAGGAAAATCCAGTCATAGAAATGCTCATGACTCAAAGGGAAAACAAAGATTTTGAGGGGCTTTTAAATGAAGAGCTTCATGAATACGCAATAAGGTTTTAAATCTTAGAAATGTTGTGACTCAGAGTAAAAACAAAAGCAAAAGGGTCTGAGGTATGATAGATTCGTTTGACAATTTTCTCAGCATGGTTTGACGTCTCCAAGTTGCTCATAAGAAAACTGTGTCCTCGGGTTAGAGCTAGCTAAATTCTCTCCTTCTTACAGAAAACGCCACCAAGTTAACGCCTCAAATTATTTTTTTCTAAAATAGATGACGGGTGGAATCTGTTGAAAGATCTATAAGCAAATGATTGATGAGGCTCTGAGAACATTGTTGTTGTGTGAGAAGAATTCTTCCTGGCGTCAGGGTCGGTGTGGTGAGAGGCTGTGGTGAACAGCCCTTCCTCTCTGAGAATATTCTTGTTTAATTCTCACACCTGCTTTGCCAAAGCCAGTTTTTTCTTCCTCTCAGAAAAATGTAGTGGAAGTAAAACTCGCTGAGAGTATAAGTCACCCACCAGCAGCTGAGTTCTGATATGGATCTCACATCTGACAGTAAGGTAAAGTGTACCACAGGGAGGGGGGGACCAAACCTTCAAAATGTCTTTTTTTTTTTTTTTGTCACTTATATTGGATTCTTCTCCTGATTCTTCATAACAGAATTTACTGACCTTATCACTCAGCATTCAGACACTGGTATTGATCTGGGAACATCTTGCTCCTGTGCTTGAAGGTTTCAGTGGCTGGTATCTTGGAAACGCTCGGGCTGTGTACAGTACTCATGACAATCAGCAGTCCCAGAGAGAGACTCAGAAGAGAGCGGGGATCTAAAATTCAGAGAAATGATGGATGGCAGAGTAGCCTGCTCCTTCTAGGGATATCTTGAGTCTTGGTGCTTCTACACTGACAGGATAAAATACTTCACAAATGTGGGGTATTATCAAATGTCAGGCACTGCCTTACTAAGTCCAGGACATTCCCTTCGTTTCAAGGGAACAGAGAAATAAAGTACCATTTCACAAGTTTCATACTTACTCATGTCTCAAATGTCATTTAGCAATATCATTCAAAATCCACTTACTTAAGATCATCATTGAAACTGCAAAGTGTGTGAAGTAAATGACTGAGAATTTGAGCTTCACTAATCGAAGTCACTAGAAAGTGTTTGAGTAGAAATTCACTTTATTTCATCTAAACTAAAAGCAAAAGCAAATGTTAAGTAAATCAGTAATGTAACAATGCTCACGAGGAATGTGTCTGCATGAATATATACATACATATACACATATATGTAGATATGTGTATATATCTACATATATATATTTATGTTTCTAAGGGATATCTATTTGCATATAAATACAATCAGTATACTAGTAGTGAAAAGGTCCCACATAGCTTTTAAAATAGTTCTCAGGCCAAACTGAGTCGTCACTTTATTAGAAAACTGTAGTTCAAACTATTTTCCACACAGTGAGATAATCCCACATATAAAGATTATCTCAATAGCATTTAAGTAGAAATGACATAAACATTGATTTCAAAACAGCATTCTGCTTAGTAAATAAGAATTCTATGGTATTTATACTATAAACATTAAATATTTGATTAAAATAATGTGTGCTTCTAGTGGTAAGCTCCATGTGTGCTGGAGGCATCGATGTCATAATGGAAACGATGGGAGATCATCTCTAGAAACAAGAAGTTGAGATATCTGTGAGCTACCAGCTTAGACATGGCTTACTTTATAAAAACAAACTTGTATCATTTGGGCACACTCTCAGGCTGTGATTTGCCTCTAACAAGTTCTGATTTAATAGAATTTCTTCAATTAAGGGTTCAACACAGCCACTGTTTCAATAAAGAGAACGTGTAAACTGTTCAGTGAAGTTTAAAGCTAGTTCCACATTGTGTTTTCTCTCATTAGCTAACATGTCACTTACCTAGGTTCTCCGATTATGCTTTTGTGTTTTGATAAAAATGTAACACTTTATTATAATGAATTCTATAGAAGTTAACTCAAATGTATAGGGTTTGGGACTGGGCAAGTGTTTATTTTTTGTGGCTACCTTAATCTAGCTCCGTCATGTTTTTATTGATGAACTCATTACAATAAAGTGAGTGCGCTTTGGGATCATTTATAAAGCTTATTGGTATGATGTTTCTGTTACAGGTGATAACATTTTCTTTTGAAAATGATGAATCTTTTTAAGGTGCGTGATGTAATTACTCATAAAATTATTATTTTGACAGCTAAGACTCCGATATTGATATGTGATGTTACTGTTCTTCCCACAGGGTCAGACTGCTCACCTAACAGCCTAACCAGCTTCTCAGTATTCTTAGCCTTGAGTCATGCTTCTAGGACCATGAGGGATAGAGAAACTTTGCTACTAGTATCAGGAATGGGGGAGGCCAAGAGGAAGAAAGGAAGAATGGAAGGAAGGAGGAAAGAAATCTGGGAGCTGATTCCTGTTCCTTGTTTTCAGTACCATTGCCCAGCATAGAAAGCCCAGATTGTTCTAGTCATAAAATCACACTTCTTGGCTAGACTGATAAGCTGATTCCAGTACTTACTGTATGGTGATTGTCTCACAGTTGACTATTGCCTGTTGAATAATATGCATCCTGTTCTCAAGGATCCTGTAAGGTGCTCCTTTCTCTAGTTCTATCTCTATGTGTGTTTTGCCTAGTCTCTTCTTCCCCAAAGCATTTATTGTCTGATCATTTATGCTGTAAAATTCTTTATCCTAATGTGTAATCGTCTCTTTTTCTCCATAGAGTATTCCAGGACTAACCACAGATAACAAAATTCTTAAACATTTAGTCCTTTATACGAAATACCATAGTGTTTGCTCATAAGCTATATGCATCTGGTCCATGTTCAGTAGAGACACATTTTGTTTACTTTAAATTATTCCAATGAAAGTTGAACATATGAACACAGAGGGTTGACCATATTAAAAATGGTCACAAGTATGTAGCGTATATTCTAGAGCAGGACTGTCTCATAGAACTTGCTGTGGTGAACAGATCTGTTCTCCATCTGGCCACATGTAGCTGGTGAGCATGGGCAGTCTGATTATGGGATTTTGTATTATACTTCATTTTAATTAGTATAAACTTAAACATCCACATGTGGCCAGTGGCTACCTTATTGGGTGGCATGGTGGAGACCTAAAGATCTTATTTTACTATATACAGTGATGGCTTTGGGAAGGAGGATTAGAGGACTGAGATTCAGGTGAGTTTTTGACTGTTCACTGTAAATATCCCATTCAGAGGGGAAATACAAAGCAAGTTCTTCCTGACTAAGGCAATGCTTCCTGATTATCTGTTGCAAATTACACATATGGTTAGCTTCTCAGGAAAATGAATGTGTTCTGTGGCTCACATATTTTGACACTATTTCTTCCACCCCTTACCCTTTTCCTTCTTCAGGTTTCAAAAGAAGAATTTCTGAACTATTACTCGGGTGTCAGTGCTTCCATCGACACGGATGCTTATTTCATTTTGATGATGACAAAATCATGGCGACTATGAATTTTGTTGAACAATCCTCTTGGAGGAAATCGAAAATTCTCAGAGAGCAGAATGAGTTTGTAAGGAATCTAATACTATGGATTTTAATAAGATGCAAAGTAATCTTAGACAAAACCCCCAAACAAACAAACAAACAAAAAGCAAAAAATAAAACTGTACAGGTAACTAATGACTGCTAGGAGAAGAACTAGCCCTCCCAGCAACGAGAGCTCTGATTGGTTATCCAATACAGTATGGTCAGCCCTGAAATCACATACTCTCAGACAACAAAAATGGGCTTAGCAAGTTATATTCAAATATTTGTGCATCTATCTATGTATTTGTCTGTGTATCTATGTATCTATCTTCTAGCTAATAATAAAAGAACAAAAAGACTATCATTTTTAGGAGGGAGAACATAAGATTGTGGGGAGATAATATGGAAGAAGTTGGAAGGAGGAAAGGGAAGGGGAAAAGTCATCTAATTATGTTTTAATTAAAATATAGTTTAAAAGATACAAAGTAAAATGTTTTAAAAATCTGGAGTTTGGCTGAGCAGTGGTGACGTACACCTTTAATCCCAGCATTTGGGAGGCAGAGGCAGGCAGATCTCTGTGAGTTTGAAGCCAGCCTGGTCTATAGAGCGAATTCTAGGACAGCCAGATTTACAACAGAGAAACCCTGTCCCAACACCCCCCCAAAAAAAAATCTGTAGTTTTAATTGCAATAAATCTCCAGTAATCTTATTAAATACTGGAATGTATTCATTCCCACAAATGCTTGAGAGTCTAGTTGTAAGTATGAAAGGAAGGAACAAATGAAGGAAATCTTGAATTGAGATTGGGAAGTGGTTTCTGTGTAAAAATAAATCACTCATATTGGATATTTCTGTTGTAGACATAAGTAGATGTTCCCCACACTTTTGTGTTGTTTCTTGTCTTGACTGGAGTAATATCTAACTGTAAATGTCATGAATTTACTTGTTTTACTGTTTCTTTTGGAAAGAGAAATAAAGCACATTTTATTCTGAAAAGTATGATTTTCTTTAGTTCCAAATTTTAACGCAAGGTTTTAAACTCAGCAAACTCCCAAGCCATCAAGGACAAGAGACATAAACATATGAAAAACGGCAGGTGCACTGGGTGATCTCTCAGGTTAGACATTGAGCTTTTACAGAATGAGATCACTTTCAGCTCAGCAAAGGAAAGAGGGAATGATGACTATTAACTGGATGTGTTTTTGAGCTTCATCTTAAACTATGGAAATGGGTTTAATACCATTTGGAGAGTTTTCAACTATTTTTTATTTCTTTTAGAATTTTATATAAGAGTATTGTATTTATATTTTCACCCCTCATTTAACCTCTCTAAGTTCTTCATATACCCTCCACTCTCTCTCAAATTCACACACACACACACACACACACACACACACACACACACATAACTTACTGAGTTCATTTCATTTAGTATTGCTCATATGTACATGCATTTAGGGATGGCCATTGGGATTGGATAACTTATTGGGGGGCTTGTCTCTGAAGAAAACTGATAGGCCCTCTCTCAACAGTCACTACTTTATTGTAGTTCTCTAATCTAGGTGTGGGGACTTTGTGAAATTTCTCTCATCCACACTGGCACATTGACTGGTGTGATCATTATGCAGGTCTTGTTTATACAAACATATTGTTGAGGTTGTATAAGTGTATCTAAATGACTTCCAGGTACCCCACAAATGTACTATAGGTTTGGAGGTGGAGTTTTCTTTCAGTGATGTTTCTTGATTAACAGAGCAGACTGAAAGTTGGTTGCTCATGTCTGTGCACCCTTCATGGCAGGGAACTGGAAGAAATGAATGGGAGGAGACTTGAAGGCATTCAGCCTTGCTTCTTGTACTTTGTAGAATGCATGGCCACCTGAGGATTTTGTTAGCATGCTCTTTCTGATTCACAAGTTTAGGGTGTCCTCTAAGCTTTAGTTGTTCAGCAAGTTTCATTGTGATGTTGATGTCTCTGCTCTTCAGAGAAGATTTTAAGTAGAGAAGGGTAAAAAGATCCCAACTTGTGTGTTTATGATGTGTGGCAGACTATTTTCCTACCTTTGCTTGTTTATCATAGTTGTACATTTTGACTGGAGGGTCCCTATCTTTTCCTAGTTTTAAAAATCATGAGGCTACGAAGAAAATATTACATAGGCATGGGTAGGAGAGAAACAAACTTCCAGCTGGAGAAATTTTCAAAATTCAGTACCTGATAATGTAGACTCCTAGTTCATAGCAGTTGGTGCTAAAACTAGAGTTCTGGCCAGTGAGTAACTATAGCATATACAACACTCCTGCTTCCTGATGGGATCAAAGAAATAATCACAAAGAAACACCGATATCATGTTAACTCTACTGAAGGAGATTAAAGACCACCACCCAAATTTTTGGTCAAATTAAGCAAGCTTTATTTTCTGTCAGACAGGGCTGTCTCTCTAAAGTGGGGTTTGAGACAACAGCAATGAACATAGGAAGCAGTAGGGTTTATAAAGGTTTAAAAAACTGTAAGATTAGGGGGTTCCAAGGATTGTAGATTTTTTTTTTTTTGGTTCCATAGGAATTTGGCTGAGCATTTCAAAATTATTTGGTAGAACATCTTATCAGGATATGGTCAGGATATGTTCAGAGTATTATAGGGTATGGAACATGTAAATTCCAGAAAATGGGTCAAGACCTGCAAAACTCTTTACATAAAACAGAAATAAACTTATTTTGACCTTGTAACAAGATGGCTTCTAATCTAAAGATGGAGTCAGGTTGGTCCTTCATTCACTATGATAAATTAAGTAATGCTAATAAGAATACAGACGCTTTATCCTGCTCAGTCTGTTGCAGCGACATACAATGGATTTGGTTGACCATAAGCAAAACAAATTTGTTTCTCACAGTCTGGAAGCTGGAAGACCAAATCAAGACAGAAGAAGATTGAATCTGGTGAATCTAAGTATAAATGTGAGAAATGGCAGCTTAACTCAGATCTAAGAAGTACAGAGAAATGCAGTTCTAGTAGTTCTACAGATAAATGAGTTCTTTTCATAGTTGACTTAATAGAAGCAGAGTAAAGTAGTTTTCTGGACAAGAAGCTGTCTGCCTGTTTCTAAAAATCATGGTGCCCATTGACTTTCACTTAATAGTGGAGATATGCTTGGTAGTCTCAGTATCCTGTATGGAGTATCCTTTATAGATCTCAGTCAGGATGAAATACAGAACTGGAGTCTTCCTGTCCTTAGCAATTTTAGCAAGTAGAAAACTCTATATAACCATTCATGATAATGATTTTCCATTTAGCAAATACTCTCACTTGGGCCTGTTGGTATCATTCCAGTACTTAATTTGTGCTATAACACAGTAGCAACCCTTCATTATCTGTCTCTGTGGAATGCAGGGAGACATTTCTCATCTATCTCAATTAGGAGCTTTCTTTCTGAGGGGAATGAAATTATGCCCTATCATACATACTGTAAACTAGTTATTTATTAATGTTGGTTAATGAGAAAACTTTATTCTAGAGGCAAATCCATCACTGGAATACTAATTACAGTCACAAGAGATTTTTAGTCATTTGAATCAGAACAAGGGGTTTGAATATTAAAACTTGAGTGAAATTGGTTTTTGCACACATCTTGCCAGCAAGACCATAATATATCACAAGTCTCTTTATAAGGCTGTAAAAGCTGTTCACTGGCCTTCCTTTTTGAATATCACTCTGTAGAAGGGACACTTCATTTTAGTTTCATTAATATAAATAGTCACAAAACTGCTCAGAGTATAACCAACCTTGCCTAACCAGTGATGCTTCTCTTTTTTAGAATATTTTATATACGCATGTTGTTATACTGTTAATTTTTTCATATGCTGAACTCTTTAACTCCTCACAGTCATGGTTTTGGGAGGTAGGAGTATTTGCTGAGGCAATTTTAAGTCATGTAGGCAGGACCCACGTTAATATAATTAGTCTCATAAAATTACCTCAATGAAGTTTGTTCACTGCTTTCTTCATGTAAAAAATAAAATACAGGCAGGAAATTGTCCTTTGAACTGGACCAGATTCCATCTTCCAGTGTCAGTGTGGTGATCACAATGGTGGTCAGTTGTAGTGTCCACTGTGATGGTTAGCCATAGTGGTCACTGTGGTGGTCAGTGGTAATGTGTATGCTGTGATGGTTAGTCAGAGTGATCACCGTGGTGGTCAGTGGTAGTGTCCACTGTGATGGTTAGTCATAGTGGCCACTGTGGTGCTCAGTGGTAGCGTCTGAGCTGTGATGGTTAGTTAGAGGGTCATTGTGGTGGTCAGTGGTAGTGTCTACTGGGATGGTTAGAGTGGTCAGTGTGGTGGTCAGTGGTAGTGTCTGCACTATGATGATTAGTCATAGTGGCCACTGTGGTAGTCAGTGGTAGTGTCTGAGCTGTGATGGTGAGTCATAGTGGTCAGTGTGGTGGTCAGTGGTAGTGTCTACTGTGATGGTTAGTCATAGCGGTCACTGTGGTGGTCAGTGGAAGTGTCTGAGCTGTGATGGTTAGTCATAGTGGCCACTGTAGTGGTCAGTGGTAGTGTCTGAGCTGTGATGGTGAGTCATAGTGGCCACTGTAGTGGTCAGTGGTAGTGTCTGAGCTGTGATGGTGAGTCATAGTGGTCAGTGTGGTGCTCAGTGGTAGTGTCTACTGTGATGGTTAGTCATAGCGGTCACTGTGGTGCTCAGTGGTAGTGTTCGCTGGAATGACATACTTTGGTGTGTTATGGGTTCTCTATCTGGGGTGAGTAGAAGAGTGTGTTGCCTCTACTCAGGAAAGGTTTGTTGCTCAACTGCTAAGCCTGTCCACTTTCTGAGTGACCGTGTAACTTCTTTCCTTTTTTCCTATTTCTCATTTTTTTGGGCCAGACCCAGACCCTCCGTTTGCTTCCCCCAGCTCTCTGGGCATCTCACACGCTATGGAGACCGTCCCTAATTCACGTTGTTCCTCACAGAGCACCGCTGCTCATCTTGTGTGCTGTCTTCACCTCTGGCTCAGAAAACAAAATCCCGTTTTCCCCCTCTTCGATCCCATCTTGCCAGCTGCCAAGATCTTTGTCTACTGCATTTTTTCCCCCCTCAAACTCCAATAAATTTGTTCTTGAGCTTTCTCCTGAGTTTTATTTATTCGCTTTTAATTTTTAAAAATCTGTATGTCAAGTAACCTGAACAAAAGAGGCAGGCCAGATTGAGACTAGTTTAGTAACCCAGGGCTCTACGCTTTAGGCTACGTTCGCAACCTCCTAGGTACAATGCACTTGGCAACCATTACCTGCAGGTACTCTGCACGCACATCCTCAACAATGCACCTAGCAACCCCGGGCCCAAATTGCATTAGGTTACGTGTCCATTCCTTTCTAAGCAATAGGATGAGCTTCTTCTCCCATAACACCACCACAGTGGGATTTTACTCTATTGCACCCTCCTTTGGGCTGAGCAGAAGAAACTCTCATTTTGTGATGGATAGGTTTACGACAACTTGACACATGTTAAAATCATCTGAGAGGTTAATTAAGAAAATGCTTCCGTAAGATCAGGCTGTAGGCAGACCTGTAAGGCATTTTCTTAATTAGTGACTGATGCAGGAGGACCCAGCCCATTGTGGGCTGAGCAAGCCACTGGGAGCAAGCCAGTAAGCGGCACCCCTCCATGGCTTCTGCATCAGCTCCTCCCCTCCAGGTCCCTGTCCTGTTTTAGTTCCTCTCCTGGCTTCCTCCAATGATGGAATACGGTGATATGTGAGTTTAAGCAAAACAAATCCTTTCTTCCTTAACTTCCTTCTGTTCACGTTGTTTCACTGTAGCAATAGAAACCCTAACTAAGACACATTTGGTCTGCACTGGCTTTGTATGGATAAACAAAAGGACAAACTGTGTCCTCGAGAAACTTTTAAGGAGAATTCCTTATTCACCGTCTAAGCCAATACGTATTTTTTTGAGACTGCTTATGACTAAAATTAGACAGATGCAACAGGGGGAAAGTCATATGCAGTATAAACATGATTATATGACCTAATTCATCGATCAGCATGGGACCATACTCAGTACTTATTTTTATATTCAAGCCTTCATTCTCCTGAATCCCATAAAAAAGTTTTAAATTAATAATCATGGCCCTTGATTATCTTCCTGTCTGTGGGCAGTTCTTCCGGTGCATGATGACCTGTTCTATACCACTGCTTCAAATAAAAGTTCCCTTATACTTTTAGAATCTATATGATTCTATATTTCAGCTGTTTGGATAAGAGGCCAAGAACGTGGAAATACCTCCTCACTCAGACCTTGACCAGTGGTAACAAAAGGGACTCTGTGCATCCCACTGACACCCGCACAAACAACCACAATAACAATTGAGTGCCGAGGTGATGTGTCTCTTCCTGGTTGAGGAACACGTTTAGGTGAAGGCAAGGCTGCGATTTCTGAGAAAGGACACTGTATTCTCTCCATTATTTAATTGACTTTCCTGATTTGTGTCCACTATAGTGCAACTGTAAATCTGGTCTGTGAGTAAATTGTGTTGGGAGTTTATCGATCCCAAGGAAGACATAGGAATCTCTATTTCTCACTAACTGGCTAAAAATTTAAGGTTGAAACACAGAAACGCAATCAGAGTATCTGGTTTGCCTGGACCGACCACCAGAATTCAAACAGGAGTGCAGCATGTATACTTATGTGAGTTTCTAGTTTGCCAGCTTACTACACAGAGTTTAGACTGCCCAGCATTTACAATTATGCAAGCCAGTGTCTCTCTGTCTCTATGTCTTTCTGTCTCTGTCTTCTCTGTCTCTGTCTCCCTCTCCTACTCTCCCTCAACTTTCCCCCCAATTCTTTCTGTGGGGTGAAAAGGGATAGATTTGTGAGAGGATTTGATGTAGAAGATAGAAGTCTGGTGACAGGCATCAGGAGCTCCGAGGGAAGGTGTTATCCAGCATGGACAAGGAAAGCCCAGGTTTCTTGAGATTCCCCTTGGCAGTATCATGTGATTTCTCACTATTAAATTCTGTACATAGGGCGCAGAAGCAGAGATGTGTGTATGGAGATGTTATGTATGCTCCTTTTCCATTGCGTCTGTCACTACGGTTTTCACAGAGGTGGTATTACATTGTGATGGGATTAAATTGCTATTTAAATGACAGGGGACACAGAATCTTGAAATATATTGTTGTACCAACCTCATGGAAACCAGATTATCACTCAGACAGTGGAATATTTATCCTTTTATTTATTTTTGGAAAGGGGTGTATATGTGTAGATCAGGCCGCCCTGAAATTCTCAAACCTTCTACCTCAGTTTTCTGAGTCCTGGGATATTAAGCTTTTATCATCATGCCTATCTCCTTTTTATTAAATATGCCATTTTTGAGAGTATTTTGTCTGGGTAGTAGTGGCACACACCCTTAATCCCAGTACTCGGGAGGCAGAGGCAGGTGGATCTCTGCGAGTTTAAGGCCCACCTGGTCTACAGAGTGAGTTCCAGGACAGCCAGAGTTACAGCAGAGAAAACCTGTCTAAAAAAGAAAAAAAAATAAAAGAAAAGAATACTGTGTTCCCAACTTTACAGAGAAAAATGGGAATGAGACGTCTAGACTTCTAATTTCAACTAAGAATTATACTGAAAAATGTTTTATTAATTTATTATTGTTGTTATTATTTTATTATTGTATTTATCTTTCTCTCCATCTTCCATCTCGCTGTAAGAATGCTAGCATTACAGAGCTGTGCCACCTTATGTGGCTTTTCCAATGGGTTCCAGAAGTCAAACACAGAGCATCACAAACCCTGAACTCACAGAATCATCTTGATGGGCCAGATGTTATCATATTAAATGAAAAAGAAAGCAAGAGAGATAATCCTAGAAGAAGCTTCTTCTAAGTTTCTTTAATTTTATTGTTTTCTCAGAAATAGTTACTAAAAACATCTTGAAACATTTATCTTTCAAATTTTAAAAATAATTCATTCTCACTCTAATGCTCATTCTAATACATGCATGCACATAATACATGTACAGAAAAGAATTTTTCTTACTTCAGATACTTTTGTTTGTTTTCCCCTGCTCCCTCCTGTTTCATCACCCTTGATCTGATCAGGTTCTGAGTCTGGTCCCCAATCTCAGCGATGTCGCTTTTCCAGGCCAGTCAGAACATAATATTCTCTTCCTGAGAATTACCCATCCAAGGATGTGCACATTTCAGGCGGACCAATTGTACTAGAGGGATAGATATTTTTATTTTTTAATTCAACATTTTTTCCATTTCCCAACCAGGTTTTTTCCTCAGAATTTTCCAGTACATGCGTAGATAAGCCTGCTTGTCAAAAATGAGTGATTGACACTAAATAGAATCAGTGGGTTGTATTTGCATATTTGTTAATTTATATGTATTTATATGTAATGATAATATTTTTAAAAAAAGAGAGGCCATGCACTGAGAGGGAGCCATGAAAGGGAAAACATTGGAAAGATTGTAGAAGGGGCGCGGGGAAAGCTGTCAATGTAGAACACACTTATGAAATTAAAAAAAAAAAGAAGAAATAATCATCAGTTCTTAAACATGCTGACCTGTGCAGAGTGGGGGTAGAGGGATTTTATTTGCTAAATCATAGAGGTTGATGCTTGTTGAATATGGTGCAACATCAAATATTATGCTGGCGTGATGTTAGTAAAAGGCCAATAAGGATTTAAAGGAGAAAGTGAACATACGGCAGCGTTGCAAGTGAAATACCTCATGAAGCCTAAGCTGTTGATTTCACCTGTTCTTTGGCGTTTCCCAAGCATGAAGCAATGTCAGGTTCCAACGATGACGCCATTTAGTATCTCTCTACTCAGGACTGCTTCTTGTTTTGTTTCCTTTTCTAGTTGCATCCTCTAAGATTTCTAGAATAATGCTATATGTGATGAAAGTAGAATTTTGGTTCTATCTTTAAATCGATTGGTGTATTTTAATAGCTCGTAATTGAGAATGACATTGGCTTAAGTTCTATTGGATTTTTACTCTTTAAAAATAAAATGCTAATCATCATTAAAATTTGTGTTGGCAACTTAATGTTAGGTTTATAAGAATTTATTACTATGCAGATGTCAGTTTTACAGTGTGTTTGTGTCAAAGTCATGTTATAGCATTTACTGGACTTTTGTATAATTAAATTACTGGGTCATCTGGCTCTAGAAGTAATTATTCAGGTCACAAGCAGATAAACTTTACATTAAAATCTCAGGAGTATTCAAAAATTTTGATCCAATGGCCTATGCAGCTAGCATGTCGTAGGAACCAATTTGACATTAACAGAAGTTCTTTTTCAGTCCTACAAGATCTACTGCCCCTCAGGATGATAAATATTTATCTTGAAATAAAAATATTGAGGTTGGCACAACAATTTACAGTTGAGGAGTGTTCCAGATTAACTCAAGTGTTTCAACAGAAATGAACCTTCAGGTTATTTTCCAAACCTCAGGGAATTTGCCTGTTGTTTACTTCACATTTTGCTTTTGTCAGTGTCTCGAGGGGTGTTAATATGTCCTTGGACTCAACAAGTCTTATGCATAACATTTTCTTTGTCTTTACAGCAGTTATTTCAAGGTACGTACAAATGTCCACACGAGGTACACGGCATTATAATGCAGAAGTTAAGGTTGACTTTAATGTAGATCTTGAATGAACTAAGTTTATCAATAAACACAATTAAACGTAGATAATTATCAGAGAAGTGAAGCTTGGAAAATTCTTGCCCCTTCTCACTTTATAATTTCCCCACTTTTGTGGTCACAGTGGTTAAGAACACAGCTGGGGAGGGAAATGTGGATGGGGAAGGCAACTGACTCCTTGCACGTGGCTGCCCAGATGTGGTATTTCTCAGGGATGTGGGGCCAACTCTTTCTGAACGGCTTAGCTTGTATTTTTATTTAGAACAGTGATGAAAAAGCAAGTTGACTAATGTATTATTATTTGCTAATGCATTTATTCATTCTTTCATTTGTTATTGTGTTTAGCAAAAGATACAAACTCTGGTAATTACAGTCCTCAGTACCATAATAGTTAAAGTCCAAAGAGCAATCACACAACAAAGTAATTGCAAATTAATGTGGTACCAACAGGAAGAAGCATAAAGCATTATAGGGATATGCAAGTCAGCCAAATCCTAGTCTATTATAGACATGCCCTTCCAGAAAAAATAATATCAGAGGGGACTCAGAGAGGTCAGGGGAAATGAAGACAGACTAGAAATTAGGCGAGGTCCACAATAGGCTCCTAAAGATGTTCATATCCTAATTCCAAGAGCATATGCACAGGACTACTAGGCTCTGTAGATGTGATTACAGTAAAAATATTTAAATGGAGAGATTATTCTTATCTGAGTGGGTTTAATATAATCACATCAGTTCTTATAAGGGGAAGAGACGAGGGTAACAGCAAGAGAAGACATTATGAAGAGGGGAACGGAGGTTGCAGCGATTCACTCCCACGATAGAGGGATGATCTAGCCCAGTGGTTCTCAACCTGCCTAATGCTGCAACCCTTAATACAGTTTCTCACCACAGGTTGTGGTGATCCCCAACCATAAAATTATTTTTGTTGCTACTTCATAACTGTAATTTTTCTATTGTTATGAATTGTAATGTGAGTATCAGGCATGCAGATGGTCTTAGGGGAATCCTCTGAAAGCGGTGTTCTACCCTCAAAGGGGTCATGACACAAAGGTTAAGAACCGCTGATATAGAGAATACTGTTTGTATGAGTAATGAGAAAAGTAAAGAAACAATTTTCTAGGGATTCCAGAACAATGCAGTTCAGTGAGCACTTGCACCTTCAACCGTCTATGTTTTGCTTTGGACACTGACTCCTTGATTCATAGGAGAATAAGTTCCTTTTGTTTTAAACATCTAAGCATGTGATAATTTACAACAGTAGCCATAAGAAATGAATATTCTAGGCCACCAAGAGTTTTCTACTCTTGCTGGGAAGCCATCAAAGGTTTTCCCTGGGGAGTGACTTGGCCAGAGTTCCTCCATAGCACTGTTTCTCTGGTGATTGTGTTGGGTAGGCCATAACAGAAGCAGGCCAGGGCAGGTTCTTAGTTCTTAGGAAGAACTATACATATCTAAGATGAACCTAGGGCCGAGATATCAAATAGGTCTTTGTGACAACTTCCTCTCCTTATCAGGGATTTTCCTCATTTCCATAAATTAGAATTGATTGAAAGCCCAAGAATAAAGTAGATGACAGCTGTTGCCTAGAAGCTGAAGTTTAGAATTGAAGAGAGTCAACAATAATCTGTGAGATAAATAGACAATTAGCATGAAAGGAGATTTGGAGAAAATGAATAATGATAAAGAGTAATGGGAAAAGGATCTTGGTTTTGACATGATGACCTCTTCTGTAAGAACATTACATGGAGGCTAAGACTTCAAAAATAATAAGGAAGTATCCACACAAAGACCTAAAGACTTGTTGGGGACAGAGGGAACATGCCTTGTATTTTGGAACCCTGGAATATCTGAAGAATTGGAGATGATTGTATGTAGTCCAAATCATGAGAGTCTGTAATCTAACTTGGAAGGGCTGATTCATTCGAATAGAATTCAATAGAATGCCCCTGAGAAAAATTACAAGAAACCATCAACATTGTTTCAAGTTTTCATTCATGATACCCAGTTCAGACTTTCACATGAAGGTTTTGAAGCAGTTTTTTAAAAATAAAGATTTACTTATTATTTCTGTGTGTGCATGTGGGAGTAACTGTTGGGTGTATACGCACTATATGCATGCAAGAACCCCAGGGGAAAAGAAGAGAGCAACAAATCCTCTAGAACTGAAGTTACAGGCAGTTTTGAGCTGCTATATGGGTGTTGAGAACTGAACTGAGATCTGCAGGAGCAGTAAGAATTCTTAAATGCTGATCCATCTCTCTAACCCCCAGTTACGAAGTTCTTAAGGCTACACTTCTGTGCAAGCACACCCATCCCCTGAAAGGCAGTTAACAACTTGTCAATTGCATGCTTAACTGTTGACCTCCATCAACTATGTCAGTTCATCTCTAGGCACAGCTCCTTAGACTCCCTCCTCCTTAGACTCCTAGACAGGTGCCTAGGCAGGTAGGTACTCATAGACATGATTCACTGCACTGCTCACTGAGTGAACCACTACTGTCCCTCTTGTGTGATCCATCTTGTATTAAATATGTTGACCTTCCCATTAAGACTTGGCTTAATGTTGTACGGTTGTACAGTGGCTACACTCTGTACAACTGCTTCTACTAAGTGACATGTATCTGTACAAAGTCTGCTGTAGGTGTTCCCGCTTATCTAAGACAGTAGAATTTGTTATAATCATATTTAGGGAGGGAAGCTAATCAATTATGAATATGCAAAGAAAGCCAACTCTTGATCTCAGAGAACTACCTTATAAATTCTGAGGACTTGCAAACTTTAAAATGCAAAAACATTGTTGAAAAATTGGTGTGACAAATGATAGCAGAAATTCCAAGAGTGGAAGTACTTCTTTTGTAAAGAAGATGGGATTCTTCCTGTATGTCCACTTATCTTGAAATAGTTTCTCATTTTAAAGAAATAAAAAATTAAATAGAACAATTTGTTGATCCATTTATTAATGAAATTATGACCATCACTTAGGAAGAAAGGGCCCGGCCTTGTAATGTGCTACAGTCTGAATGCTGTGCCCTCACAATTCATGTTGAAATCTTAACTTCTACTTTGATGGAATTGAGAGGTAGGACCTTGTAAAAAAGGTCCCAGGGTGCTCAGGTGCCCCTTCCACCATGTAAAGCACAGGGAGGATCCAGGATTATTTTACCAAGAGCCTTCATCAGAACCCTATTGTGCTAATACCCAGATCTTGGAGTTCCCAGTTTCTAAAACACTAAGAAATGATTTTCTGTTATTTTTAAGTTACCCAGTCCACAGAGTTCCGTTAGAGTAGCCTAAATGGGCCAGGATACAACAGAATAGACATGCATGTTTAAGCTAAATGTTCAAGATGAATGTGCTATTTTTATGAAGATGCAATTTTTCTACCTTTCTGAAGTAACTGCCAACAGACCGCAGAGCCGTCTGAGACAGTTCTGACTGCGTCATTGCTACCCGTGTACATTCCCATGGATGCGCGTTCTCACAACTCCATGGCCCATTACTTACTGTCTTTCCTATGTTGAGAAAAACCTTGTGTGATCTCCAGACCGGTTACCTGGCATACTCCAGTTTCTTGCATCATATATGAAATGTGACCTTCACATTGTCCTTGGATCTTCCCTTATGTAGCCTTCACCTGCTTTTCATTTTTAAGATTCTAAAAATTATTTTATTTTATGTGTTTGGGTGATTTTCTTTTGCATATATGTCTGTGTACCACATGCATGCCTCTTGACCAGGGAGACCACAATAGGGTGTTGGATACCTAGAAATGGAGTTACAGACAGTACTGAGCCATGAGGTGGTGCTGGGAATTGAACTTGGGTCCTCTAAAAGAGTAAACAGTGTTCTTAACTGCTGACTCATGGAATTAACCGAATAAATTAATTAACTGAGCAATGAAATTGAGAGATAGGGCCTTGTAAAAAAGACTCCCCATCCTAGCAGTGGACTCCCCATTGCCTCTAGGGATTCCCCTTCTCTGTAGCAAAGCCTGCTTTACTGATGTTTCAGTGTGCAGTTGTTCTCTTGCTATCCATTGCTGTGGCCCACGCAATGATGATGAAGCTTTGCTGCTCCTTGCTACAGGCTCCAGCTCAGTCTTACGCCAGCAATATGTGATGTGAAGTTGCTGGGTGTCCTTGGTAAGATTCCCCAGGAGCAGTTGACCTCAGTGAAGAGAATTATTTTCAGTTTCTAAAGCTGTCAGTCACAGAGATACAGGGAGACCCTGAGACCTGCAAGACTGACTCTTCACCCTCCCAGATGTTCTGTGAGCCACCTAATATTTCTAGTAAATTCTTTCCTTAAAATTCATTTATTTTGCTAGATGTCAAGGATTTTGACTGATATATTGCCATAAAACATTAGTGTGTTATTTTAATGCTATTCTATATTTTTTCTCCATAAAACTGTGAGCTTGGAACGTCTTATTCCATTGTTTAGAGACTAGCATAGTGTAAAAACAATGCAGCATGGCTTCTTAACCATTTGCCATTAGTTAATTATTGAATCGATTAAGAATACTTTTGGAAACCCTGTGGACTGGGTAACTTAAAAATAACAGAAATTCATTTCTTAGTGTTTTAGAAACTGGGAAGTCCAAGATCTGGGTATTAGCACAATAGGGTTCTGATGAAGGCTCTCGGTAAAATAATCCTGGATCCTCCCTGTGCTTTACATGGTGGAAGGGGCACCTGAGCACCCTGGGACCCTTTTTTTTTTTACAAGGTCCTACCTCTCAATTCCATCAAAGTAGAAGTTAAAATTTCAACATGAATTGTGAGGGCACAGCATTCAGACTGTAGAGAGCCTCTTTGTGTAGTTGTCACAGTCACAGAAGAGGCTACAGCTGTGAAGAGTTCCTTAGCATTTAATTAACTGTGAAATGGTAACACACACCATACATTTCTCTACATAACAACTCTACAGGATAGTAATAATGCATTTGAAAAGTGCTGTCAGCTCAGAGTCAACTTCACTGTAGTGGATGGTGGATGTTTTAGAGAACACCAAAGAAAAACTGCTGAGCTCACAACAATGTTACCTGAGCTGTACCAATTCCAGGTTCCCTTCTACATATTCTTAGCATTTTTGACAGTATCAAATCTTAGCGCTGAAAAAACACAAGCATATACATCTGAGGTACCCCATTCTTGGATTTGAAGTTACAAATTCCCATGAACGCCTCAATAAAGAGAGAGGCAAAGGCTTATAGAAAATACATTCCATAACTTGAAATTCCCAGGCTCAGGCTCAGTTTATTGATCAAATTGGTTCCCTGTTTATTACTGTTTTCATTTCACATTACTTGGAAACAGCAGTTGACATTTCTGTTTTACATACTGTCTCTGACAAAGAGTTCTGATTTTCCTTTATAAAATCCAAGAGAGAGATTGGCAGAAACAACCAGTAATGTTACATCTCATGCTGTTCCTGAGTATATTGTCAAGCGTTAGCAGCAGCTGCGGTTATGTGAATATGATACATGGATATAATGCATGGCCAGACAGAGACACCAAATTCAAATAACCAGTGTCAACACTGAAACAGAGGACTTTAGCGCTAAGGAACTCGATGGTGTCCTTCAGCTAGTGTCCTTTCCTGTTTTCTTCAGGGGATTGGCCGTGAATGCCAGGGATACAAAATTGTGGCTTACAGTCGTGAATTAACATTTGAATTTGTTAACTCACCTATCTTCCTTGTGTTTTCATGATCATAGCCACAGTTAGGGAACTCATTGAAGCGTTCATAGCCCCTTCTTCCCGTAATTCAGGCAACATCGAAGGCTGTAGAACTTGGAGTGATTGGTAACGATATATACACATGTGGGAGTGCTATTTCTCTATTCACTGGTTTCATGTCACACTGTTGTAGGTTGATCTCTCATGGAGGCAGATGTATAAACAATAGCAGCAGGAGGGTCATGGTCTTGATAACTGACTCTGGAGCTTCTTGATTTCTAACTTATTGCTTCTCGAGTTTGTTAGGACAAAGTCAAATGAGCTTGGTGGCTATTCTTTCTCCCACTTCCTTTGGCACGTGGTCATGGTACTTCACATCCATAAGTACATTTTATCCCGTACTTTCTTCCTCATAGCCGCTTGCATGAACGTGACCGCACATGCACATCTTTCTGAGACAGACCCAGTTTATTCTTACTGTTATTTCTAACCTTCTCTTTCCATTCCCAAAATGGCTCAGTTTGGACAATGGCTATATATTTACCCACTTAGTGGTGACTTACGACACTTGAGAATCAGACAGGCTCATGGTATGGGAAGGCTGAAGTTGGGATGCTGCCTCACCTGGTGCCGAAAGGGAAAGTTAGACAAGTTATTTAATCTTTACTCTGAACTTCAGCATCTATGACAAAGAGAACGTCAATTATAATGGATGTGCCACGTTACAGTATTATTGTGAGGAAGAAATGAGACCAGCTGCGTAAAGCACTGGATATATAGTAAATCCTGATGACAGAACTGCTACTGTTAGCCTTTTCTTCTTTGTTCTTCCTGCATTCACCATGTCCTTCTATCTTTCCCTTTATTCTTTATTTAATTTATATTTTGTTCATGTTTTTACTTGGGTCATCTGAATTCTTCTGACCAATCCAACAAGGTAGAAACAGATTCTTCCCGTTTCGTGTAAATGCATCTGAGGTAGGGGATCAAAATGATTTCTCAGAATGCTGAAGATGAGTAGCATCACTGGCTTTATCTCCTGTGTGCTATGAGGGAGATTAGGCATTCTAGACTCTCCATCCCAGTGATCACTGTGTTTGTGATGGAGGGGTTCTTAGGTTTCTCACAATTTATTGGTTTTGGTAAAAACTAGACATGGTGACATATGCTTCTTCTTGATTCGGTACTGAGGACATGGGGATGGGCTGTCTCTGAGAAACTGGTATCAGGATACCTGGCTGGAGAAGAAATGGTTGAGAGAGGGTACCATTTACATTTCCAGGACTTGGCAGCAAGTCTTGATACTCGTGAGGCCCATACCTGTCACCGTCTCTGTAGTCAACAGACCTAGAGGAAGGGAATGGAGGGGCATTGCATGCACTCAGATTGCTAACCAGGCATCTTAGGGGTGACCCTCTTCTGAAAGTTTCTGGTGTGCTGACTGTAATCTCAGATGGGCAGTTTGGGCCTTGTAAAGCTGCTCCCTGTCCCTGCTTCTCCAGCTCCTCAGGTTGTGGGGGAGGGGCATTTTGTAGGAAGCTTTCCACTTCGTCTCTGGCTTGAATGCCATTCACCTCATGAATCTGGCAGTCCAGGAAACTTTCAGGATCAAAACTCACACTCAAATTCTGCAGAGAAAGACAGGAACATTAGTGGCACTGGAAAGAGGTGTTACTACACATTTGGTTCAGGAAAATAAAAAAAAGTCTAAAGAACTTTCACATAAAATCTTACTATGCAATGCTAGAAAGTTGCCTGCTTGTTCTTCTGCATGAGTTGTGATACATCAGGTTTGAAGTAAACACTGAAGATGCCCCTGTCCCCTGCCCTGGGTGTCTCATTTTTATTCTCCAGTATCTTATAAGGAGCCTCAGTTATGTGATACATACGAGTCCAAAAGCCAAGTTTCTATTTCCCCTTTCCTGAGCATTTTTAGACTAAAATGTCATCAATATGGCGCTCCTTTCTCCACAACAAGCACTTACTTTTTTTGGTTTCTTACACAGTTGTTCCAGAGTTTTCTTATGATCTGGGAGACTGGGCCATATAATAGGTTTAATCCTAAAACCAGAGAACATTCATAGATGAATGGCAAAGGGAGAATGAGTACATCTTTCTCTTTATTGGAGGGAGATTGTAAGAACAGTTTTCTGGTACTGACTCTGCTACTGCTAGGTAGAAATTGTGGACAAATGTCTTCTTTTCTCTTGACAACATCGCCTTCTTGATTTAAGGAGGGGATCGAACAAAGCTATTGCTGTTGATTTATTGTGAACAGGACACTGCAATTATGTCTGAGAATGCCGTAAGATGAAGAGTGGGATTTGAAAAGAGATAGTATTGGTGTTGGTATGGAGCTAAAATGTGACCTAATCTTCTATTCTCAATGTTGATATTGTCTTCTTATTCGTCTCTTTACCACAGGCAACTATTTTGCTTTAATTCTAGTGGAAGTATGGAATATATTCTAAGATGTTCAAGGAAATTGTTTTATGGCAGCGTTTTTCAAGCCAGAACACTTTGGGTCCTAGGAATATGTGGCCCTGTGCTGAGGGCATCTTCCTATAGCACTGAGTAATTTCACAGTGCATGAGTCTACCACAGCGCAGAATACAAAAATGTTGTGAATTTGTGTAGGAAGTCACAACATCAAATATATTCCACATTCGAATGGGCAAACACTTCTATGCTCTCTAGGAGGATGTGGGGAAAACATTTGGAAACCACTTCTCAAAAAATTCTTATTTGTGGGGGACAAGGGCCTAGGGAGATGATTCAGTAAATAAACTGCTTGCCATACAAACATGAAGACCAGAGTTCAGACACTCTACATAACTCATACCTGTAACTCAGGGGTGTGTGGCATGGTAGAGATAGACAGATACTCAGAATTTACTGACCAGTTCATCTGACTGAGTCAATGAATTGCAGATTTAGTGAAATACCCTTTCTCAAAAAATAAGGTGGAAAATAAGTAAATAATTGAGTAAAATAATCAATATTGAGTTTTGTGTGCCCAGCACACATGTGCCATACACACACACAGACACATCTAGAGACACACATACACATGCATACATACATACAGAAGAATAATGTTTGTCTTACATCTAGTTTATATATTTTTGTCTCTTCAGAAATCAACTATGAAAAAGGACTGGGACCTAAGAACAGGAGGGAGTATAGCTACCACTGTAATTCCCACGATGTCAAGTCTCCCTTTAGAGTTTTCTAGATCAACAAGTGGGGCCTGCATTCTGATTTTTGAGGGCTCCACACAATCACCCTCTTGGTTATTAAAGTAAATCACCTTTTTTTCCATAGTGCAAAGGCTAAGATGACCAACAGAACCACAGAGAAAAACGTCAGAATGCTGATACTTGGCAAAACAGGATCCCATCTCCCTGGAATAGAAGGAGAGAGCATGGTTAACATTCAGTAAGCACAAAGGAGGATATATATTTAGTATGGCTTGAGTTTACTTAGCAGCACAGTCTCGCTTACTGTTTCTTAGAAGTAGTTCTTTGACAGACAGGAAGAGTGGCACTGATCTGTGTGACCATGGCAAGAGCATCAACTACTTGAAATGTAAAGATTATCTTTCTCGATGGCCTACAGACCCCTATCCAACTGCCAATATCCAAAGAAAAAAGTCTAAATAAGTGTTGGAGAGATAAATATTCACCCCAACACTGCAGCAGGTTCCAGAATGAGAGTGTGAAGCTGGCACAGCAGGAAAAACCTCTGTCCCCTTCACACAGAAGTTCTGTGTTGAGGAGCTTTGAACACTCTCCTGAAGCTGCTTTCTCTGGTCATTGGTATTTTGCACATCCAGTAGCATCTTTATTATACTTGGAAAGGAAATGTAGGATACTCATACTGGCCTACTCACTTGCTATAAGCAAAGATAATACCTAGAGGGGTCACAGAGAGATCAGCCACGGTCCCTGACAAAGGTAGAAATAGAAATGATGGTGAGTAAGGAGTCTGTACAGATTTATCAGGTCCAAGAACACTTGAGACAGTGGCACCAAGACAATCTGTACCGGTTAACAGGTACTATCGGCCCAGCTCACGCTGCTCTCAGAAAAGTGGCCCAGATGGCAGTCAGAACATTCTCCAAAGAAAGTGGAAGAGGGCCCCAGTGTCCAGGCCTGTGGATTATTTACATCTTGTGGTGGGGACAGGAATTCTCCAGTTTTTGCTTACCCGGACTCCTGGACTCCGGAGTTTCAAAGGTAGACATTGGACTCCACTCACTCCAGAAGCCTTTAAAGTAATTGCTGTTGGGGATGGATCGGACTTTGACTTCATACACTGCTTTAGGTAGCAGCTTTCTCTGTGGGATTGTCATTCTTGTATTGGACAAGTTCACATGCTAGAATCAAAAGATAAGTTACATTACTAGACGTAAGAAGACGTGCTGGCTAGGTCTCTCAATTCACTTTACTATAAGCTGTGTTAGTCAGGCCAGTACTCTCTTGAAGTTTTTCATGGTGGATGAAGGAATTCAAATATGCAAAGGGTTCAGCAGCAGAATGAAGGGTAGACTCAAAATGATACCAGGAGAGGCCAAAGAGAAGAACGCTGATAGGATGGATCCATGTTCAGCTGAATTATTATTTCCTGCTTTGGAGGGTAGAAACCCCTCCCAGGCTCAGCACTATCTCCCATGCTGTAACGTTTGACTGTGTTAATTGAATTTCTATAGTTCTTATTTATGACAATTTTCTAAGTTTTCTGCTCATTTATCTGTTGTGATATTTGTCTCTTAGTGATTTGTTAAAATTTCTATGTAGACAGAGCAGTTATTGTAATTTAATACTGATTTTTAATTTAACTTACAATTGTGTTTCTGTGTATTTTGACACAAATAAGCCTCCAGTAGAGGCGAGACATTTAATTTACTTCTTTTGTTTTTAAACAGATAGGAAGCTGATTATCTTGGAATCATTTATTCATAGTTCTTCCATCTTCTACTAATGTTGCTTCTCCACTGGTGGCATTTTCAATGCCACCATTAAATTAATTTTCATTTAATTGAGAAGGTAGGATACAGGCCGTCCTGTTTGTGTATGTGTGTGGAGCAGGTGAAAAGAGGCAGCAGATTGCTTGGACAGAGGTGCACATCTGTAAGTAGCTTGTTACAGGATTCTGCAATCATGAGGATGGCCCAGCTTGAGAAAAGGAGCCATTGTACATAAGGAAGCATTCTCTTATTCTTGAGAAAGAGAAGTCATCTTTTGAAAAAGATGACTATGAGATATCTATGAGATATGGGGATGACTGTGGTTAAGCTGGTAGGTTAAGAGAAATCTGACTGTCAGGGATACTGTTCTCTCCCAGCTCATCTCCCAAATAGATGGCAAGAACAGCAAGATCATTTTAACCTCAGCAGACCATGAAGAAGCCAACCAAACATCCAGAAAATAAAGAGCGAAAAACAAATTGTTTCTTCCGTGACTGAAACTTTAGACATGAAAAGAAAAACAATGACAGAGAAGCCTTCTGCCACTTCTTCTACTGACTTCCTGCTGCCCCCAAAAATCCCAGGAAGGAAATTGTGGCTACTTCTTAGTTATGCTACACAGAGCCATTGTTTTTCCTGATTACCCCACGAATGTGGAATTAGAGGCTTTGCACAGTGTGGATCAGGTTTGTCTGAGCAGACATTCATAACTAAATCGGGATCATAAGGATAAAATAGAACAAGTTCTGTAAGGATGAAACAAGGAAGATGAAGGTGTTTTGGGGTCTTCAGTGAGTATATTCTGGGAGCCTCTCTGAGTATAGAGTAAAATTTGTTCTGAAAACAAAACATGAAAATATTTACTTTACAAACATGATCGATCTACATTACCGTCCAGTTATTTTCGCCCTTTCTTGGGCGGTAGGCTATGTCATGCATTAATTGATTTACATACTTCTTTTTCAAGTGAGATGTATTAAACGTTACCAAAAAGTCATTTGCTTCTTTTCGATGAACTACTTTTAAGTCAAAAGGAGTCTCAGGTTTAACTGGAAAGGAAAAGAAAAGAAGTCTGTAAATGGAAGCTAAAGAGGACATAAGTACATTTTTAAAAAATCCGTCTTATTTTTAGACAGTAAAATATAATTGCATCATTTGCTCCTGTCATGTCCTCTCTACAACCCATCCCAAATGCACTCCTTGTTCTCTTTCAAATTCATGACCTCTTTTTCATTAGTTGCTGATAAGCATACTTAAAAAAAAAAAAGTCCTTCTGCTCCAGAAATCATTCCAGAGCTTTCTATGTTAGGAACTGATCATTCAAGTAGCCATATCTTCTTTTTCCTTTATTTACATCCAGACAGCATTGCCAGCCTTCCTGTGAATGGTCTGGCCTTCTGAGTGTTAGCCCCTGAATCCTCCCGTGTATGATTCCCATCCTGGCCCCTTTCTATATATTTGATGTCCTATGGGAAAAATAATTATGTCACAGTGTAGAGGAAGTCCAAAATGTTGCTTAGGGAAACAATGCATAAAACAAATTTAGGGCATCAGACCATATGTTCAGGAATTGTTTGTTTGGTGGGTAGTATACATCATCATCATCATCATCAAATTGTTTGTTGGTGGGTAGTATATATCATCATCATCATCATCATCATCAGAATGCTAGAGAATGTGTTACTAATGAGCTCCAAAGTAAGAGAATTGCAGTTTTTATTCTTCTTCTACAAGGATGTATCTGAGGTTCTGTAGACTGCATCTCAGATACATAGAAACACAGAGTCTGTATCCTGGCCCGGCTAACAAATCCCTGAGTGGTCCCAGATTTTTCTCCTCTGTTAGTTTCAACTATATTAACCTATTGCTTCATAGGCCTCTGCCCACTGTCTGTCTGCCTTATAGAGTTGTCGTTAAAACACAATGTGCCATCTAAAATACACTACTGGAAGGAGAAAGCTATTATACTAAGCAGGGCAAACCCAGAGAAAAGTATTGATGTTCAAGTAAAACATTTATCAAGCTCTATGTCCACCTTTAACCTGAGATAATTTTATCAATATGCATTGAAACAAAGTGGGAAGGCGTGAAGCTGAGCCTTCAGCCTCAGAGGCTAGGTACGTGATGGAAGAGAAGTGATGGAAAAGCTGCCGGTGGCTGGAGCTCTGCTTCTAGGGTCCAATCAGGAGCATTGAGTTTAAGTTTGTGGAAATGATAATTCAGTAGTGAGGTGCCTCCTGAGGAGGTGAAAGCTAAGGCTTTGAGCAGCTTTCTATTCACTTTTCGCCCCACTTCCTCAGGAGTGCTTTCTAGTGCTCCCCCTCCCCCATCCCAAAGACTCACACCAGTCCTTTCACAGGGACCTGTGTTACCAGCAGTGTGAAACTTCTTCCGCCATTTCCCCTCACTGCGGTCCCTTGTGGGGGATTCAAGCGTGGTCTCCATGACCACTACACATCTGGGAGCTGGGACTATGGATGCGTTAGGTGTCCCCAGATCCTGTGCGGATGCTCTAAGTGCTCCCATGACTACAGAGGCTTGTGTGCTTAGAGGGCCTCAGGCAAGAATGAGAATAAACTTTCACTGGACATTGTAGAGTGTTTTCAGAGGATCAACAATCCTCACGTGATCTCTCTCTGAGTGAAATCAATATACCTTTGCTTTATAAACGATGAACCTTTAAATATGGTGCCTTTGTGCTGTGCACAAACTAAGTTCTGATATATAGAAACCTCATCTCTAAATGAATAAGATTCAGTATGCTCATGCTCGAATTCAAAGACATTGTTGGAATCCTTGCTTGATCTGCATTCACGCTGTTCTGGCTAACGCTATTGAGTAGTTAACGTGTAAAGCCACCTGTCAAGTATTTCCTTTCTGTGACATCTGCTCTTTTCCAGAGATAATTGTTCAGACATGGAGCTCCTATTTGGATTCTTTATCACCATAGTTAAACAAAGCTGAGGTAACTTTCCTACTTTATCTCATCTCTAGTGAGAATTGCTCTGTTGTCTTTCTTTTAGAGTAGTAAAAGAGGTTTGGAGAATAGAGAAAAATGGTTCAAAGCCTTTAAAACCAGAAAAAATTGTACTTATGCGAACATTTCCCCCACATATATTTCACTTGCAAATCTCCAGAGGCTGAAAAAATACAAATGGTTGACATGCCATTGCATTAATTCAAATTATAATTTAACTTAAAGTGCAATTGTTTTTATAATGTATGTTTAACAAAATATAATTGTGTGTATTCTAGGTCAAATCAATTTGGCCATGTTTTACTCCTCATTTAATCTCTTTGAAAATATAATTATTTTACAGGTCATCATAGCTAAGCTATGGTGCTTACTGTTTTCAGTTAAACACCAATCTAATGGTATTTTAAAAATATGATTAAAATTTAAGTCCGTAGATATCGAGTGACACAGATTATCTTCTATAATGAATAGACATTGTCTAATCAGTAAAGGGCCATGAGATCAAGGGTGGAAATCATTTTAAGAAACAAATTTGATTCAATAATGAAATATATTCTTTTTCCCTCCATGAGAATTTGGACTCAAGCCTGCAACACCCATATCCTGAAATTTTACCTTCTGGCTATTCCTAAAGATTTTGAACTTGACATTGCCGCAAAAACATGAGCCAGTTCTTAGAATTACTCTTGTCTCCCATCTATCTTATCTTATCTCATCTTATCTTATCTCATCTTATCTTATCTAATATTTTCTATCTATTTATCCCTATATATCTGTATATCTATCTATCTATCTCTCCCACCCATAGTTTTCCTTCCCCACTGGAGCAACTTTGACAAACATAGAAAATGTATTTTTTTAGCGATTTGTCTATTTAGCTGTAAACATTTGTAATATGATGTGAATACGGAGAAAACACTACAAGGCTGTAAGAAGTAAATGCAAGAAAGGAACGATGTGTGGTAATAGGGCAGCTGACTCGGCTTCAGTTATATTCCTCGTACTGATACGTGTTTCTACCAACCTGTAGGTGCCATGTCAAGGATCCTCTTTCACAGCTGCATTTGAATGTTCTCAGTGTATTTTCTCTAGGAATTCATGATTGAAGGATCAAAATTTTCCTTTATTCAAACGAGTTAGAAATGTTGCTATTGTCTATTACAAAGTGTTTTCACGATTTGCCTATTTTTAACGTACTGACAGTCAAGACGTGTCTGCAGCTATCCAAACCATGGCAACTGTGCCGTCACACACAACGCCTTACCTATTGTGCATATGTTCACACTTTTGTAAGTTAAAGTCCTTTCTCTCAGCTTCACAAATATACTGCTGTTGCCAATCAGTAAGAATCTTGTTGTCTTTATAAAATATAAGTCTTGTCTCTTATTAAGAGTTAGGCAGTCCACCTGTATAAGAGCTCCACTGTAGAAACAAAAAGTTGGAAGTCTTAATCCAGGCAGGAGTTTATGTATACAATAAAATAACATCTTATGCACATATTAGTTGTATGAATTAGGAGAAAAATCCATGTATAGGATTAAAACACATACCAAATTGGTTGAAAGGTAATATAAAGAAAACACATATATTTAATAAATAATCTAAGGGGTTTTCATAAGGACTTTGTGTTTTGTTTTGTTGTTTGAGATAGGAACTTTGTGTGTAGCCCTGGTTAGCCTGAAAGTCATTATGTACATCAGACCCTGAACTCACAAGGGTCAGGCTGCTTCTACCTCTACAGTGCAGAGGGCATGCGCACCGTGGCCAGTGTTAGAGGGACTTTGGCTAATAAAACTCAGCCGGACAGGCCAAGAAAAGAAAGTGAAGTCCTGTGTGGTGGCTCACAACTATAGTCCCAACATTTGGGAGATTGAAGTAGGAGGGTTTCTGTGAATTTGAGTCCAGTCTGGTCTACATAGTAACTTCTATGACACTATGGGTACATAAATTAGAAGTTACCAGTACCTGAAATCTCAGAGGAGATACTATTGTATATTATTTAGATATTAAAACTATAGGAAATCAAACAATTTATGAGGGTGAATGCAATAATTTTGTTGACATAAAAATTCTTAATAAAAGCAAGTTTGTGAAACTGATCCACATGCAAACTGAACATCTCAGTAGAAATCACATTTACATCAACGGATACCCTCATACATATAACCATACGCTTACTAGTTATGGGCTGCTGAATTCTATCAAATGTTTAAGAAAGATATAGTGCCAATATTACAAAAGTCCTTACCCCGAATAGAGATGATCTATATAATTCTGTGATGTCAGCTTAAACTTGGCACCCAAAACAAGTAAAATATATTTTTGATGAAAAAAAAAGTCCCTTAAAAATGCATACAAAAGCCTGGAGATATCATTCACTTGGTAAAGTGCTTGCCTAGTTTGCTCAAAATCTACATAAACCTGGTATGGTGGAATATATCTTTAATCCCAGTGCTCAAAAACATGGAGGAAGGAATACTAGAAAGTTCAAGACCATCCTCAGTTACTTATTGAGTCAGATGTGACATATGAGACAGTGTCTTAAAATATATATGCAAAGTTCTTCCAAATAGTAATGCTGCATTATAATAGGCTGAATGAGTGCCAGCAGAACAAAGCACGTTCAGAACTCAATGATCAATGGGCAGAATTTACCAGGTTAACAGAACAAAACACTAAAACGGTATTCATCTTTAATGGAAGCAGAAAATTATTTTGGATAGAATCACATATTTATTTATTATTAGAACTCCCCAAACCAACAAGAAATAGAATAAAGACACTTGTTTGAGTCAATAAAAATGCAATTATAGAAAGTTAATATAAAATATAATGGTGAAAGATTAAGATAAGGGGACATTTCTGCTTGTACACACCTACACAGCAGTATGCTGGACGTTCTCCTCAACTCATAAGAGGAGAGAAACAAATTCAAGCATATGAAGATTTGCTAAGAACAAACTACATTTATTTGTAGAAAGTACTACAAATGTCTGCTCACACAGACATTTATAAAGATTTCTAATGCAATTATAGAAACTAATTGAATTCATCAGGAAAACAGGCAGCTGTATTTCTATGGATAGCACCAAAAAATTAGAAAGCAAAGCTTAAAAATGACGGTTCCTTTGTGGTAGCAGTGGAAGGATAAAAGATTTAGAAATGAAATTCATAAAAGTTATTCAAGGCCTTTGTACTGGAAATTACAAAATATATCAGAGATATTTGAGAAATCTAAAGGAAAGGAAGCTATGTTCATGGACTAGCAATTTTATTAACCCGTAACAGGCTTATATGCTATTATTCAAAATCTTAGCAACATTTAAAAAATGTAGACTAACACAAACAGCACTGAAGAAAGCAGTATGGACAACTCAGAATACCTTAATATAAAAATGTGACTCCCAATCCTGTGTAATTTTATACATATTTTAAATCTAAATCTAAATTAAACCATAAAGTAGAAAAAATTGTAAGAAATAATTTTTTTTTCCAGTTTTGAGAGTAACCAGGTCTTGAACACACACAAAAAAGAGCACAGTCATGCAGTTCACCAAAGAAATCACCAAATCGTCTCAGTTTCTAGGACTTATAACACATCCCTTCTCTCTCCTTCTCCCCCTTCACACACACACACACACACACACACACACACACACACACACACACATACTCACACACACACATGCACACACACACACATGCACACACACACATGCACACACACACAGACTCACACACACACATATACACACACACATGCACACACACACAGACTCACACACACACATATACACACACACATACACACACACATACACACACACACATATACACACACACACATACAGACAGTGAGACAGACAGACACACACACACAATCTCTGTCTCTCCTTTACACACACAGACACACACATTTACACACACACTTGTATCTCCATAGTGGGAATATTTCCTTTTGTGTGAGCAACTTGTGTAGAGGCAATCTGACAAGCTCTCTACTTCCAGCTGAACTCAGTTTTGCCTCTCTTCAGGATTACTTCGTTAGGCTTGAAGGACAAAGAACTCTCAGCAAACAAGCTCCTGAGGACACTTCTCAAGAAGAGGGAAGATAAACATGGGCATGAGAAAAGAGAAGAAACTAGTAATTTTCCTTGCGTTCTGTTTCATTTATTTCTATGGTGACAATATATAACTTTATTATTTCTTACTCCCCCCGCCCCCTTTACTCACTGGACCTTGCCTACGTTCTTGGCTGACAGTTCACTGTGGGGGAAACTGCACCTAGCAAAATGTGTCAATCTTCAATAGTTTCTGAGAAATGTGTGTGACATGCACCCATCAGTCAGGCCCTGGGAATAGGATATTTCTTTCGCACTGGTAGGTTGCCTTGCGTATGTGTGATAGCTAATCCATGTCTAAGGAGCTCGCTTCTCACTCCTACCACTCCTGAGCTTTGGCAGGTGGTAGTAGTTCTCATCACTGTGATAACAGTGCTGTTCTTTCCTACTTGATTTCTTTCACCCAGTCACATCCTTCGGAGTCTTATTCTAGATGATCCTTATCTCATACCTCATCTTTATAATTACTGAGTAGTAAATCACTGTTTGTATATGCTACAAAGTTTTAATCTTTATAAGATGGCCCCTGGTCTTCATACAGGAAGAAGAAGGTATCTGTATGTTTTTGGCAAAGCTAGACATGGAGTCAAAACCTGATGTTAATTGTTAAAACTAGAGGTAGGTGAAGAAATAGTAAGTTTCTTTTTTTCTTTCTTTCTGTTTTTTGACTTTTTGAGACAGGCTTTCTCTGTTGTGGCCCTGGCTGTCCTGAACTCACTCTGTAGACCAGGCTGGCCTAGAACTCACAGGGATCACCTAAGTGCTGGGATTAAAGGTGTGCACCACCACTGCCTGCTTCATTTCTTTATATTTATTATTTTCAAAATGTTCTTTAAAATTTCCCCTTGCAAAACTGTAGTTTTTATGAACTGCCATCTATCAGGATAGGAAGTTGTTCAGCCCCCTCCCCTCACCCCGAGGACCTCCGTGTGCGTCCGCAGGTGGTTGAATGCAGTGTCTCTGCTGAGATTTATCACTCAGAAAAGAGTAAAAATGAAAAAGCAACCAAGCAAACGAAACCCAAGGGAGCAAACATGAAATGGGTGACAAGCTGAGTAGCCTGTCCCTGGCAGACTTCCACTGGAAACACTGACGTGATTTGCTCAACTAGGGTACAAGTGAGAGCACTGGGGCAAATACTAATTTCTGAGCCTGAGCTACACATGCAATGTGGAGAAAACAGAGGCCAATGGACTCTATGCAGTTACTTAAAATATCTTTGTAAGTAACATAGGAGTAAAATATTCAGCCATTGCTCTTGAGCCTGTAGCTGCTTTCCGACACTTTAGGAATTGAAGCTACTTTGTGAATGGTATCAGCTCACTCCCATTTCTCAAACCATAAAGTTAATTAGTGATAAATAATAAGGGGTTCCATGTATCTCTCTGTGAACCTGGGTCCTGTGTGGGGAGCTCTGAGAACCAAAAAAACTGGCCAGATGGAAGGGAAGCCAGGCTGGGAAACTGAAATCAACCGATCAGAATATAATGCCCAGCTTTGGTATGTGCCAGTGCCCTCATGTGACAGAACTGGAGGGGAGGACACATACCATCAGTGGCAGTACTTAGTTCAGTCACAAGAATTTCTTCGGTTTCTAACTGTGTATTGGCTGACTCAGGGACAGTTTGAGACACTACTATCTAACACAATAGGTGCTCTCCCGTATGTGTTTGTAAAATAGTTGAAATGTAGCTGCTCCAAATTACAATTCGTTCTAAATATAAAATGTATACTGCATTTTGAACATCTCCAATAAAAAGAGTACAAAATATCTCAGTGTGTTATTCATATTGATTACATGTTGAATTAATAATTTTTGACAGATCAAATTAAGGAAAACATGTTATAATTAATTCCATTTTTTTTTTCATTTTGAAAGATGTGCAGCTACAAGAAGCTGGGGAGACGGGCCAGCGGGTAAAGACACTTGCTTGAGCCATAGAACCCACATAGTGGAAAGAGAGAACCGAAGATTCCTGGAGGTTGTCTCTGACCTCCATATGTGCACTGTGGCACCTGTGTACCCACAAGCACATGTATTCAAACATACAAACACACACACTAAATGTAATGAAAATACAAAAGCAATTAGAAAACATGCTACTAGAAAAGTCAAAATTACCAATGTGCTCATAGATGTATGGATTGCCCTATACTTATATTGCACAGAGCTGTCCCAGGGTATGTGGACAAGGGGAAGATCACGGTTACTATCCAAGTAGTACATTCATGGTCCATGATTCTGATCTTGTATGACATTCCTTGGGACATCAGCCCTAGGCCACATTCATAAATCTGGTTCAGAAAGTGGCTGCATAGGATCATCTAACCTGAATTTTAACTCCATTTCCCTCTTCTTACACCTCCAGTCTTGTGTAGTTGAACACAGAGATGCGTTTTTCTTATTGGTATAAACAGATGTTCAGAATGAAGGACAAAAAGGCAGGAAAATAAAACAAAGCCAAAAAACAACAAAAAATAATGCCCCTGAAAGACAGGATATAGCTTGAGAACACTGAACAATTAAGAGATAGTAGAATTTGCTGTCCAGAGGACCGAATAATTAACAGTGCTTGATAGATATCGCTACTCAGGGCTAATCAGTCGGCCTGTGAAGGTGACAGTCGTGGAAGAAAACGGTGACATATGTGAAGTCATTTCTGTAGGTGGTATGTGGGAGTAATCACAGGACTCAGAAAACGTGAAAATAGAAGAAATGTGATTGCTTTTGTGGAAATAGATAGATGTTATATGAGGACCTAAGAAGTAGGGTCCTGAATGATAATGTCTTGGGACCTACCCAGGTAATTGAGATGAGAGAGAGAGAGGGTTTTAACATCAAAACAGACTAAATTTCCCATTTGAAAAAGGTAGCCAGAATTGTCTTAGCAGTGTTTTGTGCTATATGGATTGAGTGTAGTGAGATCTGACTTCTAAAAACAGATCTGACTTTTTTGATGATGGTGGATAATTTTTTTTTTTTTTGTGTGTGAATTGCACTGAGATTTGAAACAAATGATGATAGTCCTAAAAGTAACATATAATTGTTCTTGCTTTTTTCTGTATTGATTTTCATATGAAAATGTTCATGCTGAGAGAAGCCAAGTACCATTTACAGATGCTTGTCATGTGCCGGGCATTCACCAAATGAAGCTAATGTTAGGCAGTTGCTATGTGGGTGGCCTGAATGTCTCTCTGGTCACAGGGTAGATAGCTTTGCAATTGAGATTCCATCTCGGGTACCTCTTTTGTTTTTTACCTTTTCAACGAACCTGAAATCCAACTAGAATTTTGGTGAATGAAGAAGAAAAAGTAGGACCCTCCCCCAAAGGAATGGTGGGTTATTCTGATGTAATTTGAGTATTACAGATGATGTAATCTGCTGGACCTTTTCATATCCTTTACCCCTTTCCCACTAATTCTTACAGAACCAGAACCCATAATGAATGTTAACATCTTTATAATAATTGTATCAGTTATTGTAAACTAGTTCATTGGTATAAAGAATCTTTGTTAATCTGATCCTACCCTGGATATTGGTTAACTGGACACTAAATAAATAAATATTGAGTTTCTTGTCCAGAGAGACTGGTGGCCAGATCTAGAACAGATGTTACATTTACTACTTTCTGAAAGAAAGGACCTAGCATCTATAAGTGATCGCCTGTGTAGTAACTTCAGCAAATCCCAACTTCTACTCCATACATCTATAGTAAAAGAAAGCAAATGTTCTATAAAATCTAGTTTCATGTTGAAAAAGAAGCATGCAAATTCAGAACTCTTAAATTACCATCTTCTCAACCTAGAAGGTATTATAAACGCCCTACTCAAAGTGCAGATTCCTTTTGAAAATGTTAGTGCTCTCGAAGCACTTTTATCTGCTTGAGCTCCACATTGTGTTTTTCACTATGCATACGTTAAGACATATGTTATTCCCAACAGAGATATCTCTCCAACTGGAAAACACGGGGGATGCTCTGGACAGACTAAACTATGTCCGATAAACTCAAGACCAGGGAAGTTTGTTACTGTGGGCAAGAACATGGTTAAATATGTAAATGAATGTGGACAGAAAGGTCGGTCATGGCTTGGTCAAGTGAAACCACAGTGTTCATGACAGCCTACCAAGTACCTGGTTGTAAAACATAAAGTTAAACTTCTGTGTGGAAGGGGTTCCCCTCCCCCCCATAAAACATGAGTACACTTGATGAGTTATTTCACTTATTTAACAAGTTGTAGGATTGATTCTGGACATCTGTATTTTGTTTAAGCTTGAGTATGGGGTGTATAGATGCACATTTTTGTGTGTGTGCATATGTGGGTGTTCATATATGCACACACATACGGAGGACAGTGATAAGTGTCTGGAGTCTTTGTCTATCATTCTCCACTCTATACTTTTTGAGAAGGAGCCTCTCAATGAAACTGAAACTCATTGGCTGGGTCAAATCAATAAGGCTCAGAGATTTGTCTTTCTGTACAACTCCTTCACCCTCAACATAGCCCAGGGATGGGAGTACAATAGTACACTTAGCTTTTACACAGCTTCTGGGTGCTCAACTCGGGTTTTCTTGCTTGCGCAGCAATCAGTTTACTGACTAAGCTGTGTCTCCAGACCCTGGATATTTATGTTCTATTTTACACAGAAAGTGTGCTATAAAAGTGCAATAGCATAGACAGACTGAGGATGTGCTGTAACATTAACAGATGTTGTTTATCCAATGACTACAGGAAAAAGTCATGTATAGATTCAGAAAACTGTTATAAATTCAGGAAAGTCAGAATCTAGAGCTTCTCTGGGCTGTAGGTGGCAAAGGACGGTTTCAGTGCTCATGGAATTTAAGAAGCCCTCTTTTACTACTGCAGACCTTGACACACTTTCCTTATCCGGAAACTAACAAAAATGAGGTCATCAGATATGACTTTGGAAATAGCCACAAGTCAGAATTTCATATTAGAGTATTTTTTTCAAGTCACCAGAGATAATAAGCCCTGACAACAAGAGGTGACTGACTGGTGGGGGAGGGAGAAGATAAAACTCCCTGAGTTCTTTACCAACTTTCAGAACAAAAGCTTTCTTTGTACTTTGCTTTACCTCGAAGGCCATATGAAACCCAGAATCAACCGGGTCCTATTGACTATTGGAAATTTTCCATAGACTAAATCATCTGGAATAAAACCGTTTCAGGAGGGTGGGTGTTGTAGATATATATTAATAAAATTATCATTTAATGTCTCTTCTCCATTACTAATTAAACACTGGATGTTTATTTGAGTTTTTTATACATATTAAATTGCTTAGTCATCATAACCTTCTAGTCATTTTTTAGATGAAGAGACTGAGGAACATATGTTGCACAACGTGCTGCAAAATCAAAAAGTTGTTAAGCATCGGCACTGGGACGGGATGCCGGAGGCTGCACTACATAATGGAATTTGAAAACAGTACACTGCCTTAAGAGAATGTTCTAGAAGATTCAGTATTTAAAATACCGTGAATATGGAGGGATGTAGACTCTCCAAGATCCAAAGCACCATTTGTATGTTGCCTCTGGAACTAACGAATGAAGTGAGAGTTGCTTCCCTTTGACTTTTTGGAAATGGACAAAGTATTTCAGGAGGTTTTGAGAACCCTATACATTCTAGCATTTAATACTTAGGACAGACACTCCTTCTTTTACATATGCTGAAAGGAACACATATAAAGAGACACAGGAGGTGGATTCCTAAGTACCATGGAAACCATCTTCCTTACCATATTTGAAATTTCAGATTGGTGCTGTTGATATCTGGGTCATCAAAAGCACAAGTCAGTAAATGATTGATTCCTTCCACTTCCAACTGGCTGTGGCACCAGAAGGAGTAGTCATCAGG
This sequence comes from Cricetomys ansorgei, assembly GCA_026225945.1. Taxonomy (NCBI): domain Eukaryota; kingdom Metazoa; phylum Chordata; class Mammalia; order Rodentia; family Nesomyidae; genus Cricetomys; species Cricetomys ansorgei. Next base: position 5,124,167 of record JAMJFZ010000107.1, read on the forward strand.
TTCTGCGTCTTCCAGGTCTCCTGAGAGGAACAAAACACAGCTGTTGAGAAGGCAAATGAATGAGTCAGTTGAAAATCTTATAGCCCTTAATAAAATGTCCCGTGTGTGTGGCAGACATGAAGGAGGAATACAGTTTATCTAAAGAAAAAAAAACTCAAGGACAAATGAAAAAGTTTCACACACACACACACACACACATACACACACACACCAAGAACCCAATGTGTAGGAGCACAGTACAGAGTGTTCTAACTGATAAACTTTTATCATAGCCAACACATAAGTTCTAGGTGCATGTAAGTAGTTGTACCATTGGGCTAGTAAGTTGGAAAATTAGAAGTGGCGTGGAAAAACCTCTTTCATTGTTTATATCAGAATTTCCTTACTATGCTTTAGAAGCATATTTAGAAGGAATTTATTTAAGGTTATATTTCCCACTTGAGCCACGTCATGTAACATATGCAGGGAAGCCAATGCCTGGTAGGTATAGAAGGTGCTAACTGTTGCTAAAAAAATCCCCAGCAAGACTGTAAAATGTTGAAATTAATCTTTTTCCACACTGAAGTGTTTACACATTTCAAAAAGAGATCCTGTATTTCATTCAGTGCCACCTAGTCGAACCTTTGTTTTCACTGCCCGTCTTCATTTGTTCCCTCCCAAGGATTCTTTGAAATGGATGCTACTAACTATTTCAGCTCTAAGTTCACTTTTATGGGGTTGCTTACTGTGCCCCCAAAGGGCATCACAGCTAACATTAATACTGATATCTCTGTTGTGTGGCAATTTAAGACGTCTTATCTTAAACAACCGACTAAGGCAACTACTATTATAAAATAGTAAACCCTGAGGATGCGGAAGTCTGTGCCTCTGTGATTATCCTTTCTTCAGCTACTGTACTCTATAGACACCAGTAGTATTCTAGAAGAAAGCCAGAAATGGAATATTTTTTTTGTGTGTGTGTGCGTAGCCACTTATGAAAACTGCAATTTGTCAAAGATATTATTTGATTTCCTAAGCTGAGTTTCAGAGAGCATAATTAAATAGGTATGTGTGTGTGTGTGTTTTGTATATGTATACAGATGGAATATATTTAATAGCAGAATGAAGCTAGATAATTCTTTCAGAGAGTGAATTTCAATAAGACCCAGGAAAATCTAGAGTAATCAAAGGGTTATGTCATGGTAGTGGAGTGTGGAGAGCATCTGAAAGCTACCAGGTGTTTAATGTCACCAAAAATAGAGATTTTATGCTTCTCAGGCTTTAATATGGAAACAGAATATACTAACAATGGTCCCGGCATGAATCTCCTAGCAGCCATGTGCAGTTTCAATTGCGTTCTCTCTATTTAAAGAACCTCAAAGGCCTGTGGGAAATAAGATTGGCTGTGAACAGGCCAGCCAGGTGAGTGACTAAGCAATGCCTCTAACAGTTCGCCTGGACGTGGGCTGTGGACTCTGCTCACAGCCACAGGTATTTAACTTTCCAAGCATTCCTAGAACCTAGTAATTTCACAATTTGAATATCAGCAGGTTTCTTTATACTTTTTCTATATGATAAACCTTTCCCATTGACAGGGTTAAGTAACAAAGGAGCAGCCCATATCTGAGAGTTCATATTTTCAAAACATGTTCGCTTTTAATTTTCTAGACTGAGATATCTTCCTCTCAGAGCTGTCCCATTTCAGAACAAAAAGGGCCCTGGGTGGGTTTGCTTGCCCTTACGTCAACTCTCATACTGTTTTGTACTTGTCTTTACTTGGACCTTTCACTAATTCTGTCTGATAGAATATAAATTATTATTTGGATCTAGACATCCTGTGGATCATCTTTATTATGTAATTTTTCCATATTTGATTTGAGTCAGAGAAAACACACTTGTAGCAGATGCACAGTACCAACTAAAAAGAGATTTCCATAGACCCCAATCACCTAGTCTGGCAAAGTATGTCTCAAGTTATCTCACCAACATGCAAATGATCGATCATACAATTTTTCTGGCAATCAAAGTAGCTGCGTTTGAATGAGCAGTTCATTGGCTCTTCAATAAGCATTATTACGGGACACAATTGCTCTGTAACCAAAATTATTCCTGTACAAAATGGTAAAATCACATGCCACTGTGGGAGAATATTCTACTCCACATGAGCTGAAGCTCTCGTAACTAAGAGTAGTGTACATGATGACTAAGTGATGTCATTTCAGGGCAGGTGCGTGCAAATCCTCACTGTTCTACCTTCGTATCTGTGCCCCTCTTTCTGTGTACTCAAACACCCAAAGATCACATTCTGGCACATATATGCTCATTATGGGAGTCCTTTGGATAGATCTACATAAAGATTTTGCTTAGATCACAGTAAGAACTCAGTAAGAGTGAGAGATCTCTTATCTGTCTTTGAGAAATTACTATTAAAAGGTAAGATGTGAATTATAATTGTGCAAGTATACACGGAACATTTGTAGTTGTTTTGAAAGAAATTGCATTATATCAACTGAAGCTTATTCTTACTATGGTTTTGATATTACATGGAATAATGAGTTAATTTATCAAGTGTTCAATAGTAAGTATCATTGATATTTAAATAAATATCTAAACATTAAAGAAAAAGTTTAAGTATAGAAATATAAAACATTTGGAATACATATCATAAGCAAGGCAGTGTTATTTAGAAGATTTCTTCCTGGTGAATGATTACTTGGTTAGCAGTATAGTCTGCTTGGGCTTTGGAAGTTTTCTTTGCTTGTTTTGATCATCTTCGTAGCTATCAGAAAACCAACTTAACTTTTAATCAGTGATGGCAGATAACTTGTGAATTTCTTCATACACAAAGTGGAAAGTATTTTGGTATGATTATGCAATTGTGCTTACGGTTACTAACCTGAAAAATTTCTGAAATTTAAAAAGCTGAAGTGAAAATCCAGTTTATAGCAAGAATTTTCATTCCTTTTAGCAAGAGTACCACACCACAACTAGACGAAATAGTGGTGAAGCATTGCACCAAACAGTAACAAAGTTCTCCTGCTTCCTGCCATGTGTTTGTGCACATTTAACATGAGATAATGACCTCCCTCACAAAGTGACTCATGCTCAGTCATACTGGAAAATGTCACTCCTCTGACAATTCCCTTAATAAGAAAATGCAAGGGTTTTCCATACTTGGTAAGTATTGAGCGAACTGACACAAATGTCTAAGCTTAGGAAGCATGACTAAGGGAACTTGATTCACAGAGCTAAGCTGAGTCATTGGGCTGATTCGTATTGATATTGTCTATAAAGAAAACGCATATGTATTTTGAGATAAGCTTTTGCTATGTACCTTAGCCTGGCCTGGAACTCATGACTTTACTGTTTCAGCCTCCCATTCTCCGGAATTGCAGGATTATGAGAATATATATATGTGTGTGTTCATATGTGAAAGCAGCTTAATGCGTAGAGACAAATTGGAGGCTCAAGTTCCATGTGGTTCCTGTGGCTGCCAGACACTTTTGAGCGCAGTCTTATAATTAGAATGACTTTTTTTTTTATTTTTTGAGACAGAGTTTCTCTGTTGGAACTCTGTTGGAACTCACTCTGTAGACCAGGCTGGCCTTGAACTCACAGAGATCTGCCTGCCTCTGCCTTCTGAGTGCTGGGGTTAAATGCATGTGCTACCACTACCTGGCTATAATGAATATTTTTAAGGAGTCAGGGTCTGAGTATTTTATACATTCCAAAGAGAATTATGACAAACGTATAATGGATTTGCTGAATACAAAAGCAATCCTGTGTATTTCAAATAAGACATCTTACTCAGTGTTCTACTGAATTATTCATTAGCAATATAACATGAATCTGTCAAAGCCAAAGTATAGTTTTATTTCTTTTAAAAAATTTTTCTTCTTTCATACAACTTATACAACAGATCCTGATCCCCTTCATCCTCCTCCTTCTATCCCCCATCTCCCCTCTTCCTCAGATCTACCCCCCCATCACCACCCACAAACACCCCACCTATTCTCCAATGCCAAAGTGTTTTGAAGAAATACATATCCAAGTAACTTCTATGGGTTAGGCACTAGAAGTATACTTCTGGTGAATACACAAATCTATTGGTTTTGGCCACTGATTTGTCATGGATATTTGTGGTTTTATAACTTCATAAATAGTTAAACAAAACAAAGAATGTTTGATTTTATGGCTGGTACAATTTTGAAAGAGATTTTCCAACAAGCAAACCAGAGCACTGGTATGAGGTTTCTTCTCTGCAAGAACAGGCATCTATCCTCATTTACGAATGAGATTTTGGATGAAACGCGTTAATTCTTGACAATTCTTGTGAATTATAAGCCATCTGCAGTATTGTCCCCATGCCCTCTGTCCTGGTGATGTAATAGTACATGTAAAATAACCAAACATGTGCTAAGATCTTGCTGTCCAGCTCCAGTCTCTTAGAAAAACCCAGTAACCTGACCAATATGCTAGAGACAATATAAAATCCTTTAAAAATAAGTTAGAAATGACTCACCATTCTGTGCATTGCCACTTTCTCCAGAAACAGCTTGAAGTAAACAGAAAACCATAGCAAAAGCTCTACCCAGAACCCTCATTCTGAGAGAGAGAACATAGAAGAACCTCACTTGTGTGTGCAAATGAATGAGAGAGGGGGAGACCAGCTCGAGCTCCGTGCCTACTTAACCACAGACGGGGAACTATGAACACATCACAGAAGAAGGCAAGTGCCAGAAACAGGAAGTCTGAGCAAAAGGATTGCTGCTGTAAGCAGAGGTAGAGAAACTAAGAGGTAGAGCTTGGCATCTTTTCTGCAGTTCAGTATTCCTGGCAGCACCCGAATTTGTCTGCTTACTTTTGAGTAGGTGGTAGATTTTACGTAGTGACTCATACAACCTCAGGGCCCAATTGAAAGGAATCACAAGGCAAAAATCCAGATTTGCAACGCTTATCAGTTGGTTTTGAGGAAATTTTTGTTTTAGAAAAATGCTAGGCTATAGTTGTCCCACTAAGGGCTGACCCCTCAACAGTCTCTCTTAGTTCTTTGCTGTCTAAGCAGTTGGGAGGCTCCATTAACTGCCATGTGGTGAGAAAGAAGCTTCTCTGATGAGGACTGAGGGATGCACTATTCGATGGGTATATGCACAAATATCTAGGAGACAGTTTGACACTATATCCTTTTAACAGAATACTACTACTAAGCTTTTCCCTATGACCCATGGCCTCCTCAAGCGTGGGCCCTTGGCTAGGTTTATAGCACCACAAGAATCACTCCCCTTAAAGGCTCAGGGAGCATCATGGAAGAGAGAAGGACAGATTGGAAGAGCTGGGGGCCAGAGAGAAATGCTGTGAAATCATGTATTCTAGAAATGATAGGACCTTGCACTCGTCATTTCATAGCAGCTGTGGTTTGCCTACACAAGACTGGCATAAGATCCAGTCAATGAACTTTCTAACAGGAATAGGACAGGGACTCAGGAGGCCCCCCTCCTAGCTTGGGAGCTACTGGTAGTTTGATAATACTGGGGAGCGAGAGTCAGTCGTCTTTAAAAGTGTGTCCCATGGTGGGACGCCCAGGGTCCAGTGGATGGTCCTACGTTCATGAACACAGGGTCAGTACTAAGCGGACTCTGTGGCTTATTAAGAAAACAGAGCACCTGAAGTTGAGAAGGAGATGAGGGCTTCCAGGGAGAGGTATGGGAGAGTGGCGACTGGTTATAGCTTAAATACATTGTATACACACATGCAATTTCTAAGAACAGGTAGATTTACAAAATAAAGACTACATACTTCATAAATGATTAAAGTTCCCTTTAAATGGTTTACATTCAGTCTTTAAGTTTTGCAAACGCAGCAGTTTTTCTACCCTGCAATCTACATATCTCCAGTACACATCTGTATTTAACTACTCAGTACAAACATGCAGGAATTATTAAATACAAGCTTTGGCAAACTATAACGCAGGACAAAATTTGATCCTTTACCTTCTTTTGTAAGTAATTCATCGTTGGAATTCAATGATACCCATTTGTTTGTGTATTATCTACAGCAGCTTTCATCCAGCAATAGCAGTTGATAACCAGAATGATAAAACTTTGCTTTAAATATTCCGAGAAAGTAGCTATGTTGTTTAGACATCAGAAGATGTTTTCTAAAGTCAGATGGTGAAAGTTTTTCTATCATCCTGATTATCAGCTGCTCAGGAACATAGGCTCTGTGTAAACTTCACTGGCTCCGAAGCATGTAGACAGGAGTCTGAGGCAGTCACAATGCAGACTGTGCCCAAACTTGAATGTCAGTCCAATCTGTTTTCAATATGATCTCCAGGTGAAGTGGTAGCATTTGTTAATAACGGCTGACATTCTGATAAAAGTAGGATTATTTTTCTTTAAGTTCATTATTTTCTTTAAGTTCATTATCAGGATTACTCTTGACTGACTAGTCCTGTCATAATTGGATGGGCGACACCATTCCAGGTCTTTGAAGGAATAAGAAAATCTGGATCCAGACCACAGAGTATTGTTTTTTATTTTTTATTTTTTTTGTTTTTATTTTGTTTTGTTTTTAAATTCATAGTGACACTTTTTGGAAAGAAGCAGGCAGACTAATCATAAAGGAAGGAATTCAGAATATCTGAGTGGGTAGGAGGTTATGACCTGTTATACATCTACATTGGTAGAATTAGTACATGGGCCTAGAAAAATGACTAAATGAACGTAGATGAGCAGTACGTCCTAGAGTTTGAATACAGTTAGTCCCCATAAACTCCAGAGTGTGAATATGGTTAGTCCCTGGAAGCTGAATTACTTAGCTTCTCTCTCCATGACTTATTGAGATGACCTAGTAACTATGAGAAAGGGGAGATAGGTTATTTGTACTGTTCTCTGAAATGTCCCTCCTCAGGCTTCAGGGATCTTGGAGAGAGATGCGATTTGCACCTTTTATAATTTATGTCATGTGCTTGGCTATAAGTCATAGAGAAGTTTTAATGCAAGAATTCAACTGAAGGTGGCACATTTTATCTCTGCTACGTGTTTGGGCTTTCTCTTGAAATTTCAAAAATTTCCCGCAGCCAAAATGAGAGTTGATTTTGGGAATCAGGTAATCATTTATGTTCTTGCTTCTAATCTTGTTTTGAAAGCTTCATTAGAAAAACATTTTATTCACAAAATCACTGTGTTTTTCACATTAAGCTAAATGTGCTTTCTAGAAATCTACAATGATAAATTATCAAAACTATATAAAAATATTGTAGGACCCAGATCTCATAAGTCGCTCGTGGACTGTCACACCATGGTGAGCAATTGGGTCATGTCTCTTTAAATTCTCTTGTTTATCATTTAAGTGGACTATCATTTTGATTGTATCTCTTTCCTTTAGTTGTGAAGATGTAAAAGAACAAAGTCAAGACATAATATTTTGGTACAGCATGTGCTAGTTTGCTCAGGGGATTTCCACTGGTGTGCTTACCCCCTTTGGGTGGGGCAAGAGATGCCGACAGGACATCAGAGAGAAATATAAATAAAGTGTGGGGAGCTCAAAGGAAAAGGAGAAACATCACTAATCCTTCTAGAGATTGTGGGTGAGCAATGCTAATTTTGTTTCTTTACGTGGATCCTTTGAAGCTGAGAGAAGGCAAAGAAGTTCCCCCTTTTTAATCTGTCCTCCCTGTCCTCCACCATGACAGGCATTTACTGCATTGCTTTGTCAGTGTCTTTTGTAAGATAAGACTGGAGAGAAAGACTTTCCTATCTTATACTATCTTATCCTCCTCCTCCCCCTCCTCCCCAATAGTCTTCCCTCTATTTACAAAACTCAACACACACACACACACACACACACACACACACACACACACGATTCCACGAATAAGAGAAATTGTGTTTTTTTCCCAAGTCTGATTTATTCCAGTTAATCCTATCTGAAGCTTCATTCATCTTTTTCCAAATAACAAAATTCCATTTTTTTTCATTATGACTAAATGAGATGTCACATATTTCTTACCCATTCATTTGCTGCCAGTGAAAAACATAATTCTCTGAATGTTTTTACACGAAGGCTGTAAAATAGTATTTACGCGTTTAGTAAGATTCCCAGAATGAGGCTGATTCAAAAGTCCCTTACCTTGTGTGCGTGGATTGGAGGATGACAAAGTGAAACAGCAACCTCGATAGTGGGTAGGGAATGTCACAGCAGGAGTGTCCTGGCTCCAGATCTGATGTTTGAGAAATGCTTCAAATGTTTTCAAACACATTCTATCAGATCTGAACCAACCGCTCCTTCTCCTTAATTAGTAGATCTGCGTTTCAGGTATGAAGCATTCTTGGGCACTGTTTTCATCTGGGGAAAATAATTATGTCTGCTTAGTGAAGCAAATGATAAATGAAATGAAAATACTCAAGTTATCAAGTGGGCAAGGGTGACTGTAGGGAACTCCCTTTGTTCTGGTTCTAGCCGAATAGAATTGTCTTAGCATTTTATCAGTTGTGCTGACTCAGTCACTAAGTCTCTGAGGGGGGAGTCCCAGCATCTTGAAGTTTCATTTCCAGGAGCACAACATTTTCCTTTTTGTGGCTCTTCTATCATTTCTCTTTCCTCCTTACCCTATATCTTCAGGCCTGGTTCTTATTCTTTCTGTCTTTTTTTTCCCTTTCTTTTCTTTCTGTGCATAATGTGTGATGATATAGTTGTTATGCCTTCAGAAGATTTAAGACTATATTTTGAGTATGACAAATACAGAGTCAATGAGCACTAGTGGTTCTCTCCTTGCCAAAGGCATTTCTACAAGTAAATAAAAATCCTCACTTCAGGTTAAACTCAAACTTTGATTAAAATGCTAACAAGAGGACTGGCTCTTGGGGAAAGTAGGATGCTTTCTGGAAAGGCTGTTCATAGTGCTTCTGTAGGGATCAGAAGCAGGTGTGGGTAGCCCTTCAACTCCAAGTGTCCCTTTCAGGCCAGTGATGATATCCTTGTCAGCAAAAACACTTCACGGTGGTAAGAGGAAGAGTCTGGACTGGGAGACTGCTATCTGATGAATTTGTGTTCTGTCTTTATCTCTTGACTTTACTTCTACAACACACTTTCTGAAAGACTTCATCTGACTAACACCACACTGCCAGCCATATTATTATTTCTTACTTAAAATTTATTGGTGAGAAAAGTTGTTGCCATGATCACTTTAGTTTTAAAGGAGGGAAGGAAAGTTTGGAAGGGAATTTTCATGTTCCCAACTAAAGCTAGAGTTCTACTAGTGAAAGGAAGAAGATGAGAACAGATGATAGGAAAGCAAGTACTCTGTAAGAGTTGTACATTTAGTAGCTATGTGATATAGAGGTCACAAAGCACAGCTATGGAAACATAGCTGTCTCTACCTCTAGGGGAAAGGGGGGATTTGAACTAGAAATTAAAGAGTAAAACATGAGCTTCTAAATTGAGTGGACCAAGACTTAGGTTTAACTGAAGAGGAAAAGCTACCTTGAATGTAGGTGCCACTATCCCATAGGCTGAATTCCCAGACTGAATAAATGAATATAAAGTGAGCTAAGAATAGGAAAAAAAAAGAAGAAAGAAAGCTCAAAACTCATCCCCAGTGATATACTTCCTTCAACAAGGCTATGCCTCTTAATCCTTCTAATCCTTTCAGATAGTACCACTCTCTGATGACTAAGCATTCAAACATATGAGCCTTTGGAGGCCATTCTTATTCAAGCTACCACACTAAGGGCTATCTGGAAAGGCTATAAGCCACCAAAAATATAGAAGGAAGAGAAGGAAAGTTGAGCCCTTGGCCTGTGAATCGAGTTCCAATTATGATATTTTGGAAAAACAAATCACTCTTCCTTTTCTTGTTCTAATCATAGGTTTTACTTTTCTTTGTTGCTCTTCTGACCATCCTCCACTTTCACTCAGGGCCAAAGCACCGTGAAACTCTGGTTCAAGAAAGAAAGTGTCAGCTGCCACCTTTGAAGAAAAGAGTCCCTTCCTCAATTTTATATGCTAAATGTCTGATCCTCTAAGCAAGTAAAAGGTAGGCTGAAGAGGATAGCAAAAGGAAGGATTCTTAATCCCTCTCCTCCTAAAATATCAGACAACCTACAGACAAAGGTTTATAGTGGCCTAGAAAATAATACAAAAATTAATAAGAAAAAGATGGACATAATTTCAAGCTAAAGGACAATGGCGGATTCAAATAGTAAGTAATGGAATTCAGAACTTTAACCACACAACAATACATTGATCTTCTTGGAAGATAGTCAGACCGCCTGCCTTCCATTTTGTAGTACCTTAAATATTAATATCATCAGGGTCTGAAAAGCCCAGTGCCCCTAGTGGTAAAGGCACTAACCTCTCCTCCATTTAATGTCAAGTACTCACTATCCCATAAATCTCTCTGTTTAATGGTGAGTACTCACTTTCCCAGAAATCCTTGTTGCCATGTAACATTTAACAAGCCAATCCAGTGCCTTAGAGAGATCTCCTGCTCCCTTTAAAAAAGCTTTCAGGAAGCTTCTCAAGGTCAGCTCTCCTAGTCTGATTTATAGGATATGCGAGAGTTGACCCCAACTCGTTGGTTAATAAACCTCTTGCTTTTGCATCGATCTTGGGTCCTGGTGATTTTCCAGGAGTCTCCTTCTGTCTGCCCCTTACAGGTCCTGGAAAAGATTTTACTTAAACAGATTCAAGGTTTTCCATTTGGCTATAAACTATGGACAATATTTCAATACTGTTCCTTTCTCTTCATGCCATGACCATGCTCTTAAAAGGAAATGACTCTGAGTCAAGATAACAGAACTTCTTGGTAAAACAGGTTTCATATTCTAGTTCTCTATGTAAGATTTTGTTTTAAAACATAATTTCTACTACTTGAAATTCAGATAACACAGCACTGAACTACCAGGGATGAGGCATGGACTTGGAATTATGCCAGAGTCCAAATTTTACTCTGCTGAAGTTATTCATCTGTAGTTCCCTAATCTGCAAAAGAGACTGTTTAATTCCCATGGCTATTCTGCTATCAAAATACATCGTTCAGTGCCTTTCACGTGTCATTTAGGGCACAATTTTTTTTCCCCTGCCTGCTTTAATCATGAGGATAACAAATACAGCAAACTATAAGACACTGTTCTCACTTGTTTTTAACCCATGGCTTCCTCCCACAAGGTTTTCATTGCCCTAAGAGAAAACTGTCACTCCAGCAAATGCATCCTCTAAATTTCACTTTCCAAAGCCACATTCTAGAAGTCAGGAAAGAGAACAACTGCAGGCAAAGTACACACTTCCCCTTTCTAAACACACACACACACACACACACACACACACACACACACACACACACTCACACACACACACAGAAAAAGAGGGGGGAGGGAGGGGGGGGGGAGAGAGAAGCAGACAAGAGAGATAGAGAAAGTATGTACTAGGAACTTCTGAACTGGAAAAGGGTGGTGAATAAAGTCAGAATGGACTTGACACTTCATTGTGCTGAGAAAACCCCCATGGACTCAGGCATTGCAAGAAAAGAAGGCGTTCCCTCCTGAACAGTGGGCTTAGAGGAAGTCATCCTCCTTAGAATTTTCTTAAACTATCAAAGCCACAGAGAACATAAAATGATGAGCTTCTCAGGATCCCTTTCAAGAAGACACGAGCTGCCTCCCTCAATCCCTGTGTGCTCCAAATGCCTAAGAAAGAATACCATTTTTTTTCTTCATTCCTAAAAGTTGGAGGATATGAGACCAAGATGTTCTAAGGTGGGGGAATTATGTGAATATGTTCCACATGCACAGAGATCTTGCAGACTAGGTTAAACTTTGGATATCCCAGCAGATCCCACATGATATGTGTGGGGAAATACCAAGTATAGAAGAGGTATCAAAATGAAATGCCAATCACACAGGAAGAGTAAGGAAAGAAGAAGAAAAATTCCAACTTAAATTTCAGTCAACTGAAGTTATGAATTCCATTCTGATGAGCAAAGTCAAACTTTTCATTGAGGCGAGAAGGAAGGATTGAAGTAAGACTGAGTTTCTGATTTGTAGAAATAAATGGCCATATAGCTTACATACCATAGTGTTTTCTGCACCTAGAAAACTAGTGCACTTTCTAGAGTCAGCCAAATCTCAGAAGGAAGGCTGGACCCATAGTGCTTGACGGAGCTCTGGGATATACAATGAACATATTCAAGGCAGCATTGTAACTAATCTATTCACAGAATTCAAAGGCTCTTTATCGACATAGGCATGCTGCGACTTCCCAGGCTCATTTTGTGATCTAGTCCTTTAGTGACTCTGTGGCTCACTGCACTTCTCTGTAGCCAGAAATCATCCAAATAATAAGGAAGACTAAGGCTATTTTAACTGGGGCAAAAGAAATTGGGTCCAGTGCTCCATCACTGATCTTTGTTATATGACAGATTTGTTAGGACGTACAAGAAAATGTTGTGTTAACATTTATTAAGTAACAATTGAAATAATAATATATCCAGATACTTTTTTTCCCCTACAAATAGAGGATCCCATACTTGCTTTTAAAATGCCATTGAGGTTCCATGCTTAGCCATAGTCTTGGCCTCAGGAGCTGAGTGTATCTTAATGTTGACTCTTGAAGCAAATTCCTTTAAAAGGTGGCTAAAAGAAGAGGGAATCAGATGTAAGATCTACTGATGTAAGAGATGCGAAGATGCACTAGTTTGAAAGTAAGGAGAGCAGGCACGTGCTCAACGTTAGCAGGAGTCTGATTGGCAGGTGGGGACAAGCTTGGCACATTTATTTGTGTTCAAATGTCAAGCCCACTGACAGATTAGGATTAAGATGAGGAGCCATATACAAAATTTGCAGTGTGTAAAATTTCCTGTCTACTTTAATTTCCCCCAAATTTCCAAGTATCTCTGGTCTTAGAGATGTTAACAACTACTGTCTGCCTGACTTGAAATGGGGAAGGGTAGGATAAATACAAAGAACTCAGAATAGTTGTTACCTCAAGCCACACATTTGGCCCCCAAATCTCTGATTTTCATCCTCATTCCCACTGGTTTTCAGCCCTGACTGAGCATCTGACTCATTATAGAATATGTAAAGTTTAGGATGTTCAGCTTTGTCCTTGGCCTGCAGCCTCAGTATGTGTTAGTGTGCTGTGAGGGTGGGGGCTGTACCCTGGAGATTTTGCATATAAGGATGATGGAGAATCAGAGCTTATTTTCTGCTAAAGCATCGTATGCCCCTACCAGGAGGCTGAGTCAGGACTGCAGCTTTCACCGTCAGCTCTGATTGCGAGAGCTCCTGCCCTCTCCTTGCCTATTCACATCAGCTACTCAAAATCCTTTTCTCTTCGTTCAGTGGATTTGAACTTTTCCAAAGAAATGAAATCTTATATTGAGAGTAAAAATAAACCAGGTTAACAAAGATATAAGGGAACCTACGGAGCTTAGTTTTCTCTTCTCTACTTATATGACCCAACGAAGTGCCACAGCTATGCATTAAGCTCTTGCCATACATGTCAGATCCCTTGCCTTTGCCAACCTTAGATCCAATCTTCTCTCACCCCATCCAAAACCCACCCGCCATGTTTGCTATTCTCATGTGTTTTCATTGCCTCTGGTATTGCTCAGATGTTCTCCTCACTCTGCCTCCCATTCACTTGTAGAATCAGGTTGGCTGTTCTTAGTGCCCTGAGGACCTGCTCTCCTAGAATAGCCATGCAACTTCAGGCAGAAGCAAGCGCTAGCCACCATCCTGACTGCTAGGGTGTCCTGCTCTGTGCTCTGTCCTGTGTCACACACACTACTGCTTTCACAAGTACTTTATACCCGACAGACAGTCATTCCTGCCAGCACTGACTCAAAGAACTCTCTGAGTTACGATTTCCCATCAAATCATTCTACTGAGTTGGTACTTTTAGTAGATAGACATAAAAATAACTCACATCTGGAAAAGGAGGAGCTAAGGGTTCCTCATTATTGAAAACCACCCATAGGCTTCAGGATGAAGGCTCTCAGATCAGTTGCAGCTCAGGTCCTCTGGCTCTGTCTGAAGTACATGATGTCTTCAGCAACAGGAATTTCTCTTCAACCTTTGGGAAGCAACTTTCAATGTCAATAGAAATAGTCTATAATGTCCTTGCCTTTACCCTTCCTCAAGGCTTGGATGGGAGCCTTTGACTGTCTTGATGAACATTCTTACTTTGAGAAATAGAGAGTACATTAGCATTTTCAAGGCTGTCCTCCCAACTTCTCTGGAGCCAACACATCTGGCATAAAGCAGAAGAGAAATACATCCTTTGGTGTGAGCACATTCACTTGATGGAAAGTTTATCAGGGAGAGTCGGCCCCTCTCTTCCCATTGTTCTGTCACTATCTGAAATCAGTTAACAAGAAGTCTCCCTTCTTGGGCTCGCAAGCCTATTCCATTGATGTTTATGTCTATACCCTCATGCCAACACTGCCCTTCTGTTATTACTTTGACTTTGAAATTGAATGAGTTTTGTTCTTGTTTCTAGCTTTGGTTTTGCCCTTTTCCCCCTTAATATCTTTCATTTTCATATGTATTTTAAGATCAGTTTTCTAATTTCTGAAAATAAGGCTTCTGGGATTTGGTTGGATTTTACTTCATCATAAGATGAATTTAGAAGTCATAGCCATCCTGAATCTTTTAGTCCAACAAAAGAATGACTTTTCATTCTTTTGGTTTTCTTTTCTTTCTTTCTTTCTTTTTTTTTGACACAGGCTTTCTCTGTTGCAACTCTGGCTGTCCTGAACTCACTCTGTAGACCAGGCTGGCCTCGAACTCACAGAGATCCGCCTGCCTCTGCCTCCTGAGTGCTGGGATTAAATGTGTGTATCATCACCACCAGGCTTTCTTTTGATTTTCTTAAACATTTCTTTCAATCCTATTCTGTAGTTTTCAGTGTAATGGTCATATACTCAGTTAGTTGTTCGATACATTCCTAAATAACTTTTTTTCTCCCTGATGCTGTTTTAAATAAAAATATTTTAAGTTTTACTTCATCATATTAATTCATTACATATAAAACTGCAGTTGTTTTATGTATATTTATCTTATTTTCTATAATATTTCTGAACTTCTTCACCAGTTCTAATGCTTTTCTTATGAAGGCAGAGAATTTTATGTGTACAAGATTTCATCATTTGCAAATACAGTTATTTTTACCTTTCCATTCTGAAGGCCATTTAGTTCTTTCAGTTAGCCAATTGCACTGGTTAGACTCTAAGGATCCATGCTGGATAGCCACTGTAAGACTAGACACTCTTGTCTCCTTGAATATTGGGTGCAAAGGACATCCATCCTTTAACCTATAAACATTATGCTAGCTATGAAATTTTCATAGATTTCCTTCATCAGCTTAAAGAAGTATCCTTGTTTTGCTCTGTGTTTTAATTATGATCAGCATTTGGATTTTTGTCAAATGTCTTGTGCATATCTACTGAGATGATTGTATATCTTTGCTTAACTAATGTAGTTTCTTGATTTTGTCTATTTTCAGATGGCAAGCCAACCTTCCATTTCTGGGAGGAATCTCATGTGCTTGCATGCTTATTATGCTACGTGATTCACAGTTTGTTAGTATTTTGTAAGTAATTTGTGCATCCATTTTCATATATAGAGTTGACTTATTTTTCATTTAATAACTTTATCTGGTTTTGCATAGTAATTCTGGTATCATAGAACAAGTTTGGCAGTATTCTTTTTCTATTTTTCTTGAAGAATTTGTCAAGATTTGATATCAATTATTCCTCAAATATTTACTATTTATAACTCACCAACAA
This sequence comes from Cricetomys ansorgei, assembly GCA_026225945.1. NCBI lineage: Eukaryota > Metazoa > Chordata > Mammalia > Rodentia > Nesomyidae > Cricetomys > Cricetomys ansorgei. The sequence goes on from JAMJFZ010000107.1 coordinate 5,139,933, forward strand.
TGTCACTGGAACTTGGTATTTTCTTTGTGGGAACATTTTTTAAAATGATAAACTCAGTCTCTTTAATGGGTTAGGACTGCTGAGCTCTATCATCTCTAGAGGGAGTTCTTTCTTTTCTGGAGTTTTTGTATCATTAAAATGAACAAATATGCTGGTACACAGTTTGTCAGTATTCCCGTATGGCTAGTTTATTATGTACTAGAGCATGTTTACTAGTTGCACTGTGGTAGTGACATTTCCTCTTCTATTACTGAGTTTAGGAACATCACTTCCTCCTCTTCCTTTTTCTTCCTCTGACTCCTCCCATGAACTTAACCCTTACTCCCTGTCAAATTGATGGATTTTTTTTGCTATTGTTACATACACACACACACACACACACACACACACACACATCAATATATAAATACAACTTGATGAGTTTGTTTAGTTTATCTTGTGTATATGAATTCAGGTCTAGACACTTCATTTTGGATAATCCATTAGGAGCTAATACCTGGGCGAGGCTAATTCTTTTTCACAGTTGTTAGTTGCCTATAGATCTTTGTCTTTTTGATTGGCTAATCTCATAAAAGTGTGTGTCAATTTTTTGGATCTTTTAACTTGTTTGTTCATAATATAAATATGAACATCCAGAAATGTTACTTATAAAACAATGGTAGAAAAGAAGAAGAGAGCCAGTGCTTAGGTAAAGTCTCTGTCTGATAACTGATTGAGAAAAGTATTATGATAAAGTTGTCATACTTTATCATCTTATTGTGAATGACTAAAATCACAGCATAACTATAAGAAGAGATGAATCATAGTTCAGATGATGTGATTTGAGAATTACACATGGGTCATGGGATTCCAATGAAGTTGATCAAGATCTCATGTCACATGGAGATATGACTGTTGATGTACATATGTACAGAGATAATTCCTCTTTGAAACTTCACTGTATTTCATGGTGGCAGTAGGTACGATTGAAAGCATGTCTGACCAGGACGACACTGAGATTTGTTTTCTTCTGGTATTAGGGCTTAAACAATATTACTATGTAGTTGAATGAATGGTGAGTAGCTCTGTCCATGTGTAGTGGCAAGCAGCCAGATTTTAGAATTTGCTTCATTTATATTATTAAAAGAAAAAGAAGACTTGATGTATATATATGGAGTAAATGCAAGCATGGGTTTAGAGATCCTGAGTGGGTAGAAAGAGATGAGGATGGGGATCGAAGCAGGAAAGACAGGGAACTGGTATGGCAACTGCCATACTATATAGACCCCTGAGAAAACTGAGTCTTGGGATACCTTACTATGTATGTCATAAATGGTAGCCTTATCTCTGCTCTAAAGAAACTGAGTGGGGGAGAGGATTGAGAGAGACTGTGTGTGAGCATGATTAACCTTAGACTGGTTGTGTGGCGCAAACAAAGCCACAGAATACGTTCTGGCTTCCATAGAAACTTAGGCTTCTGGAAAATGTCTTTAGAGACACTGAAAATGGGTGCAGTTGCACTAACTGCTTTCGTTATAGTCAGTCCGGGTGCTTTGTTGATTTTTTTAATTGCCCGAACTCTGCTCCTAATGATTAGTGTCACTGTAGGTGAGCTACAGTTTATGAATCTCCAGCGGGATCGCTGTGTGAATTTCAACTTGTTGCTACCATCTGGTTTTCCCTCGGGTTTCTAAAACACAACACTTGTTAATTTTTTTTTTTTTAACATTTTACAATTCTTTTCACAATTTTACTTTGAAAATTTCACTCTGAAGAGCTTTTGTCAGAAAATGTAAAGCTCGTGCGGTCTCTGATCGGATTTTCCTCCGTGTTACGGAGGGAACGGAACTCTTCAGGTATTTGACGTCCCAAGGCACTGTGTTCTAACCAGTGCCGTTGCGGGTCTGCCAGAGACAAACTGTGTTACTCCACAAACTTGTCTACGTCAGATGTTATTTTATTGAAATTTGCCATGCTGAATATTAGAGGAGCTAATGAACTGTCAATACAAAACAAAAATGATTATTTTTTGAGACATGTTTGAATTATAAATAAAGTTGATCAAGCACTGTGTGGCAATACTATAATAGTTGGGTGACGTGAGTGCCATGGTTAGTAAAGCAGCGCGTGCGTCTCACTGCTAGCTCTCGGCTCTACAGGTACCATTAGGTCATTGCGCCACGTAAAGAAACAAGAGTTTGTCACGTGAGACTTTATGACTAGACAGTGAGAAAGATACCTTTATATTCTGGGAAAACTCATTATTCTTCCTAAGAAATTCTTAGGAAGTAATACATTTAATACATTTCAAATACAAATGTTTAGGCTATGAATCTGTTTGTTCTTTTATTTTTAGTTAACTGATAAATCCCTGCTCCGCATAGGCCAGCGGTCTCTGTAACAGTCGCTTTTGTTGTTTATCTTTTGCCGGGACTGCAGAGACTGCGGAGACTGCGGGGACTGCGGGGACTGCGGGGATTGGTTGTTTTTATAGATACCTCATCACAATAACTTCAAATGATTTCATGACTCCAATTTTATAGGCTGAATATCAAAAACTAAACTATGGACTGAAAATCACACAGAACTCTATAGTAAGAAATAAAAAAATAAAGAGCTTAAAATTAAAATTCTCTGCTACGCAAATGTCTTAAACTTAAATTTCTCATTCATTAAAGAATAACAAACAAGCAAAAAAAAAAAACCAACTGAGAGCTATAAGGATATCAAAAGATTTCTTTTAAATACATACATTTAAGAGTAACGTGAGTGGATGAAACAGCTAAATCAAGTGGCCATAATCTAATATGTAAAGGCTAAGACTGTTGGAGGATCACGGACTAATGGAGGGCCGTTACAGTGTGGCAGCAAGAACGGGGCTGTGGAAACCATTACTCTAAGTCTGTTTTCCTTTTATTTTATTTTTATCTTTGTAGATTAGCCTTTAAAATTTTTTTGTTCTGTAAATGAAATTACATAAAATGTAGTTTTAATGCATAGAGCAATGCCACCGTAAAGAACAGTTTTGAGTGAATGCATCTGGGACCTAGCGTGTAACAGGTGTTCTGCAAATGACGGCTATAAACTCTGGCTCAGCCAGCAGATGTGTTTTGTGTTCACCCGAACCAAAGTTCCGTTCTGCCGCTCAGTTCCCCTTGGTTTTATGCAAACTGGGCCTTTATAAATTGAGGCTCACAAATCAGTGAATTCAGACTAAACCCCTCAGTTTAGTAATTTCTGGAGGCCAAACACACTGTATTTATCTTCTTAAAATCTTCCAAGCTGTTGCAGGGTGAATACAATACATAAGCAACATTTTCCAAATCAGCACTGCCCTAGGAGGCTGGGAGAGATGGCAGCCAAGGACCCCCTCTCTGTAGTGATGTAAAGGCTCCTCTAGCTGATGGATGGCAGACACAAAGCAAGATGTCTTTCCTGTTATCTGCATTCATTCCCGTACCATGTCAGGGGTGCCGCAAACACTCCTTACATATGTCTTTACTTCTTATATGAGTTTTTATTTGTCTCTCTGTTGGCAAAATAAAACTTTTAAATGTTTTTATTGCTAATTTCCTGGTAGTTTGATGCCATTTTTATTGTTCCCTTTTGAGTTCTTATTGATTTTGTTCCACCGTTGCTCAGAATCTTATTCTTCTTTTTCATCATCAACATAATTCACTGCTGTTTTTTACATTTGCAAATGCACTGAGATATGCAGTCCAAATGCATTTTTCATCATGGCTAAAGTTACCGTTACTGGGCATTAAAATTTCATCATTTGGAAAATTAAATTTCAAGAAGTGAGTTGAAGCAGCAGAAAACAATCTTGGAATTCATATTAAATGTTAGCCACAGACTCCTCAACCAAGGTGAAGAGTCTCACTTCTTCAAACATTTAATCACAGAACATCACTTTCAGTCTTTCCCTGATCAACACTGAAAAAAGAAACCAATGTCATCGCCCTTTCCCCTCAACTTTCTAGGTAGTGTGTGTGTACTTCTGTGAGTGATTACAAGAAATGTTTGTTCAGAAGCCATCAAAAGAGCGATTACAAAGCTAATTAGGAATGTCAGTAGTAGAATCATCATTGCTGGAGTCATGCGTGATCCTGAATGCAAAGTCAGAGCATCTTAGGCAGAAGAGAGGATTGAGAGGTTCATGGTGGGTCAGTGCCCAGGTCAAAAGGCAATGCAGTCGGCATAATGCTTCCCTGTGGAAAGAGTAAGTTCTGAGAGGTCTTGAAGTTATGGGTCCTAAATGAGCTGTGTGAGAATATGCGTAGGTAGAGACTCCCTGTGGTTGCTGACTTGTAGCTGTCCTTGCTGACACTTCATCTTCACCCTCGTCCTCCTTGCAGGTAAAGCACACTGGGGACTCTCATTCACAGCTTCTTAGGGGAGGCCCACTTTCATGCAGAACACTGTGGGATCAGAAACACATTTTCCTTTCCCAGAAGAATACCCACCGCAGCATGAATCTTGATTGCTGCCTCGACCCTCAGCTCTTAGCTTTTTTCCTGGTGGGTTCCCAAACTTTTCTACATGTGTGTGTCCTGAGACCACATTGCAGGATTTGTGATGGCAGCAAATGCTTTTTCAGCACTGTCTCCCTTGAGAGACCCTAAGCATTTTCTACAATCAAAATGAACTCTTGTACCTTCCATGATAGCAAATGCATGTTTTGACGCTATTTCAGTGAAACTGGTAAAACAGAGGGATATGTTTATGAATAAACTTTTTATATTTAATATTTTCAAACCTGAAAAGAAGTTACTTCAAGTTTAATGAGAAGACTGGCTTTTGAGTATTAAAAAAGAAGATTATATTCATTATCCTGAAATCCTTTTGCCTATATTTTCTCTCTCTTTTCAGAGCAGATCACAAAACTCGTTCAGTTCTGGTTGTCTCCAGCCAGCCCCTCGTGGGCTCTCTTGCAGTGAGCGACTATGTCAAAGAATCAGTATTTCAGCCAATTCAGATGGCCTCTAGCCACCCCCCAGTGGTGTACCAACCTGCTTGCTGAGCACCAAGAAAAGGTGCGCAGATGGGAAACTCACAGAGGTGAGGTTTTCCTGTTTACACAGTTTAG